>JAWWLV010000088.1:82340170-82356344 GCA_035041135.1 Platyrinchus mystaceus
CCCCGCACCCACCGGCCGCCGCCGCCTCCGCGCGCCGCGCGCGCCCGCGCCGCTCCCGGCCCCGCCCGCCAATCGGGTAACAGGGTTCCGCGAGACGCAGCCAATCAGAGAGCAGAAGGGAGGGCGAGCGGGGGAGAGGGGCGGGCTCGCTTCGTGACGTCATGGGACTCGCCGAGACGCTGGGCGGGAAGGCGCGCGGCGGGGCGGGCGGGCGCTCCCCATTGGCTGCGCCCGAGGCGCGCGCCCTCCAATGGGCGCGGGGTCCGCGCCTTGGGGGGTGGGGCCGGGCCCGCCCCGCCCTCAGCGCGCGGGTAGATGCGCGCGCGTTTCCCGCCCGGCTTCTTCCCATTGCCCTCCCGGTCCGTCCCGCGCCCTCCCCCGCCTTTCCTGCTAAATCGTGTGCTGGCGGCCTCGGGCACGCTCGTCTCGTCCCGGCAGGCGTGTGCCGGTCGGTGTTCCGGCTGCCGGGGCTTGCCCAGGGCGGCTCTGGCGGCCTTCCGGCCCTTGCCACGCGTCTCGGAAAAACTCCTCATAAAGGCTTGGTTCCTCGGCTGGAAGTTAGAGCGGCCGAGAAGGGAGAGGCTGGAGAATCTCACGTTTATTGCCTGTTAGCCCATTTTTGGTAGCAGCGGGAACTGGCAACACGGAGATGCGCTGTTCCTGCGAGGCAGAGGAGGCCTTTGCACGGCGGCCATCTCCCCCCAACACACCCGTTACCCTCTGTTCCTCACTTTCCTCCCAGTAGGAAGATCCCCTGGGTGCCCTTTGCCCACCTCAGAGGCGGCCAGGCAGTGGGGTCCCGGGCTCGGTCCTTGGCAACTCCACTCTGTGCAGGACGAGCTCCACGGGAGGCGGGTTCCAGGGAAGATGGGCCCAGACACAAAGGCCCGGCCTCCCTCGTGAGTTGGGTGCCAGCAAGGTGCACTCGACCCTTCCTAGCACACAGCACTCGACCTCCACAGCCACCTGTTCCATCTCTGCCCCTGTGGCACAGCTGCAGGGCCACCACGGCAGCGTCAGAAAGTGCTGCTGTCTAACACTCCCAGAAACAACAGCTGCTGGACAGGCATTTTTGGGAGAACAGCTCTGCTGAAGGTCTGAGCAGCAGTAGCTGGACTTTGTGGCAGAGGGACAAGATGAATGACACAATGCCTTGCAGGGCAAAAGACGGTGGCCCAGGTGGATGTATCCCATGTGCTGAATCTGATCATGGAGTCCCTAGCTGGATCACACCAACCCACATCCAAATTAGCACACCAAACTAGATGCAAATTAGCACACTAAGCTGCAGTTACACCTCTGGTATTAACATAGACACTAGTGTGTGGGTGGACATTTGATTTCCCATGAGAAACATTTCTTGCAGTTACTGTCAGGTTTTTGTTATACATTAAGCTTGTTACACCATTAGTGCAGACAGCATATTAAACTGTCTGTGCTAGTATGTGAGCTATCATCTCAGACCCAACTGGGCTAGCATTTAGAGTTTGTGACACTGCTGCCATCAAATTTTTCCCAAGTCATGCTTCCCCCATTTCCCTTGAGTTGCACAGGGGCAGGCAGCAAAGGAGCCTGCAGCTTCAAGGTGCCCCTGGGGACATAGGCTGCAGTCAGGCAGGACTAATGACATGGGCCCCTTCCCTGTCGTACCTGATGGCTCCGGAGCTGCAAACAGCTGGACAGCTGGCTCCAGTGTCAGATCCAGCTGCAGGACTGTGCAGAACTTTACAGAAGGATCAGCACGGCCCTGGTTGTATCCATGTATTTTTCAGATGCATGTTGCTGAGGAGGAACTGCCCTCAGGAAAGTTTGCAAACTCCCATTTATAAAGTAATTTGTTTGAAGGACACACCAAGAAAAAGTGATCAGTGGTGAAAATCAGGGCACTGACTTGATATTAGAGGAGAAGTTGGACCTCTTAGAGCACATCTGGCATGAATAAGATGGGAAAATCTTGGTTAAGAACAAAGACAGACCATAGTCATAGATTTGTTTCTATTTATTAATGTTGCCAATTAAAAACTACATGTCTATTCAGCAGGGTTTGGACACAGATTTTAAAGGAAGTCGACAGCTCACAAATTACAATTAGAGCATTAAGCATCTGATTATTTTTCCATTTAAGTCACACAAACTCTACATATGCTATGTAGATATTATCTATTAATGGTTATTTAATCTGCCCCCACCAACTACCCAGGTTATCAGGGTTCTCAGTTTTATTTCTCATTCTGTCTTTGAGCAATTGAAGTTTATACCTCTCAAGGCTTAGACTGCTGCTGTAAGGCAACTGCAATGTGAGTACTGCTCATCACATATGTTATCCTTACAGAAAACAATAACAACAACAAAACAACAACCATGAGTGGAATCTTATTTGTAAAGGCAAGAGTAAACTAGAAATTTAATGTTTTTAATGCAGTAGAGTATAATATATTACCAATACTTTCATAAATACATATCTTTTCAATATTTCACCATCAGTAATAAAATATAATCTGTCATTAAGAGTGTAAATACTATACTAGTACTCTTCTAGTTTTAAAAAAAATAAATTGTGGTTACTGAAAAGTTAGCTTTTTTCCTCCTTCTCTAATAGCCGCAGTTGTCCTTGAGATGTGGGTATTCTCCTAAAGTACAATTTTGAGATTTTGTAATTATTTTTAATATCAAACAGTATTAATCGGCACAGACTGTATTAGCTTTTGCACAAAAGGCACAACAAATGCAGGTTAACATACTAACTATTCATAAATACAGTGTTTCTCACTTACAGATATGTTGCAAAGTTACAGAACAGAAATAGCAGTTATGTTCTTCTTTCAAAATGTTCTTTTCAACACTTGTTCTTGAGTTGACTACATAGCCCAGATTTCCTTTTCAGATGACCTAACATTAATAGTTTACAAAGGAATTATCCCATGGGAAAAATAGGGTATTAGAGACTGAATAGGCCTTCACTAGTTACATAGTCAAATCATCCCAGAATTTCAGAAAAACTAGAATTGTGAACTTCAGATTTCTGTATTGGGCTAGCCATGGGGAAATGTAATTCTATGGGTCTTGTCACTGTTGTTTATTAGAATATTTGTCACTTCTATTAAATAAATTAACTTTTACTGCATTTATATTTTAAATTAGCCTTTATCCTAAATTCTTTGCCAACAGGAGTTTTGGTATCTAGACAATAGCCTTTTCTAAAATTGATATGCATATACTGAAAAATGCTTAATTGAATGTTGGTTTTGGCAAGATTTTCCAGCAAATGTCTAGAGGGATCTATATCTAATTTCCAGGCTGTTGGGAACATTTTACTGCTCCTGAGTTTGGATGTGCATCCTGCCTGCATCCCAGTTTTACAGCAGTTTGAGACTCACACAGGTGTGCATCATCCACCTCTGCTCTGGTTTCCATGGAGAGGATTTCCACAAAAATCTTATGTTTAGTTTAGTGTTGTCTTACCTTATGCCTTTCTTTTCTAATACTTAATAGTCAGATTTTAATCTCATAGTCACCTAAGACCAAAGCAACTCCATTTCATTTCAGTGGAATCCACACAGTCCATACTCATCTTAGTTAATCCCTTCTGGAAAGACAGTGAGTAGGAGCAGACCATGTGCAAATTAACTGTCCCATTCCATGTTTCATGGTCTACTTGCGACTTCCTGGCCATAGGAATTATATTTGCAAGGCATGGAGGAAGAAAGCTGAATAATTGTGCAAGTTGTTCAAGATGTTTCAGAAGTTACTATGAGCAGTAAAAGGAAGGTTAAAATGCAAATGTAGAAATTAATCTTACATATTGTTTTTCTTGGAGTAGCTAATTAGGTTGTTCTTATTTGTATAGAAATAACTGACTGGAATTTATGTTTTAAAAACAGCAAAAGCACTTCTTAAAGTCAAATATTGTTCTGACTTTCATTTTACCTCCAACTTTCATTTTAGCTCTTTACTGTACCTGCCTTCAACAGGATGACATATCAATGGTTTGTGTCAAGTACACAACTTTTTCTGTGAAAGTTGTTTTCCAGTATTTTCATATTCCACACGTCACTGTTAATGGAAGAAAACCACTGAAGGGGGAACCAGTGCATATTTCAGGTGTAAGTGCTCCTAATTTCTATTTTTATTGTCCTTTGTTAGCTAATTTGAGAAACGAAAAGGACCATTTTTTGCCATCAGATTTCTTAGCACATTTTCTCAAAGATTTATTACACAATGAAGTAAGCAGAATGGTAGCCATAAAAAGAAATCATAACTTAATTTCACAGAACATATATTACAGATTATTTTCAAGTAATCACTGCTTATAGTGACTTGGTTAAAAATATAGAATGCCAGGTAGCGCATGGCTTTTGACAAAACTCTTCAGGAAGAGTTTTTAAGAGGCCTCATTATGAATGATCAAAGTGGAAACCAAAAGCCAGCATAACCTCTTTGCTGATATTTGATAAAATGGCTGTTTTAAAAGCTAACCCTTTTGGGGAAAGTAGGGAAATGGCCAGAAGGATGTTCAGTTCAGTTAGTGGTCACTCCCCTCAATGTGGCTGTGCAATGAAGGAAGTCTTGAAGTGCTTTGTCCTTTGTTCATATACAAAATTGCTGCAGCATGTCATGACTGACAGTGCCACAAATTCTAACAGTGACATTTGTGTGTGCCTATTTAGATAAGACCCAGACAGGTTACTGAACTTCCCCAAACTGTATTTCTTCTGAAGCCATAGTAATGTTAAATTCATTGTTTATAGCACCTCTTAGTTTCATCTGGGAAGGAAGGAGCAGGTGTACTAGAGGAGAGTGGGGACAACAGAGGGAGCACTAACCCTTCTGTTTCCATTGCCTGGTTGAATAAATACTCTTGATTACAAACTGGTAAGAAATGACAGCTTGAGTCTCCTTGGCTATGTGCATCCTGGAAACAGGCAAGATGAAACTACAGTAAATTACTAAGATTACAAAACAACTTGCTGGCAAGGGTTTTGCTACTGCAGCTGGGCTATATAACAACAGGTTTTGTATCTTTTTCCTTCGTAATTTTACTTTCCCACCTGCCCCTAAAATAAAACTTGGCAACAGAGAAAGCCAGTTAATTACCTCATCTCCACTTGTACTTCACTGCTGTTACTGCTGGTGGTGGTTTTGCTCCCATGTTTTCAGAAGATCAGTTGCCAGCTGTGAGATGTGCTGCCAGGCAAACTTGATGTGGGTGGATTCCACTGTGCGGGAACAAATAGCAAAGCGTAGCACAAACTTCTCTCGCAGATGGCATGGGACCAGATGAATCTTCTTGGCCTCATTAATGCTTTTAAGAAGTGCCTCGTTTAGTTTATTTGAGCCCTGAAATCATTGTAATTCAATGGATATGGTGATGAATTTCAGAAGCAAGTCTGGAATATGTAAATCCTACCAAGCAGCCACGCCCAAGTACCGCTAGTAACAAGAAGCCATTTTCTCATCTCTCAGTGCTTTGCTTTCAAAGCATTACAAAAGGATGACAGTGTAAGAGATAACTTTTGAGTTACAAAGAGATTTGTGGATTACCTTGAGTTCAGAAGCAGTGTTCACACTGGGGCATTTGTTATAGCTGAGTGCTTTTTTGTGACCTAAGGTCATGGGCTATGTAAAAGCATTCATTATTGTGTCCATGTCATTACACTCTTCTTGGATCTAATCAAACAAACATGGGAAGAAGTTTTGCAATGAGCTATAGTAACTTTCGTAAAACAAACCTTTCAGTCTTCGCTTAAGCATGGCTGCTGTGAGAGTCTTTTGAATATGAATGTGGAAATCTTACCCTTAATTCAGAAACTGTTAAGGTAATGTGTTCCTGGCATAAGTACATTTCTTACTATCAGTGGAAGCCCTAAAAAAGCATTTGCCTCAAATTCTATAGGAAGTGTCCATCACAGAATCCTACAGAGTGGTTTTTTTGGTGTGAAGGAATTTAGAAATGTGGTAAACTGACCCACCCACTGGAAGTAAACAGTCTTCTGCATTCTGAGAAACAAAGATATAAATGTTAAATGTCTTGCAGAAGGTCAGAGAGACTCTACATGCATGCAGTATTGAATTTCATCTGCTTCTAATGTACTTAATTTTCTTTATGCACAAATAGTGAAGGTGAGGAGTACTGATTCTTTTGCAGGTTCAGCTAATGTTGAATCAATGGTTTTCCTAGATCATGTCCATCAGCATTTGAAAATAAAACAAAAGACATCATCAGATTTTCAAAAACAGTGGTAAATCACTTTAAATGAAAAGATTGAATGAAGATGTGCCCAAAATCTTGGGATTTTTGTCAGATTTAATATCACAGAGTGAACTGCTAACCGCTTATCTTTGACAGTCTTTGTTAGCCAAATTAAAGGAACATGTCTGTCTACCTTTTTTATCAGCAGACTGAGAGATGGCTCCAGCTTTGCTGGACAGTTTGCCATGATGGCTTAGGATATACCAGATTGATCTGGAGTGCTATAATTTTATTCTTTGGGGAAGTGTCTTAGCCATTGCACAACCTTTACTCTTTCTATTACACTCGAGGTAATGGAATTGCAAGAGATTCTGGGAGCATCTGCACTTTTCCTGCAGTGTTCCTTTACTGAACACTAAGGTAAAAGAGTCACAAATGGACCAATCCATCTGTTTGGCAGCAGTTTTGTTACTGTAGCAGCATAGGTCTTCTTGAAAACATCCATATCAGAAAACACCTTCTCTCAAATCTGGGCAGTTGTGACTTTCCTGCTTAGCCTTTTCCATATAAAACCAAAGCATAAGGCAGACAGTTTCCTATTGGCAACAAGATTAAATGTATAATTTTCATGGGTTTGGATCATATTAAGAGATAGGGTTGGACCAAAGTCAAAACCTTGTTCTGACTTTTCATAAGTTCTTTGGAATTTTGTATGACATCCTGAAATTCATGGCTTAGCCTTACTCTTCTAGGAGATATTTATGCAACTGTAATGCTCCTAACTTAGAAAATGGAACAACTTTGGTGTTTTGCAAGTCCCCACCTATTATGGGTCAGTCACTGTCGACAATGATGTCCTGCTTTCTTATCAAAGGTAATACATTATTGAAATGACAATCCTTGCCTTTAGTATGAAATGCACAGCACTGACTTTTAGGCAATACAAGCAGTTAAACGATGTTAGGTTGGCAGGGGTGAGGGGAGGAAGGAGAAAGATTCATGTATCTTTCCTCTGTTCTACTCTCACAGCTCCACCTTGGGGCTGCTGTGACACTCAGGTGTCACGTCAAATTGAAGTTAGTAGTGACTAATCCTCTCCCAGAGCTTTGAGAAGCCAGCTTTGATTGAGTCTGTGAGCTTCAATAAGACAGCATTCTCACTCCCTTGGAGAAATTACTAGCTTGACTTATATTCATCTGCAGTCATGACAAGGAGGCCAAAATCTAACCCTTTGGCATGATACATTTGATGAAATAATTATAATATGAAAGTCATAGGTAATCAGTCCATTTGCTCAACAGTGTGAAAGGCAAAAAATTAAAAGTTACAGCTAGGCAAAAATATAAAAAAGGGTTTCTCAAGAACAAAGGAAGGAAGAAAAAAATATTTTATAGTTTTACAGCTGTGCAGTATTATGTAGTTCAAGTCTCCTGACCTGTAGTCCTACTGTAATTACATAAAAGTTACAAATATTCTGCTTCTAAAATGCATTTTAAAAAGAATTATAAAAATCTCAGGAAGATTTTTGAAGGAGTGATATAAAAAAGAAATAAAGCTGCAAAAAATAACCATAAAAACACCTTTATTTTAAAGTTTGTTAGTTTTGTTTTGTTTTTCTCAACCATTTAGGCAAGCAGTGAAAACACTGCTCTTTCAACATTGGTTTTCAGTAGAATCAGGCCTTTATTCTACAATTTTTCCAAAACTTTCTTAGCTAGGCGTTCCATATTTACCTCCTATTGTAAAATTGTCTTTCCCCATAGATGTTATTTCTTCCTCTGGATCATCAGGGACAGGAGAACAGATGTAGATGAACTACTGCTCTGATCAAAAGTGACAATTCCTATGTTGCTATGCTCTATTTCACCAGGACTGTTCCTTTAAAGTAAATGTACAGCACTGACTAACAGCTGTCTCTGGATCTGAAAAACTAGTGTTTGCTTGTTCCACGTGAGAGAGCAGACTGCAACCAACATCTTGTTATTGTGCAATAAAAGCCACAGAACCCATTCCTCAAAATCTTTTAAAAGTTCTTGTTAGGAAAGAGATTATATTCATGTGTCCACTTACTGAAAAAACTCCACATTCTGTAGTCTGTCTGATATCCTTTAGGGACAGTTCTTTTTTTTTCTTTTATTTTGAACAATATAAATATAAATTCAAACCAAACCACTTTCCGATTCCAGATGAATTCACCATGACTTCATCATTAAAGATTTGTTATCTTCTTCAGCCAGTTGCATCAAACTCAGGTAACTGGGGCAACTGAATGACTGGTGAAAGAATTTTTTGACAAATAGTAATACCACACCACCCAGAAGGAGCCAAGATGTGCTTGCAAGCCTTCAGAAAAGCTAAAAGCTAATTTAGGTATCATGTGAACTAGAAAACACTAGTGCTGTTATTATTGTTGCTTGGTGGTCAGATTCAGTGTCCCCATCCAGTCCTTTAAAAAGGCTTTAGTTGCAAGCTCCTCTATAAAATCAGTTCATTACCTAAAATAAGACACTGATCCCCTTTTAGTTTCTGATTAAACATGAGCCCTCCCAGTTACTGCAGCTTTTATGCTTTGAATGCAGAGTGAGTTTTCTAGTCAGGTAAGGACTCCACATCAACGAACTTGGTGCTTTGAGAGATTTTGGGGTATAAAAGGCCAAACAGGGCAAAAGGATCATGTTCAGCAATAAAAAGCAGACCAGGGCCAAGAGCAGTTGGGAAGCTGGCCTCCCATGTAACCCGTTCTTATACATATCTTGCTTCAATTTTCCATGTCTGACTATAGAGTTCTGTTGATGAAAAGCTATTCTTTAAAAAAAAAAAGTGTTTAGCACTCTAATTTTCATTTATGATAGTCATTATATATAAAAAATTGAATATTCAATATACACTCATAGTAAATTAACTTGACAAGAAACATGTAATAGACACACACACATCATATACACATGTCTAGGGAAATATACTAAAACAATCATCTTTATCAGTTCTCATCATAGAATATAACAGTCATTTTGTATGACTGGTTACATTTGTTTGCCTTGACTATATATTTCCATATCCTAATATGCTTGAGTTTCTCTTAAGCTTTTGATAGTTTTAACAAAATTGTCTTAAGCTTCTTTCTTTAATCTGCTTTGTTCTGCATGAACTCCCTTTCCTTAAAAATTAATCAAGTATATGAACTACAAAGACTATATTCAATTCCAGGTTATTGTGTTGCTACAAAACATGACAGAAGAAATGGGAGGTCTTACCTTCAGCCGAAAACAGACTAGTCCCAAGACAACCTCAGCACAGATTTCAAATCTTTCATCCTGAAGGACTAAGTGTTCAAATTGATGTGACAGCCTGACATGCTGAGAAAAGAAAGAAGATATCTATGTTGTATAAATTTGATTCATCAAGAGAAAAGGTTTGCTAAAGTATTTTCCATTCCTTTTCTCTGTTCCTTCTTCTGATGTGTGATAATATTCACATGTCACCATCTGTTTATGTTCAGTTACATCCCGTTTATTACTTCCAGATACCATACTGAGCCATTACTGTATTAGTAGCTCAGCCTATCTTAGGCAGTACTAGACAATTTCTTAATGAGACATTTCAGCACAATTTCATATGATAGCATATTAATAGTAAATAATTTTAATAATCCTCCTTTAGGTTTTCTACCACTGTCAGTTTGGGCTGGGAATGGCTAGAGTCCAGAAGACTTTAAGAAAAAGGGGAAATGCACAGATACAGAGAGAGAAAATTGTCACAATTCCAGTGCAAATTAAGCTGGAAAGAGACACTTTTTAGAATAGTTAACTTAATATGAGAATATCTGTGAAGAAGGGGAGAATTTGCTCACTCTTCTGACCTGGGTGCTCAGCTTCAGTTGAAAAGAAAGGTGATGGCAGTATAATCAAGAAAAAGAATAGCAAATCTCAGCAAATCTGTTGATAAGTTACAAAAGGAAGTATTCTGAAGCATAGGAAACCAGTGCTCTTCCAAAATAAAATAAATAGGAAAAATACCAACAGGCATGGTAACAACCAGCTGAGAATTCTTAGCATCAGTCAGTGATACTTGAGTGCTCATGCCATGTTTGACTTTGTTTTTTTCCAAACAGAAAATTAATTCAAAACTACTTGGCAAAAAAGAACCCATATCCTCATAAGGTACATGCAGTACCTATCCAGTTGCCTTCTCACTGGCTATAACATCAGCTTAGTGCTCACTACCCAAAAAAAAAAATTAAAACATTACACAGCAACAGCAATCAGCTAGTAGAATTACAGCTTGTCTTCATGCAATAGCCTATCTACACCAAAAGTTATCTGAAACATCTAAACAATATGTTTAAAGGTTCTTTGGCTTTGATATATTTATTATTGCAAAAAATTTTACAAAAATAAACAACTAAGCCCATATCTTTTCTTGCTTTTGCACTTCAACGTTTTGCAAGTTCAAGGACAGATATCAAACCAAAATGAAATATTTCACTTTGAGCCAGGGTTAAATGTGGAATGTTTCATCTCACGGGAACTTCTTCCAAAAGGACAAGAATAAGACTAAACAGAAATTACAGAAAAGAAAAAACAGAAAAAAACCAACACATTTTGCAATCTTAATCATAGCTTTCTGATGTTTTTTATTTCTTCAAATAGAAAAACATAGTTTATATTGAATCAAAATACTGCTTCAAAACCTTCACATTGGGCATACTGGTACCCTACACAACCAGCCAATCTTCCTGTTGTTACCACTTCCTCTCTGCTGTTTGTTACATTCACTTATCATCTCCCTCTAAAATTAGCCTAAAATCTCTTTGAGCCAGGAATGAGACCAATAACATGCCCAGTCCTTTTCAGGGCATTTGAATGTTCTGCTAATATGAAGAGCATAAGTTTACAGCTACGAAAAGCGACCAGAAGTGTCTGTATACATATAGATACTTGTATGCATAAGCACATGGGAAACATATGTGAAATAGGCATGTGTGTTGTAAGGGCCTTTCACTGTCTCCTCCTATCCTCACGGTCTATTCCGTTAACCCAGCATGTTAAAAGACTGCAAAATTCCACACTGCATATACTATATCTTGGAAATCAAACCCACAAAACAGATCCTGTTCAATGAGATGAGAATTTCCCAACTGTTCAGCTGAATGTAATCAGCTGTGTTTCATCAAAATTTATCTGGGTAAGAACTGAATAAAACAAACATTTAAGATTTGGCTTACTACGAGAAGTTTGTACAAGAAAGCTCTGGACTCATCCTGTACATTTTATAGCAGGTATTTATGTCCACTTTTTGCAGTAAATGATTTTTCAGAAATTTGAGAGAAATAAAAGCAAGGAGAAATAGAAAATATTCAGTAAGCCACAACCCAAAACTTTAAAAGTGTTTTGCATTCCTGTTGGGATGCAAGTACTTTTATTCATAGCGAGTCTTAAAAAGTAGCAATAATTGGTAAAGACACTGGGGGGCACCAAGAGTTTTAGATTTTACAGAACTGGAAGGAGAGAAAGTGGCGATTTAACTGGAGTTTCATATGAAAAGCTTTGCTTAAATACAGCTACCCAAGGCCCTGCACTTCTGAACTATTAGCTATAGTCCTGAATTGCTCTTACCAAGATTGCCGCAACAGTAAAGTTAAATATTTGAAGTTCAAACTCTGTAAAACCAAAGAGCCTTTAGGTATCACACCTTCCTCTGTGAGTCCAAAAGCTGCACTCACACTCTGGACATGAGCACTGCAATAACTCACAGGAGGACACATGTGGCTTTAGTGCTTCAACTTTTCAAGACAACACTGTGAAAATAAAGTCCTGTTTGTAGAACTGCAGGCACTGAAACTAAGGATAGGAAGAAAAAGGAGGTGAAAACCTGATAGGCTGTTCACAGTTTTCTGCTGAATGTGTACCTACAAAGCCTGGATATTTTAACCCTCCAAGTGCTTTTGATTTTGACATCTGTGTCCCTAGCACCATTACTTAAAGCTGGCATTCAAATATTATTTAATCTTTCACATTTGTCTTATTTAACACTGCCATGTAATTGAGCAAAAAAGTGGACATACACAAACCAACTCACATACTGTTTCCAGCAGTATCATCTGAGCAAACTGGTCAAGTGGATGGTGCCCCTGCCCATAGTAGGGAGGTTGGAACTAGATAATCTTTAAGGTCACTCCCAAGCCAAGCCATTCTATGATTCTATGATTTAGGGATTTGGGCAATCCCTTCATCATATGGGTTCTCAAAGTGGAATCACATGGACAGTGTTAGTGTCCTGAAATGTCTTGCTATCCAGGAACAGAATATCAGCCCTGCTCTTCACAGTGAAATTTACCTGATTGAAGACAAGAAACTTGTAAGGAAATTTATGTGTCACTATTATCTCAGGGTAATAACCCTTGCTCTTCTGCAGTGAGAAGGGAAACAATGGAGATCTAATGAATTTGGTTATTTAGGATTAAGGGAAATGTCTTACATTGATTATCAATTATTGATTATCAATAATAGGAGCAGAAAACTTGTGAGGCATTAAGATGTGGTCCCTATTTTAAAAATCTGTATTTCTGTATGTGTATTTGTGAATATAAGTATGAATCCTTCTCCACTGAAATGTTTAAAATGAATTTTAATTTTTTGACAAAGCCTTCAAGAGCCAAAACAGTTTTTAATTGCAGGGAGCTTCTCTGAAGCATCAGAGTACACTACTGTGTACATGCAAATGAGCACACCAGCCTAGTCTTGATCACTTCATACTTTTCCTCCTACAGATTTCACCTCTTTGCCTGCCTTAGCTTGCATCCCACTACACTCTGAAGGAAAATGCTGTCAAAAGAGTCTTCTCAATAGCCACTTGGACTATGCCACTTCCCTGTTGAAATGCTGTATCTGGCATTGCTGTTCTTTACAGTTCCAGTTTCTTGGGTTCTGCTGTTAATTTTTAATGGAATTCATTATCCTTGGTGAAGAAAGAAGCATGTGGTATTTTGATGACTTCTGGCCCTAAGGAGGATTCAGCTGAGTCAGAATGTTCATAGAGATTGCATACAAAAACACACTAACTCCTAAATTTCTCAAATTACTTCTAAGCTCTTGGAGAGGACTTCAACAAAGGAGTAATAAATAAATGGTCAAGCAGTTTGCAAATGGGCCGTTTACAAATGGACCATTTGAGTTTCACATTTATGCTGACTTGGAGTGGTTGGAATCAGTCCAGAAGACTGTTATTGTTGTTGGTTTCACCCTCTTTGTACATCTCCTCTGTGGCTTTGGGACTTACCTCCAAAATTTGTATTTGTCTCTCCCCACATCCTTCAGAGATGACTGTCCTCCCCTTTACCACTGCTTTGAAACCTATACTTTGCAATAGGTTAATATAACATGCTGTGTGCAAGAGGAGTGCATAACGAATGTTTGGAAAACAAAAAAAATTACTGTATCTAAATCCAAGTCACACATTCTCATGTCCCAGGAGTATTTTGGTTCCTAAATGCCATCCTCAAGCAAATGCCAGGTTGCAGTGGTTATCGAATCATCTGATGTAAATCTTAAGGCTGCAAAGATGACAAATGTCTTTTTCTTAAAATATACTAATAAAAGAGGGGAAGAAAAGAAGAGAGAAAGAGAAAAATAATTTTTGTGACAGTTTAGATCCAGGAAAAAAAAAAGGTTATGAAGAGACTGTTGCAGATGTCTTGGTTTTCCATATAGAAACTTGTTAATTACAGAACAAATAGGGTGGCTTCTCAAGGACGTACAAGTGGTTTTTTTCCCTCTATATCATGTCAGAAGCTCATCACTATTCAAAATCTGAAATCACTTTGTAAGTAATACCTGGCTGCACAAAAGAAGCCTAACTAGAAATCTATAAACACTGAATAGATCTTCCCACAGTTTTCCATGACTTAGGAACTGAAGTGTCCCTTTTTTTTTTTCCCTAGGTGATCACAGCATATATGTTGGGATTTTTATAAGCTCAGCTACAACATGTTTAAAAAAAAGAAATTTTTCAAGGCCAGGATGAGCAATGTTAAAGTGCAGTTAACAAGCAAAGTTAAATTCAAAATTACTTTTCCTTTGGAAGCTTATCTATGGGTTTGAAAATACAAACAAGTATCAGGCTGCTTTACATACTTTATTGCTACTCTATCCAAAGTAAAGCCATCACAATGTATCTGGAGCTCACTATAAATTCCTGAGAGTAAAATGTGTAAGATATGAAACACATTTCTAATTTTTATTTTGCAACTACTGATATAACTTTACCAACATGTCTGAAAACTCACAAGAGATATCTTAAAATCTGCTAGAGCAGGGAGCAAATAAAATGAAATTATATCTTGAAATTTAAGTTCAAAGAGGATTGCTGGAGATGGAAATTACTGTTTTTTTTAAAAAAGATGTTCTGGATTTCACTGAATCAAACTAGCATTCACTGGGGAGAATGAGCAGAGAATGAGCAGAAACTAATGGTTCCAGTTTGAAGAAGTATACAGTAAGCCAAATTCTGCACTTAATTATCCCTCTTGCCCTTTCATAACTTATTTTTATATCTACACTGGAGAACAATGTAGTCCTTAATGAAATATAAGACATATATACTCAGTTCTACAAGCCCTTGGAAATCTAGTTATCTGAATTACCTTCATAAAAAAGGTTTTATTTTGGAGTCAATTTTTTTAAGAAAAGATTAATTTACTTAGCCTTCCTGAACTGTATTGTTCAAATACCAAAACTTGGTCTTCAGCTATGATTATATGGCTGGACAGTCAGAGAAATATCTGAGAGACAAGGAAAGAGGGAATTTGTTGAATGTAAATACTGACCTGTGGAAACCAGAAGGCCATGCAATTGATATGAGGCTTCCAAGCCCATTTTCCCCGTGAAAGATTTAGCCCTACTTAAAAACTTTGGCAACATAGTGAAATAATTGCAGTCTTCAGAAATCTGAGAGAGAATCCCACTGGGAATAGTAATGATAGAAAAATAAAGTGATAACAAACCTCATATCAATTTTTCATCAGAAGGATACATATCAGATTGACATAAGGATGACAGTACATCAGGATTCCATAGCTGCCAAAATTTATTTCTGAAAGCCTCATTAAGAATAAAAATCTAATTTTGATATTCGGAGAGTCCGTTGAAAACAATAGTGTGATTAAAATAAGAAGCAATCTTATTCTCCATCCCAGAACCTTTCCAACTCAAAAGAGACTTCTGCACACAGTGATTTTACAAGAGTGGAAAAAGTCTTTTTTAGGAATTCTTCTGTTTAGTACCCCAATATGTAGTACTAAATGTGTGTCTGCAGGGAGGTTGGTATGCTAGACCAGACCTTTAGCTAATGGATATTTTTGTAAATATTTAGAGCCAAGTCATGGATCTCCCCTAACTAGAAGTTTCCCTAAACTTAATAAAGATGAAAGGTATGCTTGAATTTGACTTTACTGCTACAGAGGAAGTATATATATAATTTAGACTGGCGCCAGATGGTTTTTTTAGTGATTAAAAACCCCTTCTTTTTACATCAAGAATAAACTTGGTATTTATAACAATGTTAACAAACTGTAAATTGTACACATTCTTTTTTTTTAATAAAATATGCATTTTAAACAGGAAACAAAGCAGCAGCAGGAGTAGACATGCCAAATAAGTCACTGTATCCCTTAATCATAATCTAAACATGCTATCAATGCATGCACATTAATAAGATAAAGAAGTAATGAATATACATGTGTTTCCACAATAAAACCATGAGTGTGCTCTGGCTTAATCACGAGGGAACTATGGTCCCATACTGTAGAAATTCCAAATTCCTAGACTTGTCTTCCCTAAAGATAAACATAAAATGGATGACAGCTTTGATCCTGCTGTGATATGGAATTGTAACCTTACATGGGGCCAAGGAGCAGCCCCAGCTGTTGAACTGAGCTGGCTCAAACTGTTGCCTGTGCTTTCTGATGTGTACAGAAGCTATGGAAAG
>JAWWLV010000088.1:82363284-82374504 GCA_035041135.1 Platyrinchus mystaceus
CCAGTAACAAGGAATAATATTGATAGGAATAGGCAGACCCATCAGGTCAATGAGTGGCTCTGAGGTTGGTGTAATTGGAAAAATTCTGTAGCTTTTGACCACAAATGGGAAGATCTACTCAACACCTGGTCCATTGACACCTGACAGGATGCACCTATCTCAGATGGGGAAAAAGAGCTGGATAATCGTATCATGAGGTGAGTGAGAAATTGGCTCACAGGTCAAGTACAGAGGGGAATAGTGAATGGGGTGACATCAGACTGGCGACCTGTCACTAGTGGAGTTCCACAGGGCTCCATCCTGGGCCCTGTGCTCTTCAACATCTTCATAAATGACTTGGACACAGGACTGGAAGGGATACCAAGCAAGTCTTCAGAAGATAAAAAACTAGAAGGAGCTGTTGACTCCCTCAAAGGCTGGGAGGTCCTGCAGAGAGACCTCAACAAATTAGAGGACTGGGCAATCACCAACCACATGAAGTGCAACACGGAAAAGTGCTGGATTCTGCACCTGGGGTGGGGCAACCTCAGATGTTCCTACAAACTGGGGAATGAGATGCTGGAAGGCTATGCCACAGAAAGGGACATGGGGTCCTGGTTGATGGCAAGCTGAATATGAGTCAGCAGTGCCTTGGCAGCCAGGAGAGCCAACTGTGTCCTGGGGGGCATCAGGCAAAGCATTGCCATCTGGTGGAAGGAGGGGATTGTCCCACTCTGCTCTATGCTGGAGCGGCCTCACCTTGAATATTGTGTGCAGTTTTGGGCACCACAATATAAGAAAGATTTTAAGCCATTAAAGAATGTTCAAAGAGGGAAACAAGGATGGTAAAGGGCCTTGAGGAGAAGCCATATGAGGAGGGCCTGAGGGCACTTGGTCTGTTCAGTCTGCAGAAGGGGAGACTGAGGGGAGACTACGTTGCAGTCTACAACTTCCTCGTGAAGGGAAGAGGAGGGACAGGCACTGATCTCTTCTCTCTGCTGACCAGTGACAGCACCTGAGGGAATGGCCTGAAGTTGTGTCAGGGGAGGTTTAGGTTGGATATTAGAAAAAGGTTCTTTTTCCCAGAGGGTGGTTAAGTCCTGGAACAGGCTCCCCAGGGAAGCGGTCACAGCACTAAGACTGAAAGAGGTCAGGAAGCATTTAGACAATACTCTAAGGCGCATGGTGTGACTCTTGGGATGGTCCTGTGCAGGGCTAAGGGTTGGACTCGATCCTTGTGGGTCCCTTCCAACTTGGCATATTCCGTGATTCGGTGACAGGAGTGGTGTTCTTAACTTACTTTGCAAATACCCCTGGCCGAATGAAGGATCACGTCAGGAGTATGTAACACGGCAGTTTGCACGGCAGTTCACGTAAGCAGGAAATGCTGCAATCTGCAAGTAGGTCCACACCTCAGGTAAGCGCTGAGTGCTCAGAAGATCCACACCAGAGGGCTGAGTGCTGTAGGTCTCTGCCATAATGGGGGGCACTCACCTCAAAGCCAAACCCAGTGTGTCTACTGAGACAGCCCCTGAGAAGACTGCTGCTCAAACCCAGACTGAACTGGTAAGGAAGGAGACATCAGTACAGGTGGTAGTTTGCAAAGGGTGCCCAGATACTTCTAGTGGAGAAAAGGCTGGTACCTGCACAAAGAGTGCCCAGGTTGATTACCTATTTCGACAGGTAGCTGAATTACAAGACACAGTTAATAGGCTAAGCAGTGTTAGAGGGACTGAAACAGAGAGAGATGACACATGGCTTTGAAACCATACACTTGGTTGGACCTAGATGATCTTTAAGTTCCCTTCTAACCTGAGCCGTTCTGTGTTCTATGATCTACAGATAAGCATTTTCTGTAAGCACCTACCTTCCAAATACTAAAACACCCTTCCCAACCAAAAGTTGAGCCCTGAAAAGAGTAATAAAAAACCAAGAATACCAAGACTTTGAAAGATTATTATTTTCACTCTCTCTGAATGAAGACACTTCTTTCCATTTTATAATATGCCAGAGTAGCAATTGAAAAAATGAGGCAAAACTGACTTGTAGTTTCAAGGCAAAGTCTCTAAAGGACTCTAACTTTTCAACACAGAAAATATGCACTTCTTGGAATGGCTAAATTAAATTTCTTTTTATAGGAAATTGACTGCTCTTTTCTGTATATCAAGAAGTCTGATAATATTTTACAAAAGGTTTATAATGAAATTGCCTACAAATCCAAAATTGTATCAGTGCCACATATTACACTGAGTAGTTAAATAATTACATTACAGATCTAATGACTAGATTATCTTAATCAGCAGCAAAAAGAAATGCGAGTGTTTACTGGGGAAAGTGCTGAGAAGCCTGGGTCATTTAGAAGCCTGCCCATCAAAGGAACTCATACTACTTAGATCCTGAAATGATGTTCAGTGTTTACTGAACTCTTTCCATGTTACCACAATATCGTGCTTAATACTTCCCATGGATCCTAAGAGGACTACGTATCCTTCACAATTACTTTTTCTCACCATGTTCCTTCATCCTTTCTTATCAAATTTCACCTTTTTAGGCAGCGTAATAGTTGGTAAGAGAGGTAAATTTTGGACATGGGTCTTAGAGTTAGCTGGACAGTGGGTTTGGCTTCAAATCAAAGAGTTTAAGTGTACATTTTATTCTTTATTAAGTGAATAACATCTATACATAAATGCCTTGCTGAAATGAAGCCTGTATGGCTGTAGTTGTGAAACTTTGAGTAAGGAGACATGTTGTAAGGTCTCTTGAGATTCCTTGTAATGGAATCTTCCTATCTACGAAAACAAACATTCTAAGCTTTGCTAAGAAGAAGTTAAATCACCTGAGATGGAACTCACAGTGGGATTGGATATACCTTATTTTCCTGGAAAGCCAAGTAAAACACTTTTAACATAGTTCCATGGGGTTTTCAGGGAAAGCAGCATTAACGAGAAATGAAACTTTAGGGACTAGACTCTGGTCCCTAATTGTTCTACAAACACTAAAGAGAATGATAATGTACTGTCTTATTTGCAGGTGGCTATTTTTTAACAATATCTTTGAGTAATGAGAAAAAGATGGGAGAAACAAGCAAAGGAGTATGTTTCATTGTCTTCCTATTTTCATATACACAGGGACACAGCATGTTATGACGTACTTATAAAGTGGAGTATTGGGTTAATCACTGCCACTACTGATGAATTAGGGTCAAAATGTAAGCCATTTACCTTAAGGAAAAGAATAAAAAGACCATAATGGCTTGGAATATTTGAAATGCCTATATCAGCTAAAATATTCATGTAAAAAATGTAATATATCATCTGAAAAGTAAGCTTTGCTGGGGATATTAAAAGAGGCAAAGGTTAACCAAAAGCAACTCAGTGATTACTGTCTCACATTTATTCTTCTTTTAAATAAGGTGACCTATCTCTGCATGACGTTTTGGAGTCTTCTTTTTAACATTCAGCTTTTCCTTCCTTTTTCTCATTTTTGCAAATTTTGTTCCATTATAACTGAAATTAATGTTTTCACTTTTTTTTTTTGATAAATAGTCTGCATTTACTGAATAGCTGTTTTGCTAAAAAGTATCATTAGTTGTGATGCTGGTAAACATCTAGTTTGGAACACAATTGGATCATCTATTATGGAATGGTTTTAACAAAACCATGCTATTATTACTGCTATGATATTTTGGTTTGTTTGAAAGTATGTCTATGGGTTTCTATTTTGGCATCTTTTTATATCAAAATGTTGTCTCTGCTGTCATCAGGGGAAATTGAAAGTCAGTACAGAATTATATAAACAGTCCTTTTTGAAATCAGCTGCTTTTCATCAGCCAGATCTCAAACATTTTTAGAAAGGCTTTTAAAAGATGAAAGCTTAAACAAAAAGAAATTTTATGGAAAAGAAAAACAAAAAGCTCTGTTTAGCACATTGTTCATTGCACTGATATCCCTAAATTAAGTTTTTCATTTATGTTTTAAACGGTTCCAAAATGGAGCAAGTATGAATCTGCAGACTTTTTGAGACTTCTCTCTCTCTTTCTGGAACATAATGCAGAGCTCAGGCTTATTTCTTAATTTCACATTTTTGAAACTTGGATTAAATGAAAAGGAATTTTGTAAATAATTTACAAGACTTGAAGCTATCCAGTTCTCCTCATTTCAATAGAGAAATGTAAATAAATGTTTACTGGTAGAAAGGCAGACTAATATAATGTGATTTTTTTTCCCTTGCACTGTTTCCTTTTACTGTAATACTTACCACATAGCAGAGCAGTCAAAATTCACTAGGAGCCATTTGTGAGGATTAAAATTAAACGAATCTGCAAACTGAGAATGGATAAATAACAACAGAATTATGAAAGAGAAAAGGATCCATGTGATAATGATATAACAGTGTCATATTGTTTCTGTACCCCTTAACTACGAATGAATTCCTGAATTGGGTCTTTATAATGTTCATGCTAATGTCACCTTAGTTAGTAACTGTTTTAGTTAAATCTTCATTCATTTTGGGAATGCAATTCATGTTAGGTGTGCAGTTAGGCTATTAGTATTATCAACATTTTGAGCATTTGTTAACAATTATACTTTTTATATACATATGTTAAGGAAAAGTACATATCTCATTGTAAACTAAAAAAAATAAATAAATCTGTATACTCATAAACATTCACTGTGGTTCATATCACATTTTCCAATAACATTTCACTAAGCTTTCTATTTCCAAGAGTAATAAGCATATACACACAAAATTCAAATATACAGAGACAAATGATTTAGTTAATTCAGAATCTGCACATCACATTCATTCATAAAATTACAGCTGACTAGAAAATATTTGGGGTTTGTTGGGGTTTGGGGGTTTTTTTGTTGTTGGTTTTTGGTTTGTTTTTTTTTTTTTTTTTTTTACTGATAGGGTATTTTCTTTCAGTAGAAAATAGTTTTTCATCCAAGTCAAAGGAAATACCCCAAAGAATAAGGACTGGCAATACATGTTTATACACATAACTTGCCAGGCCCAGTTTACTTGAGATATGTTTAGGCGTGGCATCAGAAGGAACCCAGGTAGGTAAGATGGACATCATGGGGGAAAAACTTCATCCATGTTTTCTGTTTTAACAAAAGCAGAAGTTGTCAGCCTTAAAAAAGAGAAATGAGGGCCTGGCAGAACTTTATAGCACTTTTATGTTCTCATTTGCTTCTTGTAACCTTCCCTGTCACCTGTAAACAATTAACAGTTACTCTAATAAGAGAAGATTATCTGTCTATCTATCTATATATCCATCTAGCTACCACCCAGTACTAGGTAAGGTAGGAAACTTATTCATGGTTGTTAAATATTTACTCCTATGACAAATGCTGGCCCAGACAAGGGATGCTGTTTCATTTCCTTCAGGAACCAATAACAATAATTTAAAAAATATTCCCACACAGGAAATTACAACAAGCTTCATTTGCTGATAAAAAAAAGAGACGGAAAGAAATGCTTTATTTGTGAGGGGGGGTTTCCCTCCTCTTCTTCATTAGTCACTACCTATCAGTGCTGTGTTTAAACTTCTGGCTTTACCAAACAGTAATATTTTCTCCACTGACGTGGAAGACAAGGACTTATCTGACTGTCTGAGGGGAGCAGCAGGAAATTGAAGTATTCTTATCTAAGCAACTGAATGCCAAGTAGCTCAGCAAGGGGAGGAAAAAGGAACAGGAGTGCTGTTGGGAGAATATTTCATTTAGCTCTCTTGGTTATTAAACCCTGTCTGTTTGAGATAGAGCTACTGGCTCTAGCCTATACGACTTTCAAGATGGAAGAAAAAAAATCAAACATAATGACATAATCAGATATAACATTTTTTAAAGAATAATTTTGTGTGCGTGCCTGTGTAAGGTAAAATTAGGCTTCTATAAATGTGTCATTTGGAATATTTGGGAAAAGGTTCTGCTTTTCTATTTTGTAAGACACTTTGTTGATTCACTACTTCTTGCTATTCTGAATGAGAAACTTCTACATAGTGGGGTAACTTGCATACTCCCCGTATAAACCAGTAAAAATTAATAAACTTAAGTAATGTAACAGAATGTACAGGGATTTGAGGTGCATCTTACTCTGAGATTCTGGAAGAGCCATTAATCTTGGATGCATAAAAAACACACAGATTCTATGAAAGAGCAAGGTTTTAGCAGGCTTCTAGAGAAAAAATACCATTCACCTCCACTCCATTTAAAAGATGCCTGAATTCAGGGCAGATGAATGCACTCCCAGCATAGGCTGCATCAATATGCATCCAGATATTTTCCTTATTACCTAAAAAAATAGTTGAAGGGGAAATAAATTAAAAAGCAAGATTAAAAAGCCCTATTAATTTGCATGAAACCAAGTGCCTGAGAGATTTTTCTTTGATGTTATTATTTTTCCAATTTAAAATTAAATTAAGAGATTAAATGTTTCTACCATCTGGCTTTTCATTTCTACATAAAGATGTATACATAATATATTATTTTTCCTTCCCACTTCTACTGGAACAAAGTCATAGAATCATAGAATATACTGAGTTGGAAGGAACTCACAAGGGTCACCATGTCTTATCTTACTAATATTAAGCAACATAAAATACTATGTGATTTTGATTTAAGAACCATTACAAAATACACCTTAAAAAAAAGATGTATCTAGAGATTTAACTATAATTTCAGTGGTAATAAAACTACTTTAGCAGGAAGAGCTAGAATATTAGCTGTGCTCCCCACTTCTAACTCATGAATCACAAACACGTCTCTATACAGTATTTTTTACATATTGATATGTATGCATGCACATGCTTTTGAACTACCAGCAGCAAACTATTTATTACAAGGATGGAGATACTTCTGCAGAAGCAAGCATTGAAGTGTTAAGAAAGTGCTAGTTTTGATTAGTCACTGAATGGTTTCTGTGGTAGTATTTTGTATTGGTGTCAATGTTTTATTAGGTCAGGTCTTAAGGAATAACCCAAACAGCAAAATAATCTGTAGCTGCTAAGCAGACTACTAGAAACCTGTTTAGAAAGGAGGACTAGGAGAAACTGAGTCTCTGGGGCTTGTGCTGAAGAGTAAGAAACCTCACAGAGCAAGTGAACACCACACAAGCACTAAAGTTTCAAACCCAACTGAATCAATAACCAGAACATCAGATGCAGTTTCTATGAAGCTGTTTCCATTTGCTTATAGCTATAAATTTCCTGTTCTAAATGTACTCTTGAATAAATATGGTGCACTTTGCATTTTCATCAGCCAGCAAGTGTGTTCTTTTGACCAAACCCTGCTGCAGATCAAAGCTTGACACAACAAACCATCACACAGAAATACTTACAAAGAGTTCCTGACTCAATCACTGCATTAAACACCCTGGCACTTGTTCTATTTTCTTGAGAGATGAAGAAAATCACGAAGGGGAGAGTAAGGATTAAGAATACATGTGGATTTTTGGAGCATATTTCCCTACTTTTCATAGTTGTTAGAACCAGGTAGAAACAAAACGGTGCAGAGGAGAACGAGAGTTCAACTTTCCCCTGATATTCACCATTGCTGGAGATGCACTTGCAAGTAGAAGGGCTTGAAGAAAAATGTTACAAACTGAAGCAGTTACAGTAATTTTTAACTGACAATGTTCCAAAATATGCCCGCTCCCCCCCCCCAAAAAAAAAAACCCTTGAGGCAATGTCCTCTATACTTTTTAAGAGTTTGAGAATGCACATTTGTTGCTTGACTACTATTAGAAATAAAACTGTAATTGAAGGTCTCATCTATAAGTAACTTTATTGAATTGGAAACTGACACTGCACAATGTCCTGGAAATGACTCAGCGTGGCTTTAACTGGTATCTGCAATTTTAGAAAGAAGCAGCAAAGACTTACAAATAGGACCCAGTTCTAACAGTTTGTCAAAGGAGCAGCAAGGTGTGGTTCCAAGAGTTGCACAGAACTGCAGAACCAAAAAAAAAAAAAAAGTGTGTTACAGCACAGAAAATTACCAAATCAAAATAATTGTCTGCAAAGGCAACAATAAACAAAAAGAATAAATGATAAATGATATAGGGCTATTGTGGTTTAGGGCAAAATAAATTGATGTTAGCCACTACCAATCCTTAGTAGAACTTTTGAGAATGCTGGTGGGTTTTTTCCAAAGCTCCCACAAGTGTCCATTGAAACAGATGCATAAAATCAAATGTCAATATAAAATTGACTGATAAGTACTGCAATATATTCATAGTGTTATGCTGTTTCTATAATTTATATAATTTCTATGTGTTCCACATGCTTATCATGTGGCCAAATACTAACCTCACATATGCAATTGCCATCAAAATAATTTGCAGTTCATGGTATATAAGAAAGTCCTGAACTTGAGCAACTCTAAGGTGCTGGAATTCTTGTTGGCAGAATAGGTCATCAAATGCTGCTGCCTTGATTAGAGCTCTGCAACAGAGATTTGTAACTGATTTATGCTCAATGGATCTGCATCCTGGAAGCTGTTCCCTAGTAGCATATGTTTACTATTAGACTGGCAAGATTTTTTTTCCCAGATAAACTTCTCAGAAATTCATCCTAAAATACTGGAACTATTCTTCCTTCATTCTTTTAATGTCTCATTTAATGTACCTTTCTGTGTGACCAGTGGGTCAAAAGCAGAAGTAACAAATGCTCAAGTTTCACAATAGAAAGAGAATATAACTAGGTGAAAATGAGCTATCATAATTTACTGGGAATATGCAGATAGAATTTTAACCAAAAAATCCCAAATGCCAAGTTCATTTAAA
The DNA here is from genome assembly GCA_035041135.1 of Platyrinchus mystaceus. Taxonomy (NCBI): domain Eukaryota; kingdom Metazoa; phylum Chordata; class Aves; order Passeriformes; family Tyrannidae; genus Platyrinchus; species Platyrinchus mystaceus. The sequence continues at coordinate 82,372,054 of JAWWLV010000088.1, forward strand.
CTGACATTATTTTGTTTTTCATTAATACACTTAGGTTTTAAACACTCTGTCTCATTTCTGAAAACACTTGTAAAGGCTGGATCTAGTTTTTGTCTTGCGTGAGATTTTTACATAACAAAAGACACTTTACAGTTTAAATAGACAGATAAAGTATGCTGGGTTTTAGTCAGAGTACTGAAGTACAAAAGCATTAGATAATTTATCCAAGGTCACACACAGACTACAGTACAGCCAGGAGACGACTATGAAAATGCCAAATCCAGATTTTTTTTTTATTTTATTATTTCTAGTTACTTTTTCTGTCAAGTACACTGTCAATGCACTATCTTTTGCTTTTGCAGTTTTTCCCTATATATCAGCAACTAGCCACATTTTTCTGTATGTATGCACATGTCCCCCAGTGAATTTATTATGAGATCAATAAGAAGAAAAAGGAAAAACCTAAATGATACCTGTCCACCCACTAGACCTTTCCAGAAACAAACATACTGTCATAACAAAATTTTCAAAAAGTAATTATTGAAATAATAAAGGGACAATACAGTATTTTTTCTGTATCAAGCTACTAAGAACCTGACTTCGAAACAAATACAGTTCTGAAAATGAGAAGCACATTATTTATATAGTTAGTAAAATTGTGTGCTAACATATTTTTCCCTCAAAATAATCTAATCTTTATCTATACTGGACCTTCCTATATTCCTGAGTCACATGAGAAGAACAAAAAATTAAAGTGCTTTGAGGTACATTTATGACTTCTCTGGAAGTGTTGTACTGCAGTTAAGGTATTCTCCTTCTAATCAGGATAAAGAGTATGTTTTTTCAGTGAGAGATTATATGAGTTCAAACATATTCTTAGTTGTTTAAATAATGGCTTATTCTGTAAAGTATACCCCAGTTTCTAAAATAATTTTGTTTTCCTCTCTGAAGGTGTCTACGCCTCAAAGCTACTTGCTTTAATTCTCAGAAACCACTTTAAAGTGACAGCATCTGCTCTTGTCAGGACTCTCATTATCCCGCCTCAGTACTACAGAAAGGATCTAACTCAATTTGTAGCCAATGTAACACCAGAAAAATCACATTTATGCAAAGGACAGGGGACAGGCTGCGTCACAGAAATGGGACTGATGGCTCAGTATAGCCTGCAGGCCTTATCCTTTTCAGGTTGTGCACTTCAAATTTGACTCAACCCTGGCTGTGAATACAAAACAGCTAAAAAGCTTGCATCAGTCATCTCATGTATTAGTTTCCTGAAATGAAGAGCTATATCAGGAAACATGCATGAACGTTTATGATGCCTGAGAGCAATTACTCTCAATCTTTTCAACTGGAAGATGTCCTATAGCTTTTGCAAAAGACACGGACGCATTTTGCATGGTTTCACCACAAAGCTTTTCATTTGCGACTAATTAAAACAAGGCAGGACTTTCAATGTTCCCCTGTTGTTTTCATTTTCTCCTACTCAGTTCTTTGCTGGCTTGCACTTATGACAATGTCTGTGGCCTGAAGAAAACTGCAACAGTTCTCTAAACCACCGTTCAGTATTTTACAAAACAGTGATCATTCATAAACTGTGGGTTAAGAAACAACACCCTAGGCATCTGTACATGTCTCCAGAATGCTTCTTCCGAATGGAATTCTGTGGTCAGGATCTAAGTGCTGACTTCTAATGAAAAGATGGCTCCTCTGTCCATCTGATTCTGATTTATTGTTTCCCAAGTGAGTCTGGATATAAACAGCCTGCTTCTTAATATCCTGCAGATCATCATTCAGAAAAGTCATTTTAGCTAGAATCAGAGAGACTTCACGCTAGGCAACAAGGCAACCACGTCATAGCAACTTTATACCGGATAAGGCTGGTGGTTCTATGATTCTATGAAGTGCATTGTACTATACATATACCAGCTGCAATCTATCACTGTTGATTTATGAAAAACAGCATAAAGCTCACAGGCCACTTACACACATTTACAGAATCATAGAATCAGACAAAAAGGACCTCTGAGATCATCAAGCCCAACTCGTGATCCACTACCACCATTGTTACTAGACCATGGCACTAAGTGCCACATCCAGTCTCATCTTAAAAACCTCCAGGGATGGAGAATCCACTACTTCCCTGGGCAGCCCATTCCAAAATGTCAGATTACTCTCTCCGTAAAAAATTTCTTCCTAATATCTAACCTAAACCTCCCCTGGCAGAGCATGAGATCGTGCCCTCGTCCTGCTGCTGGTTGTCTAGGAGAAGAGACCAACCCCCACCTGGCTACAACCTCCTTTCAGGGAGTTGTAGAGAGTGATGAGGTCTCCTCTGAGCCTCCTCTTCTCCAGGCTAAGCAACCCTGACTCCCACAGCCTCTCCTCATAGGACTGGTTTTGCTATTTGTTGTTCAGAGCTACTCATCAAAAAATATATCTGCCTCTCTAGAAACACAGAATTGAATCAAAAAA
>JAWWLV010000088.1:82374604-82390826 GCA_035041135.1 Platyrinchus mystaceus
AAACCTCCCCTGGCAGAGCTTCAGACCATGCCCTCTTGTCTTACTGATAGTTGCCTGGGAGAAGAGACCAACCCCCATCTGGCTACAACCTCCTTTCAGGTACTTGTAGAGAGTGATGAGGTCTCCCTTGATCCTTCTCTTCTCCAGGCTAAACAAGCCCAGCTCCCTCAGCTTCTCCTCACAGGGCTTGTGTTCCATTCCCTTCACCAGCCTGGTTGCTCTTCTCTGGACCTGCTCCAGCACCTCAATATCCTTCCTGAACTGAGTGCCCAGAACTGGACACAGTACTCCAGGTGTGGCCTCACCAGTGCTGAGTACAGGGAAAGAATGAACTGGGCTTGAATGCAATGGACACTACATCTGAATTTAGAAGTGCTTAACTTAGTGGTCTCCAAATTTGAGCATCCCAGTCAACATTTAGGGAACGCAGCCTGTCTTAAGCTGGGACCATAGGGCCCAGCTGACAAAGGCATTTACCATGTACTTAGTCACCAGTGTGTGTTTATAATTAATTAAATACACATGACTTCAGCATATGCTTTAAAGCTCCCCCTTTAATGTTGGCCAGATGAAGGGCTGCGTATCATCCACACTGGGAAATTGCTCCTTGGTAAACTGTGGCAGCTTTAGTGCCTCAACACCTGACATGGTTAAGTGCTTTGTTTGCACAATCTGCTTACTTCACTATATGAAAATACCCCTTTTTCAGTTTCTGCAAACGTATTTTGAAACCGACAAATTAACACAAGTCTGAATTTAGAAATAAAAAAATGAAAACAAAAGTAGAGATCTGGGTACCCTATTGGCAATAGCCTTCACTGAACAGAAAGATATACACATTACTAATGCTAAAAGATATTGATGGTAGGTAGGAATACAAAGACACCTTTTAAAGACAATGCCTGTCTCAAAAAAAAGGCTGACTGCAAAATCCTACGTATGTGAAAAGCAAACCTATAATTACCATACTGCTGTAATGACAGAACCTCTTTCACATCAAGGAAACCTGGCCCTGATTCTCCACTCACCTCTACAGGGAAAGCGTTTCTATCAAGTTCAGTATAATGATTCCTCATTTATTCATTAAGTATAAGAGGAGAATCATGCCTATAAGGCATTGTAATTTAGTTGCATTTTCTTTTTAATCCTTTACAAAACTTCTTGCTGATAAGGGAGACTGAAACAACTCGGATGGAAACAAGATGTCTTCATTAGGAATGATCTCTCTGCTGTCACAGGTCTCTTCAGGCAGAATTTCTTCCATCAAACTTGTTGCTTTGATGTTGAATCACTCCCCTTAGTGAAGGATCAGTGAATACAGGGAGACAAGGAATCAAGTGGCATAAGGTGTTTCCTTGGTAATGTGCATATCTTTGTTGTCAGAACAAAATAAAATAGCACCAAATTACTCAAGAACAAAAGAAATGGAAACGCTTTTGAAATCCTCAAGCCAGAAAAGGGAGCACTAATACAGTCCATGGACTGCTGCTCAGCATGGCAGAGAATTAGCACACCTTTTGAGTTAAGAAGCCAGCCATAAGGATAATGAGATCTAGTTTAATCTAAGCTGACATGTTTTATGCATACAAATAAATGGAAGAGCTGGTACAGGCCATATTAACTCAGATGGAGCCTCTGCAGTCTTTGAAAGCCTGTTTTGCACAGCTAAACAGAGGAAGAAAAACAACAGTTAAATCGCCCATTGTAAAGGTGTCACTGGATACATAAACCAGATTTGCTTATTTCCTCTTTACACATAGAAAATTAATAAGGAATGAATATTTATGGAGGGCAAGTTGCCTTTTTTTTTTGTTAATGGACAAAAGTTGAGTAAAAAACACATTAACTTTGTAGTTAGTGCATAAAGACATGATATAGTGCTGTACTTGTAATTGTTTAAAATTAACAGCAAAATATACAAGTAGGATCCTGTGTAAGGTATTATGAGCTGGGACCATATAACAGAGAAATAAAACATGCCTTGTGGCATGTTCTCCACCTCAATAGGTGCAGCCCACAGAAAAAAAATTCATTTTGGAAGCCCTAGAGATGCTTTGTTTCTCAGTCATAGTCTTATTATACTGGAAATCAATTGATAGAATGTGCTTGGTCATTCCAAGGTCTCAGTCGTTCTAGGCAGCTTGGAAATTAGCATCATTCTGCTCATATAAAACCACTTTTCACTCTAGTCATCCTCATCCTACATAAAAACAGACTCCAAAGGTTAATAACAAGAACAGTAAAAAGATTATATTTTCAAAAGAGCTTGGTGACATTTAAGCTTCTTTGTCCCATTTGGCACTTATCCATGAGTATAAGAAAGCTTAATCTGCTAATTCTTCTAAAAACAGTTCATAGAAATTGAAGTTCACATTAACCCTTTTCAAAATGTTACCCCATGAAAAAGAAAAAATACATTAGACATGACTTTTCTGAAAACATTGTGACACATTTTTGAATATCTTAAAAAATCAGTTTCTGAAGTTCTCAATTTCTAAATTAGTTGTCGGTGTGGTTTTTTTCCTTCAGTTTTTTCTTCAGTGGAGGCCAGTAAAAACATGTTCCTTGTAGCATTATTTTACCCCTTAATAAATCTATACAGCCCATGGTCCATATCATGTTTTGCAGAGGCATAATGCTTGGAAACAAGCAAAAACATTTTGTTGGTGATGTACAAAACCGCAACAGAAGTTACTTACTTCATGGGAAAAAGTCAAATGGTAAAATCTCATTTTAACTTGAAATAATAAGATGGTGCTCTGAACTGGCAGGAGGAGTAGATCTGACAAATAAGCAAATACTCTTTTTGATCAAGTATTTACAGTAGAACAGAACTTTGGAATTTTATCTAATCTGACACTGGTCTATGTCAAAAATACGGAGATTTTGCTAGACTGTTGTAAAAACAGAAATCTATAGAAAAGAAAGTGGACAAGATAACAAGAAATGATGACACCTGAAGTTTCCACAGTCACATTCCCTATAGTTCACTTGTTAGAGATTAGTTATGTACTCACAAATACCCAACTGACAATGTCTGATATTGATGATATTTGGGGTATATTAAGGAGGTTTATTTCTTTTGCTAAATAACTGAGGAGGGGAAACTATTGTTTCTTGAAGATACTTAAACTTGAGAGAGAATAATCTAATTTTTTTCCTTTAAGCTTGTTTTATGTGTAAGTAAGTTAGAAACTGAAAAACAAAGGTAAACAGTTCAGATTTTAAGGGTTACGAGATTATAACACTGCAGAACTACATGCAACTACAAATCTCAGCTGCCTATCAATGCCTCTGTTAGGGATTAGATCATCTACTCTTGTCAAAAGTAGCTTATCAGAAGCAAAAAATCCACTGATTAATTAAAATCCAGTACTCACAAAGAATGGTATAAGACCAGCAGCTTTGTCTTCATCCAGAATCTTCTTCAGGGCTGAACCACAAACACTAAATGTATTATCTGAAGGAACATTTTTAATCTTCACAGCAGCGATCAATGCAGCCCTTTCCACAGATGAATGAGCCTACAAGGAAATGGGGAGGTTTTAAGACTGACACCTTTTATTGGAATGTGAGTTCATTTGAATTTAAAAAGAAAAAAAATAATTTCTTTCAAGTAAAGCAATACTTGAGATCCTGGGACTGTTGATGGTATGTAACAGATACATACTGCTCTCTCTTTCATACAGGTAGACAGACAGATGGATGCACAAAGATATATATACCTACACACAATTAACTGATAGAAACCCTGAAATATCCTTGAGACCATTGCCATGACACAATTCAGAGAAGAGTTCAATTAACCTTCATGAGATCTTTAATTAACATGGTAGGATTGATGTAGAGCTTGCGTATTTGGCTCTAATTCAACCAAAAGATGTGCAGATAATCAGCTTGCCTGATAATGATTCAGTTGCTCACTAGCGTATTTTTATGGCATACAGCTTTGCTGACCTCTAAAATAGCACACGTCATGATATGGTATAATCCGAGATACTTTCTTACATTACCATTTTTCTTAGATTATGTACTGACTAAACTGTGGTTCCATCATTCATTCATTTTGTTAGTCAAGTAAGGATCATTCCCAACATGTTATTTTATTTTATTTACAACCCATTTCATTTGAATTCTCTGGAAATAATATTTTTTAGAGCATAAAGCACATGTCAGTAAATAAAAACAAATATATCACTAAGAAATTCTTGTAAAATTATGAAGTACAATAGAATAATAACTAGAATAACTCTATTGACAATGAAAGTTACATTTAGCCACAAAATACTCTCATTTACAGCATGACTAAAACAGCAGAAAAACCTATTTTACCTTCCACCTTCTATGGTTTCATTAATCATCATTAATTTGAAAGAGAAAAATTCCTCACCTTTTCATATCATGACTATTCTCATTCACATCTCCATCTTACCTTGCCGATTCTTGCCAGTGCCAGTGCTTATGAATTCTATTTTTTCTATTTTTCGAAACCACCACAAACATATAATCACAAAAATAATAATCCAAAACTTCAGTTGAACTAGACTAGATGAAGATAAAGCTTTTGCCTTTCAACTTCACACATCCCTGGAACTACATGTTTTAAAGGCAGCTGTATCATTAATTTGTATCTCAGCAGTGCCTCTTGTTAAAATGCTTTGGTAAACTAATTAGGCACCAACTTGAGAAAATCTGGAAGCCTAAACTTCAAATATAACTTTTAAAGATGAAACAATGTGTGGTATAGCAATACCATACTTCATTCAAGTGTACAATAGAAAAATATGTTTTATAACTTATTTATACAAGAATTGCAAATAAGCAAACCATAATAATACAGTGAAGTTTTTAGCCAGTCAGAACCTCTAAATTGCTTCATCAAGACTTAAAAATTGTAGCAAGATTCTCTTCCAAATGCATTCTTGCATTGTTGGGCTTTGTCAGTGAATGGGTTTCACTCTCACAGAATGGCTTACATTTAACTATGTTTTGTGGATTATTGCCTGTGAGTCACACAGGTCTGTTCTTAACGCAGAAGGAACGGTGAGCTCTGCAACAATCTGCTTTGAAAGGTCAACAGTATCTTAAGGCAAATCCTTCTGTAAACATAAGATCCTCTGACCTTCAGTAGGCAGGAAGGCCTGTCAGTCCTCATTTCAGGTCAGCCACTTACATGGGACAAAAAATCAAAACAAATAAAAGCCTTTTTGCATCACTGGGTCAGTCAGAGCTCTGGGACTGGTGGTCTGTGCAATACTGACCTTAGGTTCTCAGGCAAAAAAACAGATAAATATCCTTTGTGCCCCTTGAAAACAGTTATCTTTCCTCATATTTTCTTGTCTTGAGTCTTCTCACCACACGACTGTAGTCCCTCTTGCCACCATCAAAGAGCAAGTGTACTTTTAACTTCTTCAACAGTGCTTTTTAATATACATTTAGTAGTAAATCAGAGTAAGCTGAAACCTGGCCATTTTATTCTGCGTAATCAGATATTACTTAAAAAGAAACATTAGGTACTAAGGAATTTTTATTTACTTCAAATGAGCTCTTTTTGTAAAGAAGTGATACTTATGTAATACTGATGCTTGGATATTTACTCTTTGTATTATGGTAGCACACATGAGATTCCCCCTTATCACAGAATCATAGAAGGGCCTGGGTTGGCAGGGACCTCAAAGATCACCTAGTGTCAATCCCCATGCCATGGGCAGGGACACCTTCCACTAGACCAGGCTGCTCAGAGCTCCATCCAACCTGGCTTTGACGCTTCCAGGGATGGGGCATCCACAACCTCTCTGGGCAACCTGTTCCAGTGCATTGCCACCCTCACAGTAAAGAATTTCTTCCTAATATCTAATCTAGACCTACTCTCTTTCAGTTTAAACCATTTCCCTTTGTCCTGTCACTACATGCCCTTGTAAATGGTCTTTTTCCATCTTTCTTGTAGTCTCCCTTCAGGCACTAGCAGGTTGCAACTAGGTCACCCCAGAGCCTTCTCTTCTCCAGGCTGAACAGCCCCAGTTCTCTCAGCCTCTCCTCATACGAGAGGTGCTCCATTACTCTGATCACCTTGGTGGCCCTTCTCTGGACTTGCTCCAACGTGTCAACATCCTTCTTGTCCCCTGGTGTTGGGGATCCCAGAGCTGGACGCAGTGCTCCAGCTGGAGTCTGACCAGAAAAGAGGTGCAGAATCCCCTCCCTCGACCTGCTGGCAACATTGTTTTTGATACAGCTCACCATACAATTGGCTTTCTACGCTGTGGGTGCACATCACTGGCTCATGTCCAGCCCCTCATCCACCAGCACTCCCCAGTCCTTCTCAGCAAGGCTGCTCTCAATCTCTTCATCCCCCAGCCTATATTGATACTAGGGGTTGCCCTGACCCAGGTGCAGAACCTTGCACTTGGTCTTGTTAAACCTCATGAGATTCCCATGGGCTTGAGCTTGTCCAGGTGCCTCTGGGTGCCATCCCGTCCTTCAGGTTTATCAACTGCACCACTCAGCTTAATGTCATCTGCAAATTCCTTGAGGGTACACTCCATCCCTTCATCTATGTCTATAATGAATATATTAAATAACACTGGTCCCAGTATGGACCCCGGAGGGATACACTTACAATGTACAGCAAGATTTAAACAAGCAAAACCAGATAGTGACCAATCCAAGGAGTTTATACCTAATTCACCTGCCCATTCAGATGGCTGAAATTGTATAGATGCCATGAAATTGTACAGATTGTATAGATGCCATGTTTCCATGTTAATGAGAGGTACTCACCTGATCAGAAGCATAAGCCACAAGCCTGCCCATGATCTCTGCTTCTGTTAGCTCAGGCTTTTCTGACTGCACCCGTCTGATAGTTTTTGTTCTAGCAGCAAGCAGTGAAACCAGGGTGGCCTCACTTGCACTTCCCTATGGGACAAATTGATGCAAGGTTCAAAATGAAAACATTCCAGAAGAAGAAAAGCAATGTTTTCTTTTGCATGAATCTGCGAAGTTGTTAACAGAAACTGCAGATGAGAAACTGTGCAATCTCCTACTTTTAAAAATATGTCTCCCAGCAAGGGAGGAATCTGTGTTTAATCTTGGTCTCCGCCTTCTTGATGCCTCTGTCTGTTTTCTTTAATTCTATGGCTGTTCAGCTTAGGCACCAGCCTTGGAGTCAGTGCTAGAAAGCTGGATACACAGACTTAAATGTATGTGAAAGGCCTCTCAAACCAGCCACCAATCAGTTGTTAACCAGTAACAATGGCAGACTAACTGCTGATTTCTGTTCTAACTCTGGATTTCTGCTCATTTAAGTTCCATCAGGATCTGAACATCAGCTCTCAATTCTATCAAGCAACATGCCTAATTATATGTCTTCCCTTACATTAGAATTACCCTGTGTAAGTAAATCATTGTGTCTAAAAGAGAAAAAACACTGGAAAATAAAAAATGCTGATTCATTAGAGCTAACTGCATTTCAAAGTATTAAAGTATATTAATATATATATTAAAGTATATATATTAAAGTATATATATTATAAATATATATTAATGTATATTAATATATTAATAAAGTATTATATTTTCTTTATCACAAACACACAGATGAAAAGAACAGTTACACACTATTTCTAAATTGCACTTTAACTAAAAAACATCAGTTTAAAATGTGCCTTGCATACTCTTTGACAACAAAAGGGGGAATTTTTTTTGTATCAATTTCTCAGTAAATTTCACGGAATACAACTTACCAAAAATTCTTTTTATGGTTTTCATCTACAATAGGCAGAAGAGACATGGTCTCAACTGCTCTTTTAAACCACAAGTAACACTTTGTAAACACGTGTTCATAAATTTCAATGTATTGGGGTGTCTTATGCAAGATCAAGATTTTTAGTACTTTAAAAGTTAATCAATCATCATGTGAATTATAGCAGTGCAATGAATATAGCTGATTATATTAATATGTATGTCTCTGAAATATCCCCAGTGTCAACAAACTAATTTTGGAGTGATGTTGTTTGTCCTGTACCAAAATTCTATCCTCCCTCTGTTGAAGACCTGTGTATACTTACTAATTACAACAAATGTTTAAATACTCGAGAAGTTTTTTTTCTTCCCTGAAGGTGGGCCTGATCTGACAGATTTCATATGTGAAAATGATCCCAGTGAATTCAGACTTTCTCCTATACTGAAATTAGCTGAGCTATTTTTATGAGACAAAGGTGCCTTTTACACAGGGAGAAATCATCCTACTTTTTCTATCCAAGAAGTCAAAATATCTGAAATAAAATAACTGTTTATACTGTTAGTGTATTTCCAGGACACGTAAGGAATATACATATTAAAAAAATGTTCACAGATACCGGAAAGAAAATGCCTGTAAGAAATTACAACAGTTAAAGTTAATTTGAGACCTGAAAATTTAGGTCCGCACTGTTCTGGTGACAGCCTGGCTGAGTGGGCAAATGATTTAGGCTGAAGAATAGCCTCAGCTTTCTGTGAAGTTCCACAAGATATCCTGACTGTTCATCCAGACTGGTGCATAGTCAGTGTATACAGCAGCTCTTGCATGAATTTCCTTATATGGAAACACGGATGAAAAGGAAAGGGCCTCCTGCCCAGCCGAGTCTTGCCTTCTGATATACAGCTGGGCTATAGCCTAAAGGCACCTTAATCCAGCAATTTGGAAATGCTTTTGGATGTCTCACGATAGACACAGGCTTTTTCACCTTGCCTCTGTTTCCATAAATCACCTTTTTTATTCTGGGCCACCTTTTTTTATACTGAAGCTTACAGTGTTTGCAGAACCTGGTTTCCAAGGCTCTTCTATACACTTGGCACCAAAGTCTTGCACTAAATATTTTTGAGGAAAAAACCCCCCTTGGTTCTTGAACTACTTGGCTTACTGACAAGCAAGATAAATCAGCAGTGTTCCTTGCCAGGCCAAAGATATTTTTGTCTCACCCCTAAAATACTTTTTCTTTGCTGAGCAAAAAAAACTCTTTAAAATTCACTTTCCAGCAATTTATCTAGAATGAACAGCAGGATACAAACTTCAGGAAAAAAGTTGCCTTCTCATTTATTTTTAAAAGCTGTTTTTTTCCCCTCTTGAATGCTGTATTCTACATTAAGTGAAGGATGATAATACCTTTCCTTTTACCACAAGCAAACAAAGGTTGCCATGGCAAGCAGGCTCAAGAGGCGGAAGAAATATCAGCAAGAGCTGATGTTCATGTCCACCCGAGCTCTGAACTGAAATTTTCTTTCATCTTTTGCCATTTTGAAGTGTCATCCTGCACACAACAACAAAGTGCTTCATATTGACATAGACTTTCAAATGTAATTAAGAGCCAATTTTCGCAGGCTCGGTTTTACCCAATACCACAATAATTACTTGGCATTTACCAAGAGAATGACTGGCACTTTCACACACTTATGTTGTCTTTGCCTCACACTTTACCTCTTACTTGTATCATTGTTGTTTCAGGAGCAAGACAAGAAGATCTGCAGCTCAAATGACTGCATTGTAAGCAGGAACACAGCCCACTTTGGATTTTTGAAATTGACTGGTTTCTGATGAAAATTATGGGCAATCCAGCACTGTCAGCCTGGAAGGGCAATATTTCCTGCTGATAACAATCAGGCATAATTGCTTGCTTTCACTGATACAAAAGAGATGCTCCTAAGATGCATGTCGAAAGCTTGATTTCTTGAACATAACCTCCTCCTTAGCACTCGTAACGATAAAGATACTAACAGGGTAAGCAGATGAATAAAGAACTATACTGTAAATACACTGATGTAGGTGCAGCTCCAACTAGGAGAATCACAGCAGTTGGGTTAAATTCATTCTTGTCTTGGAAGATATTGGGAAGAATTCACTGGAATGTGCTGTAGGCATTTGCAGCTGAGATCAAAGAAAGAACCCTCTGATTCTAGCGTCTAACTTAGATGTATGTTAGAAGCCTGTCTTGGCATAAAATGGATTGTGCCCTGGCCTCCAATGACTGGACTCCAGAGATTATCAAAGCAGCACAGAATAGTTATTTAAAACTTAGTCTTTTTACAATAGACATCTATTTTAGATAGATTAATAGCTGTGACCAGAGTTGCATTTGCAGAATGACCATGTGCTAGTGAAGCTATGGCTGACAAATAATATGGCTTTATTATGCGTGCAAGTTTGCCCATTGATGGCATATTCATTATTGTTCATGTTATCTGTTCAGACATTGTAGGTTTCATTAAGCAGTCAATGTCAGAGTTTGGGGTTTTGTTCTATTTTGGAGATGCAGTGTAGTCTGAAAATGGTATTTTCTACTGATGGTACTGCTTAGGTTCAAATTCTAAGCAGCTCTTCATTTTATTATAATATTCCAATATTTCTTTTTATTACGTAAGGAAAACTTCTTAAAATAATATCTTTGACAAAGAGTGATAGACTTTCTGCAACACTGTGCTATTTCTACATATCAAAGATTATCTCCTAAGTTGTTTTCCATTGCCTGATCTCTGTCACTTTTTCTCCTAAAAAAAACCCAGGAAGGCTCTTTTGAAAACTGACTGAAGTAAATAATTGCACATGTGTAAGGTGGACTTCATGGAAGCCTTTGTAACCACTTTTCATGCTGCTCTACTCAATTCCTCAGATATATTTCTATTTGAGAAGATTTTTTTCTAATTTCAGCTATAAGACATTGCGACGCATTGTTGGTATGAGCTCAATTCATTGATCAACAAATTAAATTTTTCTGATTTGAATTTTAAGCCTAAACTGTGCTTTTAAATTGAACTACTAGTACTTCTTCACAGAGAAATACTGTTTTAGAAATCAGCTGCCCTAAAATCAAAACCATTACTTTCATGAATGATCCTACCCACCTATGGACCTTCTCACAGAGGATCAATCTTTCTGAAAATTAGAAGAGAACCCATGTGGCAGGAAAAAAAGCTATTCCCTTTATTAGTATCTTAGAATAAAGATTTTACAAAATCATAAAGTTCACAAACTGAATTCGTATTCTTTTTTCAGGTCCCCTCTTACCTGAATGACTCCTCCACCTTGGCCATCTTTCCCAGCCAAAAACTCTTGAGGCAAATTAATCATCTTCCCTAGCCAATCCAGCATGACAGTCTCTAGCTCTGTACAAGCTGGACTTGCAGCCTGTGTTGAAAAACAGAACATAGGGAATAATCTCACTACACCATGAAGGGAAACAAGATCTACCAGAGCAAAAATAATTCTTTGTCTTTTCACTATAGAGGAAGAGACTATGTTACCAGCCAAATTAGGGACCTGGAGACCATTTTTTTCCATGCAGTTTCTAATACTTATTAAAAAAAAAATCAAAATAGGCCTTACATAGAACCATAACTATCAAATGTCAAAGCTAGGATTTGCATCTTGCATTTTTTTTTCAACATCCAATACCAGCCTCTTTTGAGAAATGTCCACCTCATATGAATGTGAGGTTTTTAACACAATTTTCCATTCATCCAGATGAAATGAGAAATAACAACATTGGGAGATAGACAGTAGTCATATTACTTATCGAATTACCAGGGAGTTTGCATTGCTACCACTAATTCTAAATGCTGGTGATTTTTCAAGGGGAAAACTTGTAAGAGGAAATAGCCTTTTATTCCTGGAGTTATTGAGGATATCTGTGTGAAAACAATTAGCTAAGGAAATTTACCTGCAAAAATAGTTCTGTGACTTCACTGCTATTAATGAATAATTTCATTGTAGGATGTTACTGAAATGCTTAAAATCTTGGCAAGGTGAAGCACCATTAGCACATAGCAGTACACACTGTAGTAAACTTACCCAAGAGAAGCCCACACATCCTATTCCACCACACAACATATCTGCAAGAAGAGCTGGGAAGGAAGAGGCTGCAGGAAAGTAGGCAAAAAAGTATGGACTGTGCCAATGAGTCACCTGTATTAAGGGGGGAAATAGTTACTTTTAACTAATGTAGGAAGCAGAAACAAACTATAACAAAATCAGAAGGTTGGAGTTTGAGACAAGCCAACAGTTCTTGACTACCTGGCTGTAACAGGAGATCCCATTTTTTAGAAAAACTTACCTTGTTTTTTCACAATTTTTTATCTATCTTTTACTCAAATTAAAAATGAATTAGTTCTCACCTCCACTTCCCAACAGTTCCAAAATCAGAGTTCTCTATTTGTCTGCCTAGAAGACAAGAATTGCATGGGCTGTGGCAGCCTAAGCTTCTGTGCAGGACACTGTTCTTGGGCCTCTGCTGTAAGGGACTCCCTGGTATTTTGTTTTTCCATCTCTGTCATGAAACTGCCTTAGCAATAGTGTCTGCAGTGCAGCAGAGGTCCACAGAACTCTCTTGCCCACACTCTGGTGTTATTTGTTAACATTCGGGCACTGAATGTAACATCTAAGCAATTTTAAGGATCTGTGAGATACTTGATAGTGCTCCACAATTCCAATCTAATAAAATTCAAAACCAGGAAACGTACGGCCACATTGCAATGATCACTGGACATAATGTGATATGATAATGTGATATGTTTGGCAAAAACAACTTTCACACTCAAGTTAAAAGGCAAATTTTCTAAAAAGTGCTTCTAGAGGATTAGATGGATTATAAGTGATAATTCAGCAGAACATGTATAAGATTTTTTTCTTGGCTGGAAATCCAGAGGCTGATGAGATTTTGAAGGCTAGCCTTTTCTTACACCATTTTGTTTCTTCTTTTTTAATACTGGAATTCTTCTGTTAGAACCAGAGGAGAATAAGAATACACATTCTCTCTTGCCTGAGTTCAGTGTTTCCTTGCCATTTTGTTCTGCATTCCCATCTCTCAAGAATTTTACCTTCTACACTCTGCTCTCCCAGTCTGTGATAAGGTTTTTGATTCTGGAGCTAACTCAGTAATCACTCTACTGCACTGTTCTGCATTCTGCAAATATCTCCTTCTTTCCTCTTCTAACCCTCTTCATGACAACAACCAGCTCTTCCTGAAGGGACATACTTCATGCTAAGGGAAAACTGTCTTAACTCTTGCATATACGATGAATCAGGCATCACTTTTCCTGCTGTAATATACCATATATAAAATTTCAGATGTCCCTATCTCTTTCATATGAAAACAGCTCCTATCTATTACAATTTTTCACTGTATAAACTAGGCCCATACCTGGTCTGTCCAAGATTTCATTTTTCTGATCACTAGGTCCAAACCTGTCAAAACAGTTATCCAATGACAAGTCACTGTTAACATTTCCAGCTGTATCTCATATTTGGTCAGGATCTCCTTCTTTGCTGTAACAAAGTTTAGAGCACTTGTGGCAAACACAGTCCTTTACAAATCAGAAAAAATGTGGATGAGACTTGGTTCTTCACAAGAAAACAATAAAATATGCAAGAAACAGTGGTCCCTGATAGAACCCACATCACACTTTCACTGATGTCCATAACAAGCCAGGGCTGCCACAGTTCATCTCCCCAGCTCTAATCCTCTCTGATCTGTAAGACTTGTGACATTCATCTTGGGTTAATCAAGTTAAACTGACTGCTTGCTTGGAGCCATTTATTTGATGAAACACAGCAGATTTCAATTGCACTACTCACATAAAGCAAAAAAGCTAAAAGCCCTAGGGCAAGTGCAGCTGAGGTTCTTCCTCCTGCCTCCCCTTCCCCCTTCTCTTGAAGCAGCTGTAAAATTCAATTTTTTCACCATGTAGGAACAGACACAGTCAAATATTGCAAAGAGCATGGCATAATTGATGCTTGTTTTTTTCAGCCTGCTGCTGATAAATAATGATACACAAGTGTCTTGGGTTCACTTTCATTATGACTCTAATGCTTCTCAGAGATGTGATTTCCAGTATTTCTTCTAAGGATGTCTTTCTCTGTCTTGCTTAGTCTAATAAACAGTCTTCCCATACTACACACTAAGGATAGGTACTTCAGCTGAAAGTTCATGTATTAATGGATCCAATGTGAGGAAAAGTAGCATTTTCAGTACTGATATTTGCAGTTACAACTACACTTAGTCATCTGTGGCTCTGAAAAAGGAGATATATTTCAAAAGAACAAAGCAAATCTGAGAGAGGAAAGTGACTCCCATTAATATTTTTATAGGCAGATCCTTTCCGTGTTGCCTTCCTGCTGTGGAGATCAGAGTTCACTGGTTGTTCCCTCTGTCCCTGTGTTAACATCAGGAATTCAGCACCATTATTGTCATTATCTTTTGGTGGACTGCCCTTTGGAGGTCTACATTACATTTCACGATAAGTCTCCATAAAGAAGTTTCACCAGTCATGAATGCTTGTTATCCTATAGGGTAAAGACAGCAATGGATACTGCATAATTGCTTCACACTATTAATTGATCATTGCTCCTCTGAAGGAACACCATTTTCAGATTTTCAATCATCCAGTCACAAATCCCAGGCTCCTGAAATGCATGAGAAAAGACTTGAGCAAGGAGAACCTTACCTGGAGGAGGATCAAGTTAGGACATATTTAAATAAACTAGACATACATGAGTTCATGGAGCCTAATGGGGTGCACTCACAAGTGCTGCAGGAGCTAAAATATGTCACTGAGACCTCTCTCAAATATCTCTGAAAGGTTAAAGCAACTGGGGAATGTTCCAGAAGACTGGAAAAAAAGCAAATGTCACTTCTATCTTCAAGAAGGGCTATAAGAAGGATCTTTGAAACTACAGGCCTCACCTCAATCCCAGGGAAAATGAAAGAACCTTTAAGCTCTTTCAAAATATGGGACAAGAAAGTTATTTGGGCTAGGCAGCAAAGCTTTGTGAAGGGGAAAGGCTAGTACTGTTTAACATCTTTATTAAAGATCAGGATGATGTTATAGAGTGCACCCTCAGCAGTGTTGCAGATGACATAAAACTGGAAGGAGTATTTGATACACAGTGTGGTCATGCTGCAATTCAAAGGGACCTTAACAGGCTGCAGAAATGGGCCAACAGGAATCCTATAAAGTTCAACAGAGAAATGCAAAATCCCATACCAGGGGAGGAATAACCCCCTGCACCAGTACAGGCCAGGGATCGATTGGCTGGCAAGCAGCTCTGAAGAAATGGACCAGGGAGTCCTGGTGGACAAGCTGAACATAAGCCAGCAATGTGCCCTTGCAGCAAACAATTTGCTGGGCCACATTAGGAAATGTGGGCATTGTTGGGCCACATTAGGAAAATTGTTGCCAGCATCTTAAAAGAAGTGATCCTTCTTTTCTATGTAGCACTGGTGAGACCACATCTGGAATGCTGTGTCCAGTTCTGTGTTCTCCAGGACAAGAAAGAAAGACATGGTCATACTGGAGTGATTCCAGTGAAAGGCCATGGAGATAATTAATTGCAGCTGGGCTTGTTCAGCGTGCAGGAAGCTCAGGGATACCTTATTAATGTGTTAACTTTCTTTGTACACCTCATGGGAAGGTGTAAAGAAGGTGAAACCAGATTCTTCTCAGCAGTATCCAGTGACAAGACAACAAGAAATGTGTACAAATGGAAATACAGAAAATTCTACTTAAACATAAGCAAGAGCTTTTTTACTGTGAGACAGATCCAACTTTGGAACAGGAACAGGACAACAGATTGCGAAGAGTTCATCCTTGGAGATATTCCATGACCAATTGGACATAGTCCTAAACAACCTGCTCTAACTGACTCAGCCTTGAGCAGTGGGGGTGGACTAAATGATCTCCAGAGGTACCATCCAATCGCTACTATACTATGACCTCGTGATTCTGTGCTCATGTGAGTCTTCAGAATTTAATAAAAACAACACAGGCAGAATCAGAGTTACTACAAGAACTGGGATTTTTGTACCTGTGTTCTTTGCGTCACTAATACTAACATTTCACAGTGGAAAGATTTTGGTTAGAACATTTCTTCTTCAGAATGTGTCATTTTGTTAAAGGAAATTTGTTTGCAGGGCATGTAAATATCAAGAAAAAATCAATTAAGTTAAGAGGGAACATGACATATTGATGACATAATTGGAATTCAATGTCTCACTTTCTATTCTCAAATGATTCATTTCTTATTTTTTTAATCTGGCATTATTTTATTGAATGTTCTTAAGTCTTCAAAGCAAAGTGTTTTCTGTTCTAATTCACAGTCATTACCATTTTCCTACAATGAAAAAGAAAAGGCAATCATGTCTTTGAGCAGCAATTAAAGTATTTGTATGTGTTGGACATAATTCTCTCATCTAATCTG
>JAWWLV010000088.1:82390926-82404590 GCA_035041135.1 Platyrinchus mystaceus
AAAGAAAAGGCAATCATGTCTTTGAGCAGCAATTAAAGTATTTGTATGTGTTGGACATAATTCTCTCATCTAATCTGCACTGATTTAACCTTGTTGGAAAAGAGTGGAGAGATTTCAATTGACTTCAGTGAAGCTTTTGCCTGCTAAAGGACAGCAGGGCTGGCTCCAAGGGAAACAAGATAAAGTCATCTTGAATATCAAATATTTACATTGGTCAATGAAAAGGAATTGGTATTATAGTACATTGACTAAACACATTTGGAGATTGTGATGTCCACTCACATCACAATCGTATCACCTAGCTACATCTAGAGAAGTAACCCAAGGTAGTTATTGCAGAGATCCAAAGGAGAGATTCCTTGTTAACATTTACTTATAACTCGGTCCTCTTCAAGCTACTTAGAAGACAAGCATATATTTAAAATAAGAAAAGTATACCATGAGTGAAAAAACAACAAAGATTCAGACCTGGACAAATGCCAGATGCTTTGTTCTGCGTTGTTGTCCGATACCAACCTATCCAAGGACTAATATTTAGGTAGTGGCCATCTGCTTTAAAAGGTACTAGAAGAAGCTGACATTTAGAGCACAGAGAGCACAAGTCAACAGAACAAGTATTGGGGAGAATCCTGTCTTGTCAACTCTGTAATAAAAAGAAGTCTCCTAAGACAATTCTAACATTTAAAGATCAGCTTGAAAGAACACTTTAGGCACAGCAGACTATTAAAAATACCATTTTGTAAAATATTTACTGTGCTATGAGAGTAGCAAAAATATCACATGAAATTGAAAGTTATAAAGCTTTGCCTTAACCAATTCAAGGGAGGAAAGGGGATTATTTCCAAAAGTAAGCCTTGCTTGAAGCAAAAGAATTATTTGATTATTTCTAGGAAGAACAGAAAACATTAGTTGTGTAAAGTCTGAGATCATATTTAACATGTAAAGCAAACTCCTGCCTTCTAAAAGTTTAACAGTGTGGGTACTTATGTTGGTAAGGTCTAGTTGCACAGTCTTCTACCCATACTTTCTCCAAAGTCTTTGAAAACCTAAATGCAGTATTGAACATTATACTACAGATCCGTTTTTCTTACCCCTGGCATAATGATCTTCTCAATGTCTTTAAAGATATCCTCAAAGCTCTCAGGCTCCTGGGGTGCACAGTCTGCGATGAGGGGCCTTAGGTATCCTGGTTCCACATCTGGAAAGACCTGTCTTTTATCTATCTTCTCCAGGTAATCTGCAACATAGTCCACCATCTCCTTCCCTCTCTTGCGGAATTCTGCAGCATCCATGGGTATCACAATTTAGGGCTTATTATCAGAAAAACACTTAAAAAAAAAAAAAAAGAGAGAAAAAAAAGTCATTTTTGAAATAAAATTTTACTAGCTTTAAACATGTTATTCATATGATTTATAGAATGACTTATATGGTCACGATGTAGATTACCTTAATACAGATAGACAGTATCTTTAACACAGAAGAACAGTAGAAACACATTGATGAAGTCTCAGAAATTACAGATTTAATCCCTATGGCTGCTGGTTGACACAAGGATGTGGCACTGTTAAGTAGCACATAATCTACTCCCTCCTGCCTTATAAAGAAAAGGTCTAAGAAAATAGCATGCTGTGTGTCTCTATTATAATCTGTAATAACAAGCTATAATAATCACAGGTATCACAGTGATCCACTGTGCCACCCTGTCATTTTATCTGCTTCTTGACTCCTGTCTTGCCTCAAGATTTAGCTTCTTTACTCTTCAAGTATAAATGCACATGTTGTGTTACCTACTAAACCTTATCTCTTAATGAGGTTTTAATTAGAATTCACTTCGAGTTGATCTGTACTGCATATTGCAGGAGGATGTGAGGAGGCTCTCTCTGGGGCTGTCCATATTTCCAAGATGTTGGGCTGGAGCTCCAGATGTGCTTTGAAATAGGCAGAGACAGTGAGCACACCCAAGGTGATATACGGCTCAGCTAAGACGAGCTGGAGTTCGCCTGCAAAGTGCTTCGCAAACTTAAATTCACAATATTAGGCTGCCTGCTCCTGCCACCCTGGCCTACCCAAATTTTTTGTTCTATGTGTCTCTGCATTGAGTACTTGATGAAGGTTAAGACCACAGTGCCTAAAAAGTGTCCAGAGTCTTAATTCTCTCAGATTGAATGGTACTGTTCCTTGGGAGGTAGTAAGAAACCTAGCAAGTGAAACAAGGACACTCACTGCTGCTGTCAAGAATCACTGTGCTTTCTTCACATGCATTCAGTTATTCACTTTGTAAAGAAATAATTACTGTAAGCACAATGTGAATATTTGGTAATTAAGACACAATGTTTCAGATACCAAGTATTTGTGCTAAGGATTTATAACTAAGGACATCACTTTGAGAAAAGAGACACCTCTGGACTTTATTATATTTGAACCAGTTCTGTAATACCACAAAAGAAAGACACCATTGATAAACACTATCCTAGAGACATCTCAGCTGCTACAAATTGAGGATCTGGGATTTGTGTGGAGCAGCTGCTGCTGCCGCTGTTTAAGAAAGCCGGGTGCTGCTGTTGGTCACTAACCACTTGGGAAAGCAAGGATCTGCACAGTAGGGACTTCAAGACTCCTCAGAGAATAGCTGTTCTTGTTGCTCTTTTACTAGAGTTATATTACTCTCCTTAACTATTATGAAAGTGATTATTTGACTCTGTCTATGTCTTTCTGAAAACGGTATTAGGACCTTTCTCAGACCTTGCTACTAAGTTGCTGGAAACACATTGCCAGTAGTCATTACGGTCCTCAGACGATTCTGGTGGCAGCTTTGTGTGTCATTTCCCTTTTGAAAGACTCTATTTAAGGGAGCAGTTTTGCTTCTACTCCTTAAAATTAGGATGATTCCATTTCTTCAATACCTCCCAAATCTTATGTGCATTTTCATTTAACATATCTTTGTTCACAGTTCAGCATGAACTGCAGCATCTCTGTAGCAACAACCTAATTACACCCCAAGGCTCAGTTCTTTCGTTTAGATATTTTTGCCAGAAGAAATCTAAATATTGTACTGTTGCACTTCTTTTTCAATGTATCTCTAACTTAACCCTTAATTTATGCTGTTTTTATTTCTTTTATGCTACTTCATGCATGGGTTCATTGCTATAACATGCTCTAAAGAAGTTGCACAAGGTAATCTTATTTTTTTCTCTGGTTTCGGAGATGAAAACAAAAATTTAACACACGACTGACAAATTAGTGGGAGATGCCTGACACTGAAGTGACTCAGAACTTGAGGATTGGTGTTTCCAGCACAACTGTTGCTCAGCACGGTGTTATAGTCATTCCTACAGACTTTTGCACATGGATCAGTTCATCCGAGTATCTCATTCCATATCTGAGTGTCCAGTGAACCACAAGTACAATGTTAAGACAGGTAAGAGTATGTAAGAGTATCACCATAGTACTCTCTAGATTTACCTCATAGTAATCAAACATAGGCATCATTTAACATAAAAACCTCTGTGTATTGCTTGGGCTTTTCCCAAAATATAAATCAAATGGCATAAATTAAATTACATTCTGTGTAAGCTCAAACCAGTTCACAAACACACAGACAAAAATGAATTTGCTTTATCATATTACCACAATAGAGATGGTATGTTATATAGCTTGTGACTATTTTTCTTCCGCCTAGATTTTTTTGTTTGAAATTGATTTGTATTACAAATAATATTTACATCATCCTATTGCTATATAGTGTGCCGATATAATTTATTGTAATTTTTATTGTTAGAATTTTGGACAAAGTTCTTTTCAGATATCAGGATATGCAAATACAATTTGTATCTAAACATCAGATACACATTCTGTGGTTTCGTCCTATCCATGAAATTGATACTGAACTGGAATTGAAATTTGTCAACCCAATTTGACAAAATACACAGATAATCACTGAGGTCTTGTTTGCTATTTGCTAATTATACTTCTTCCCAAGAACTGGAGGTCCATTGGCTCATCCTAGCATTGTTTCAGCTGCACTGCTTCTGTCATAAATCACTGTTGCAATAGTCTTCTTAAAATTCAGGATAAATAATTAAATTACAGGGGAAACTCACTGTTTTTAAGTGAACCAGGAAGCTTAAGCATAAAGAATGGGAAGCTTCCATCCCAAATATGCTACAGTGGTTGCAGTGCTATAAATTGTTATAAACTAGTATTTGCTTAACCTCAAATATACTTGGCATTCAGTTTGCTCCAGTGAAACGTATCAGTCTGCTTCAATTTGAAGCAGAGTATTCCATTCTTCTTTCCCCCAAAGGCAATACTGAGAAATTAAAAATCTACTTTTTTTTGTATCCATGAATCTTCTTTCCTAAAAGTCCTTGCCCGAAAATTCCTTGCCTACTGTAATATACATATGTCATGGGGAAACTGTGAAGGCATACTCCTTGCAGGAACATAGTGGTCACCCTTTTCACCTCCTATTTTACATCTCTTCTCTGTGAGTGACAAGACCCACTTACACTCTCATCCCTATTTTTATTCTCTTCCTGAACTGTTCACTATAGTTTTCATTTCATCTGCTTGAAATTACTACTTGCTATGGAAGCCACATCCAGCAGACAGTTGCAATGCTTACCAGTTAATACTCTCAAAGTACTTCACCTGTGTACGAGTACCAAATATTTCCACCTCCTGCATGCATATTCAGCACATGTACAATGCAACAACACAATGCACAGAGACCTTCCCTCTATGCCACTATATTTTAAAAATACAGAATGTGATTTTCTAAGAAGCAAAATACTTCAGACAACTCAGCCCTTAGGGTTGAACATGAAAACACTGTTTGAGAGAATCCATATTTTCTGAAGGGATGAATGTTACAGTCTGCGTGCACTCAAAATATCCAGTTATATCACAGGAACTTAAACTGCAAAATAATGAAGACCAAGATTCCAAAACTAAATAGTAATTTCAGAGAAACTAAGCTTCTCTCTAAAGTATTTAATGGTAGTCTATCTTTTTGAAGGCCCCTAAAGAGTGAGGAGTGCTCCACGCTTCCAGAGATCTCACACCTCCCAGGATGAATTTCAGCATATTCAGGATCTACCAGCTGAACCCCAACAGAGGAGAGCACAGCTTCTCAGGAAGCACCCAGCCTAATTATCAACCTCTACCACATTGTAAACAGTCGGTATGCAAAGTCATTGACAGCCTCACTCTGAGTGATAAAATACAATTTTACCAAGCATATATTATGTCTGAATATTTTTGTTCCCAGCAAGAATCAATGGTTCTTGTCACCACTGCAAACTTCAGACCAAATCCTACTTTACTGGAGAAAATTGAGTTCTGCTCTAAACTGCAGGTAAAAACAAGAACAATCATGTTAACCTTAAATTATATCAATGTATCTTTTTTAGTATTATTTATTCATATTTAAACTCTTAGGTCTTTGATTTTGTTGTAATTTGTCAGAAGACAGTCACACTACACAATCTAAAGTTGCCATATCCTTTGCTGCTTTGTTTCAACTACTTCTTCTATCTCAGTGAACTGAAATTAGAATATAGACACACCTTTTTTCAATGGAGTCACCAAAAATTTTTGTTAGCCTTCAGATTGCATATGTTCATTTGCAAACAGTTTTCTACTTTATTTGAAACTGGACTATACAAACGAGCAGTTTACACACAATTAGTTATTAAATACAGTTATAGGTACAATATTATGTTGATAAAATCAGCTTTTTCAATATTTCTGTTAAAAGGTCTATAATTTTAGAACCTGTTTTTTGGAGGGGAGGGTTGTATTTACTAAATATAAATGTAAAAGATATCTAAATGCTACCGGGAAATTTGTTGTGAGGAAGAAAAAGAAAAAAAAAAGATGAAAAAGGAGAAATAAGAGGGAAAAGAGGAAAAGGAGAGCAAATGAAGAGAGAGGTATATTTGATACATTACAATTTTATGTGTGCTTGTTCTCCAGTTCATCAAAGTAAAATAAACAACAGCTAACATAATAAAATCTTTTAGCAGCTCTATTATTAAATACAGACAGGAAGAACACATAGACACATTAATAGCACCTAAAACTGATAGCTGTGTTTGCTCAAAAAAAGTAATAACTGTGCATCTTTCCAATAAATGAGAAAAGTGCATTTTCTATTCTGCCAACTGATTGTTGCAGAACAAAATGTAATTTAAAGGCTCGTGGTGCTACAGTGACACCACTGAAGCTATGAGAACTTCCTGCTACTGAACCCAACTGAAGGTTTTTGCAGCTGTTTCTACTGTTAAGCTAAACTTCCACTGTTGACAATGGGATATTGCCTGAAAAAGGACTGCAGGATGAATTTTATTTCCACATGAGTAAAAAGGAACTGGATTTACTCTGTACTTCTACCTTTGCGAACGCCAAGAATTAGGAAAATCTGTTAAGAGTCCTCACATTTTATTTAAAAATTACATTTTCCAGTTAGTAGTTGCTGACTGTATCCATTGCTGTCACTGGCACAGAGTCTGCAACTTCTTTTTTCCCTTCTGAGGTCTTACTGTAGTAACAGGAAAGGGTTATTTCTGAGGAAAACCTCATCCTAAAAAGTTATTTGTTTAATTTACCTTGAAATTTTATTATTCAAAATAATTGGCAGAGAATTTCTCAAAGTCTACTTGGTTATTGCAAACACTCCTGTATTTGGAAAGACAAGAAACAAACTTTTTGGATACATGGGATTCTGCATAAATGTATATAAACAGTTGTAGCTGACATACAGCAGATGTAAAAAAAAAAAGCAAAATCAAAATGAGAGGTACACAATACATTGTGCAAACTTAGATTAAAAATAAATGCTTTTATTTTTATCATTATCCCTTAAATAACACAAGTTGCCTGTTTGTTAGCTGAGCTGAGTAACCAATTGTTGCATTAATCCAAATGTATCTACTTGAATTTAATAACTACAAAGCCTTAAGGACAAAGAATGTTACTTACAGAGAGTTGGTTTTTCCTTCCCCTCTGTCTTTCTCACTGTCTTTCTTTGCTCCTCTGTGACAGCTATAAAGCCGAGAGGATGCAGTTGCCTGCATATATAGGCAGAGTATCCATGTCCCTTCAGCCTATCAGAGCCAAGGGCTTTGCACTGAACATGCAGCAGCAGCATCTCTCCCTCCTCCCACACCTCCTCCAAAATATACTTAGCAAAAAAAGCCACCCGAAAGGCAGATGAATCTGGCCGAGAAGCGGCCACTGCCTGCTTAACTATGGAGTGGTGTGTGCTTTCTTCCAGGGATTCCATTAACAAGTCTGAGTTTATTAACAATGAGTGATCACACGTGCCCACTCTGTGTTACGCACTCCGGGATGTTTCTGCTGAGGCTGCTGCTGTAAGAGCAAGTGCTTTGATCCACTTCATGAAACATTATTTCTAGGAAACAAACACAGATATGATTGAAATACCACCCAAGTGACTGCTAATTTTGAACAAGTATATATGTGGGATTAACATTGCTGCATATGCTTTCATCCAACTTCTTTCAGTTTCACTCTTTCATCCTCTGTAAAGCAATACTAAGTGTTCAAGATTTGTTATCCTGTTATAAAGGTTTTATGCCAAGTTCTTTTTCCTAGATGAATCCAGATAACTTCCTGTCATTTTTATTCAGTTCAAGTTAATTAAAAAAAAAATACTGTCAGCATTTCATAGTCCTGAACAGCTTATAGCCAGGTAGTGTTGCAGATTTGGGACAGTCACTGCTCCTACATTAGTCTCCAGTATTACAGCCAACCTTTTTGTGAAGGACGAAGAAGTCCTGGCTGTTACATATTTTAAAACTGTTGTGGCTGTGTTTGCTCTTCTATTGTTGTAAGACCAAATAAAACTCCGCTACAATTCCAGAAGGGTCTATTCAAAATAAAAGCAGGACCTAAACTCCACACGTCACCTTGCTGCTTTCACTGTGCTTGTCGTGCTAGATATTATTCTGTGATCTGACTTGCATTTTCACTGCCCAGGTTGGCTGCTGTAATGATTTGTCTACGATCTCAAAAAGCATCAAGACATCACAGATTCAGTTGCTGTTGACTCTGTTTTTGTGAGTTTTTTTTCCACAGCAAATCAAATCCTGAGTGTGCAGAGTTACAGCCTCGACATATAGGGACCCCATAAGAAAACAAGTGTTTTGGATACTTCTCCTATTTTAATTTCTCCCTGAATTTGACTGAAAAGGCTGAAAATTCAAAATTTGTTGTAAGGATATAATAGATACAGAAACTGAAGATGACTCTAGCAAACTTAAAGATAATTGAAATCTCACTTCAATGTTTCACCTAAATGGCTTGCACAAGGTAAATAACTTTCAAAGAAAATTAAAAATGGAAACTTAAATTAAGACTGGAGTATTAAATGGTGGTTTCATCAGTGTTGAAATACCACCTCAAAGTCATCTGATGTGTTTTTATTTCTCTGCTGCACCTGTAAAGCTTCCTGTGAACAGACAATAATCACATTTTCTTTCCTTTTTTTTTTTTTTAATTCCTCAGGAAGAAAAAGGAAATAAAGTGTGAGGTGTACAACAGGCAAGCTGGAGAAGGGAAATTAAACGCCCTTCTAAAAAGCATGTTCCTTGTCTCTCTACAATTCTTGTAATTCTTCTGACTTCTGCTACTTTCCTAATTCTCATCAACTATTGGCAATACACAAATTTTTACTTAACAGAATCTTTCTGTAGCAGACAAAGGCAAGATCACTGTCACAGGTGCTGGCTAAGTTGGACCTGATGTGGCCCTATGAGTTTTCTCCAGACCCTTCAGTCTGCTGAAGGGCTTCAGACTCTTTCACAGAGAATAACTTCTTTTACTGCTGAAACACAATGAATAGAGATCTCCCCTTTCCTGCCAAACTGTTTCAAAATTCAAGACAGAAGTGTGTGAGAAATAACAGATGATCCCAAAAGGTTTAAAGGCCAGGGCTTGTTGGTAAGCAACCAACAGACTGCATTATTCACACCTAACAAGAGACAAGCTTCAATATGTTTTTTGCACATGGAGGTAAGTCACCCTGATGATGATATATAACGATACTGTGCCCATGCAGTAATGGTATCAATTTCTTATCATTGCTGAACCCTTTGGTTTGCAAACAAGGTGGGAGAGATAATGTATTTGAACAGGAGGCTTCAGCACAGCACCAGAAAACGATGCAAACAATGTGTTATCAGTGACTTTGCAGTCCCATTGTCAGTCCAAGTGCAAAGACATGGATCAAAGCAGAGGAAGTTGTACCCACTTTCTAACAGTTTTTACCTCTTTCACCATTGTACATTGAAGGTTAGAAATGAAAAGACAGTTTTCCCAGGCTTTCAGTCCAGTCACAATTAGATGATTTTACTCCCAACTTTATTTTTCCTCACATGAATAGCCTGACACTTATCTTATGTTAGCCTCCTGGTTTGGATCTAGTTACCAAATTTGATCAAGGTGTATTTGTGCTGTAGTTCACTGAGCCTAACATTATTTGAACAAACCTGTTCTAAGCTATAACATGAAGGGCTTTTAATTGACTCAGATATCATCAATACTTTAGATATTGAGAAAATAATTTGAAACAATTCATTAGAAATCATACTAGCACAATGTTTGTACCTGTTTTCCACATTTAGTGTAAAAGCAACAGTCACTGTTGCCTAAGCATAAATAAAAACACTGGTTTATTGCTTAATATTTGGTTTTATCTGTAGTGCAGGGATGCTATTTGGAGGCTGAAGGCCTTTTTTTCCTGTTTTCCTTGCTGTTGCTCCTTCAAAGAGAGGACAGTAGTAGAGCACCATCTTTGTCTTTCCCCCCCCCAGTATATTCTTCTATGAATGTAAAAATACCAGTAATGAAAAAGAAAGTTATCTACAAAAAGGTAAAAAAAAAAAAAAGAAAAAAAAAACCTTGAAAATCACTCAGACGCATTTGAATGAAAAGTCCTTATATGTTCCATAAACAAGGTCCAAATCTGCATAAGCCATAAAGATGAGACAAGACAGAAGAGAATGCTTTAACCAAAATGTGCAACTAGCAATTTTCTAAATAAAACAAAGGGTGCATTTCCTTTGGAAGAAAGTAAGAATTAAATAAAGCCTTCAGACACAAATAGATGGATTACTTGCAACGTATGAGGATAAAACCTAAGTATCCTGCAGAACATAAGTAGACTTTGCAACAGATTAGCCAGGAGATGAATCTCAGACGGTGCTGACAAACTGGGAAAGTAACTATCCTCTCTTTCATGAATATTTTATGTGTGACTTGTTTTCCCTGCTCAGTTCCTATTGCTGTCTGTGTGAACATGTGAAGGTAAACCAAAGAAGGATAAAAAGGAACTGCTAACGAAGTGAACATGGACACAGACTGAAACACACAGCTTCAGAGGAGTTAATGTACCACTTGCTGGTTCGAGGCAGCCTGAGCACATTACTCTTATGGAAGCAAGCCTACTGAAAAGAGAGAGGTTGTGATGAACTGAAAAAGTGTCAACAGAAAAACTGACAGGCTGTGAAGAGTTGCAGAGACAGTGAGAGCAGGCTGCAATCACAGTAGGCAGACTCTTCCAATAAAGAGATAGGAATAGCTTCTGCTGTGAGCTGAGAAGATGTGCTTACCTAGAGGCATAGGCACTGCCAGGGCACTCATCCAGCCGTGTATTGCTCGCAGAGAGAATCTTCTCAAGCACTGACTACTGTGAGCCTCACAGAAGCTGTGGCTGATAGATGAACTGCTATCAGGGCTTAAATGTTCTATGAAGACCTCATGTTAGAAAAGCAAGTTATACCAGTTAGTTTATGAATGGAATAGTCCACTGCGTGGATGAAAAGACAGACCCAGATGAGGCATGAGGAACAAAGACGGCTTGAGATACAGGGGGAACATAATGCAGCACTTGTTCTTACGCAAGCAATTGGTTTGGGTCACTGTTTGCAAAGATATCAAAGAACACATAATGCTTAGTCAAGAAGATATTTTGTCACTGACTGTGATTAATGGCCTTGTCATGATGGCCATGCACTACCGTGCCCTACTTGCAATAAACTTGGAAGAGCATTTGTCACCAGTATAAGCCTTGAGTCATTCTTATAGGATGAGAACATCACTAGAGTCTCCCTTTAAAGAGCATGTTGGTGCCCATTTTTTTCTGATTACTGTGAATACTATGGCAAGGGATCATTCTGTCAGCTTTGTTGCAAAGGTGTCTTTGGCTCTCCTTCAGTCTGTGCTAACACATGCACCTTTCTAGAAAAGACCAACACAAATCTTCTGGACACTTAATGCTTAATATAACATAAAACTTGCTGAATACATTGACTTTCTCCAACAAAGAGAAATTACTTCACACATATCAAAAACCTAGAGCTCCGGAGAACTGAATGGGGACTGAACCTTTCACATGCACAGGTCTCCCTGGTCATGGGCACACATTCACAGCTGAACCAATAAGTAAGGTAATGTTTGCTACACTCTGCTGTGGATTACTGTGTTTGCCTCAGAGGTGGGAGTGATATAAGTACACATCCCAACCGCTTGTGCAGGAAGACGCATTTACACTAAGATGATGGCTTTCCACTGGAGCCATGTGACCCGTATATGCCCTGCTCCTGACTCCAGGTAATATGGTTAGCAACACCATTTTCTAAGACAAAGAGCCATAAAATGTGTGCTAATCATGTATCACCTCCTTCTCTTTTTCCCTTTTCAATACCGTAGCTGTCACTAAGATGTGATGACCTCCCTTATAGAACAGCCAGATTCCCTGGCAACGTTGTGAAAAAAATATCTCCCTACCAAGCACTGCTGCCAGGATGTTATGGAATACAGAAGTGTAACATTATGTGAGATGTTGCCCATAAAATCAAGCAGCTCCAAGTCCTGATGCTGGATGGCAAAATCCATGATCCCCCAGTGGCCTGGGATGCAGCTACCTTTGTTTTCTTCCTCCGAAGACTGAGTGACTCATATTCCTTTGGGTAAAGTCTGAGTCCAGATTATGATTATTGTATCATGCACCTATTACTTAGAGTTTGACATGATCTGCAGAGAGTCCAGATGACTAAAAGTGTAAGTAATTAAACACTCTAGACAGTAAGAAAGCTACACTCATTACTAGAAATTTTGCTTAATGGAAAGTATAATAATTCATAAAAACTTTGTGCAAGAATAAGCTACACTGAATGCTAAACATTGAGATAACAATAAGCTATTCTGAAAAGTATGTATTTTATGTAATAACAAATGTCTAATTGTACCTAAAACCCTGGGGCCAATTCTTGTTCTACCAAAGACCCCTAAAAGAACCTGGCTGTCCCTGTGGCATCTCCACAAGAAAGGCAATCATCTCCAGCTAGGTGGGAAAACAGCGAGCCAGAAAAGATAACAGCTTAAGCTGCTGCAGGTCACTTCATCACAGTGTAGCCAGCCATATCCCCACTCAGAACTGCCTGCCATCTGTCCTCCTTATGATCTTGTTCCCTTCCACACCTCAGATAATCACAGTTTCCACATTACCATTAGGAGAGGCAGGCTCTCATTTAGGAAGGATTTACATGAGACTGGCAGAGATAGGCAGTTAAACAAGGACAGTCCAACATATTCATTCCATTTGTGCTCGGAGACCTTAGTTCAAGTTCTTGCTTTCAAGTACAGATGCAAGCCTTTGCCATATGCTGTGCAATTCTGGGTAAGTTCTCAGAGGAATTTTCCATAAAATATTTTGCTAGAAAGGGTTGTTCTCTTCCAGCTTATTTTTCTGTGCTACCACATTTGACTCCAGCTGCATTTGGAATCCAAATAGCCTAAATCTAGGCCAGGTTTAAAGTGGCAGCACCTCCCTCTGGCAGAACTCTGGCAGTGTCTCTAGTCAGCGGCACAGATTTTGAACATCTTTGTTTTGAGGTCAGTTGTTGCCAGTCCAGAAGCAACCTGCCTTTACATCAGTCTGACATTCTGCATTGCTCTCTGAAAGACCATCTAGGAAAGTTTGGGAAATTTTGAGATTTCTGGTTTTTTCCTTCCGGCCAACTCTTAAAAAAACCCTATCTCCTTTATTTAGGAGAGGTCTTGATCTGTGTAGTCTCAAGAGACATCTTTTCCTTTCATCTCTACTTTTTTTTCAGCAGAAAGTGGTTTAGAAATGTAATTTTTCACTCTTCTTCAGTGCTCAGAGAACACAGAATGGAGGGAAAGTAAGCTTAGGGAAGGAGAAGCACTACCACATTTTACATTACATACATTGAAACATATAATGAAGCAAGATACCTTACCTGCCTATAGCTTCTGCTGAATCTAGAGGATATTTTCAGTTTCTCTCTTTCAACAACACACCAGTCTAGACCTATTCCTGTTGCCCACTGAAGCAAACCTTAAGAAAACACCTCTGTATCTACATTCTCTGACTAGTGAATTATTTAAAAGCAGTTAATATTTTACATTGGTTGCTAATTTTCTTTCCTAATATGTATGTTCAGTGTGTAAAATCACACTAATCTTTCATCAAAATTATGATTTATTTACTTTATCTTCCACAATAATAAACTCATACAACCCAGGTCAGTAGTCTACATTTTATGTGACTGTAAACTTCAAGAAGAATACCTGAAGTTATTAATTTACTATATAAAAAAAGCTGTGAGTACAATGCA
>JAWWLV010000088.1:82404690-82488021 GCA_035041135.1 Platyrinchus mystaceus
TTATGTGACTGTAAACTTCAAGAAGAATACCTGAAGTTATTAATTTACTATATAAAAAAAGCTGTGAGTACAATGCATATCAAACACATCCCAAGCCTGCAACATTGCTAAGACAAAGGAAATACCTCAATACGATGTGAAACGAGGAATGAATTACACAACCTCCTTACTTCCTATTCACTGAAAAAAGACCTCATGAGAAATAGTGTTATACATTCAATGGATACTTACAAAGAAAAGTTGGTTTCTACCAATCCTAGAATAGCAAGCTGTCACAAAAAGCCCGACAATATTTCTGGATCCTCAAGACAATATACTTCTCCTCAGCTCTGCAGCTTACAACTCTGCTGGCTGCTATTGCTGCTACCCTGGAAGACAAGTTGTAAAACTGTGATGACAAGGTGACCAGAAGCATCCTCAACTAGCATGTGGAAGAAGACTGGGGAATAAGAGATTCAGAACCTGTGCGTTTCAACTCAAAACATTTGCTATGGCTCTGTCTGTTGAATTTGGGACAGAGATAGGTGGAGCTGTGGGTTTTCTTACAGTGAAGCTGAATTCACATCCTCATCAGGCATCTAAACTTATTTATTTTTCCCCAGGAAAAATGAGCTGAATATTGTGATTGGGATTCAACTGGGAGTGTAGAGGCACTGTGCAGTGAAGCAGAGAATGATGTACAAATTACAGTAGAAGACACAACCTCCTCTACTTACAGCTCAGTTACACTCCATCATCTAGCACTACCCATTTCATACTTCTCTCTCTTTGTCCTGTTAAATATCTATTGAATAAGCCATTTCTACTCATAACATTTCCTATTTGGTTAAACAGATAACCCTTCTGCTGTTTTTCAAACAAGTGAATGGTGCTTCTACATCTACATTTATTCTGTTTTCCTTCCAGTTTCCTTTTAAAGGTACTTTTCTTGAGCAAAAGAATGTTTTATACTGCTTTGAATTCAACAAATTTTGATGTATCATCTTAGTAATTTTGCAACATTTCCACAGCTTATCAGAGGCTTCTGTTGTTAAAGGAACTACCAGTTTTCTTTAGGAACAGTATTTTTTTAAAAAAAAAAAAATCCTTTCATGAAAACAAGTAATGTATTCACTTCTAACATGGAATAGTGCTGAGCAGTAGAGACTGCAAAAAGCTGACAAATCAAAACCTGGTAGCAAGGTCAGCTATATAAGATGTGACAATCTTTTTATTTTAATTATGTTGTAGTAACATGATGTAATAACATTCAAAGCTTCGGAATAGCAAACACCTTTGTTCACACACTTTTTTTTTTTTGTAATTTATATACCAAACGTATGTGCACTAAGAAGAAATACTTAAAAGCAATGTGCAGCAAATAGCCTTGATAGCCTTGTTCTTAAAAAGAACTTGTGATGGAACTCTATGCTAGGAACAAGCCAAGAAAAATTTAAGATGTGTGAATATGCCTTTCCTAGTAAAACAGCACAAGTGTGTAAGTCCACCAAGGAACCTGTAGAACAGCAAGATAATTTTAAGTTTCAAAACCAATGAAACACACAATTTAGGGATGATTTTCCAAATAAAACAGTAACCAAAAGGTGGGTTTTTAACAGCCATTTTCAACAACAGGAAAAATAAGAACAGTTAAGAAAGAAGGTGCTAGCAGACAGTACTTACTGATCTGTAATAACTTCTTTTATTTTGTAGGATTAGTAACACTGGCTTCCCTATACCACCTTTAATATCTAACTCCTGTCAGATATGAAATTTTGCCCAAATTTATGTGTCTTTAAAATGGACTACTTATAAAGACATATTAAGTCAAAAATTCTTGATTCAAAAGGGCACAATGCATTTTTAAGAAATATATATTCAAAAGGATAAGAAATGTGCTCTTGAAAAATTAGAAAAACATTGCCAAAGGAACTTCCAAAATGAAGCAAAGGCTGTAGCAAAAATCTAATGACATTTTATGTCCTTTTTTTTTTTAGCCTTGGAAGGAAACGTGAGGAAGCCACAGTAGTGGCAAATGAGTAGTTCACCACTCAATCTTAATGTCATTTAAGGACCAGTACACAATTAATTACTGGGCTGAACAGAACAACATTCAACATGGTAACAAATTGCTGTAATTGTAAAAAACCCCCTTTTTTAAAAAAAAAGGAAGATTAAACGGACAAAAAATAGGTTTGCATCTCAGATTCTCTGAGAGTGGTAGAATGGAAATCACCCAAAGGCAGGAACATACTCATTATGATGTACAATAGAAATATGTATCAATAACCTCGAAAAGGAGGAGGCAGAGGTAGGTGTAAGAACAACCCCAGGCATAAATTCACACAACAGTTGTGTGCCGTGGGCAGATATTCTTGAGATCAGCCTTATAAGTAGCTGAGCTGCTGATGCAGCTACAGAGAATCCTTACACTTACATATAATCATAATAATGTATTCTATTTTCGTGCCTTATGTTTCATTAGCACGAAACACGTTTGTGAGGCTCTGGGTTTTACTTTTTGAATTGAAACTTTTCATTATAATAAATGTTATTTTCAGTAGCCTAGTACAACCAGGCACCTATCCTGGCAGGTGTGGCAGGCCTCAGAGTGTGGTCCTGCAATACTTGCTCAGGAATTAACAACTTCGTACCTGGTCTCCAGGTATCTGAAGATGATGGCACAATATGGGCCCATTTAAAAGCTGGCAAGGCAGACAAATGAGGAGACAAGTCATCGCCTCAGTGAGCAGTGCCAAGAAAAAAAAATCTGGCATGTGCAAGGCAACAGAAAACAGCAGAGAGTGTGTGAGGCACCTGTCATGTTAGCAACCAGCAAATAAAGGACTTAGGAGAGTCTGTAACAGAAGTTTGACATATATAAGCATGAATTTACACACCCATCTGAATAAAAGCTGTATGTCATCAGCCTCAACAAAAAAGGAAGGTATGACTAAATAATTAAATAATTTCTAGGACATGATAAAAAGAAGGATTCTAGGGACAGATGCCAACATTAAATATAATGTTCCTTGGAGGAAAAAGAATACTGAAGAAATAGAAGATTATGCCATAAGAAAAAAGATTAAAATGCTAAAAAAAATATCCAAAAAGGAAAACAATGGGAGTATGTCTAACATGTGCATCCAGTTAGAGGTTGCAGCATTTTCTGCTGACTCAGGTCACAGAGCCAGTGGTGAACCAGTCAGAACTGTGGCACAACCCTGCTGCTGTTAAGCTGGTGACTGACTAGGGATGCCTGTACTGGCACTCTATTTGGGTTGTGAGATGTTTTCTGTTTGAGTATGTGTAGTGGGTTGACCCTGACCGGATATCAGGTACCCACTAAAGCCACTCTATCCCTCTCCCTCTGCAAATGGACAGAGGAGAGAGAAAAAAAAAAAACAGCTAAGGATTCATGAGTAGAGACAACAGCCGGGAGAGGTCAGCTACCTTCACAGGCAAAACTGACTCAAAGTTGGGATATTATTTAAATTTATTACTAACAAACAGGATAAGAGCCAAAGAGTGAGAAATAAAACAGTCTTAAAAACACCTTTGCCTCACCTCTCCTTCCATGTTCTCCTCCTCCCCCCAGTGGTGCAGGGGGACGGGGAATGGGGGTTACAGTCAATTGTTGTTTCTGCTGCTGCTCAGGGAGAGGAGTCCTTCTCCTGCTCCTGTGGGGTCTCTCCCATGGGAGACAGTCTTTGATGGACCTCTCCGGCGTGGCTTCATCCCTTGGGCAACAGTTCTTCCCAAACTGCTGTCCCGTGGGTCACTCCTCCATGGGGTGCAGTCCTTCATGAATGAGCTGTACTGGCATGGGTCCCCCACAGGGGCCACAAGTCCTACCTGGGAAAAACCTGCTTCAATATGGGTTTCCCTCTCCACAGGCTGCAGGTCTCGTGCAGGACCCTGCTCCATCTTGGGCCTCCCATGGGGTCACAGCCTCCTTCCTGCATCCACCTGCTCCAGCATGGGCTCCTCCATGGGCTGCAGGTGGGTCTCTGCACTCCAGTAGTCCTCCATGGGCTGCAGGGGCACAGCTGCTCCACCATGGTCTGCACCATGGGCCGTGGGGGCCTCTGCTCCTCTGGAGCACCTCCTGCCCCTCCTTCTGCACTGACGTTGGTGTCTACTTTGTTGTTCCCATGTTCTCACTCTGCTCTTCCCTGGCTGGAATTTTTTCTGCACAACAATCTTCTGTTCTTAAGTATGTTATCACAGAGGTGTTACTATTGCTCCTAATTGGCTCAGCCTTGGCCAGCAGCACGAAGTCCATCCTGGAGCTGGCTGGCATTGGCTTCATAGGACAGGGGAAGCTTCTAGCAGCTTCTAAGAGAAGCCATTCCTGTAGCCCACCCCCCCAGCTACCAAAACCCAGGCACAGAAACCCATTAAAGTATGACAATTCCTTAAAGCTATGCTTATGCTATTATTATCCATAAATGCTTTCTATTACTTAATTGGTTAGTTTGAATTATCAGCTTAATTAATGTGAATGTATACCAAAAAATTTATTTGGTCTCAGAACTTATGTTTCTGGGCAATGATAATCCTGTGTCTACATTTGCTATGAAGTTTGACTGTACATCCCCTTTATCATTGTTCCTTAATATTAAATAGTGTTAAGTACAGTCATACCAAGGTTTCCAAGTCTCACAATCAAGTATTTTCTCTGATTCTACATTGTAATACTAAATTTTATTTACACATTATTTTGGAAACTTAGTGATATGAAGGGGTTTTCCTCATAGATTAAGATCACCTCTAGGGGTGCAGTTCCTGCCAAGGAGGTCTCTTGGACTCCTCTACCTCAGCTGCCTAAAATATATGAAAGCTGCAATACCTGGGGGGTTTTTTATTTGTTAGTAAGATATGAAAGCTTGCAGTGAAAGGGTATCATCCCACCGTCCCATCCCACTCCCCTCTCTTTTCTTTTTCCTATTAAAGATGGAGCCATAGGAACTGGGGAGGAGAGCTAGGAATGTCATATCTTGAGTAGTCAATACAGAGTTGCAGGAAGCTCAGTAACATTAATTCTGAAGTAACACAGCATACAAAGGGGGGAAAATATCTTAAGGGTCAAACTAACAGACATAGTCTAAGTAATCTTGGTGGCACTGTTGAACAAAAACCTCTGTTCAGTAAGTAGTATGATCAAGAATAACAAGAAGTTTGGATCCAGTAAGAACAAGCCAGTGAATTATATGAAAAATATTCTAAGGACTTTTGATCAATTGTTGGAACAGTTCTGGAATATTTCATATTCTCTCAGATTTTCACTTTCAAAAAGACTTTGCTGGCCTTCTGAAGTGTTAGAAGAGATTTCTCTTCAAAGCCACTTATGCCCTCCTCTAGAGAATATTCAAATGAGTGGGCCTGGTTAGCTTTGAAAACAGAACAACATGAGGAAAACCAAGGAAAGGATAAGGGAATGAAAGAGTAAAGGCAGAAGATAAAGAACTTCTTTCTATTTTTCAAATTTTAAAAGCCCAAGAGGAACTACTCAAGGAAATTAAAGACAGCAGATTAAAAACAGACAAAAGGAAACACTTTTTCACATCATGTGCAGTTAAAACTACAGAAAATATAATTACCACAGGAAGAACTACAGTCAAGAACTCAGCAAGATTCTGATGGGTTTGCAGATGTATAAGGATATCAAACATATCAAGAGCAATTTAAAGCTGCTGGAAGGCACATGTATTTCTTCAGGGAAAACTGTCCAAGCATTTTAAAACAGCACAAAGATGTGCTAATCAGAGTGAGCTAATGCATCTACAGGACGTCATTAAAGAAATGTCACCTCCTCCTAAATCCTTTGCATTCATTCTCTCTCCCTCCCTTTAAAGAAACAGCACAGAAAGGGACAATATCAACCCCACTGAAAGACCATTTTGTTTAGGGTATTGTCTGACCTGAAAAGGTGTCTGCCAGCCATCTCCCCAGCATGCTGGCATTTCAGCAGCCTACAGAGTGTCCCATGTATCTGGAAATGTATATTTGCCTTGAAATTTATATACCTGTTTCTACAGTTAGCTGGATGCTTTCTAATTTTATGAGCTCAGATTGTTTTTAAAAGCAGAAAGCACCATATGCAGTATCTCTGTAATTTCCCAACTTGCTTTTTTATGACTAAGTAGTCACAGTAGTGATGCTTGTTTCTTATGTTACATCATGTTAACTGTACCTGCACTGTCCTGTGTCAGAGAAAAAATCTAAAACTTTGAAGTCTTTTTCATTTAAATGAAACAATTTGTCAACAGCACAACTGAGTACAAATGAGGCCAAAACAGAGGGAAGTGTTATAAGCAACTTAACAGTAGCATTACCCTGATGCTGAATTTATAGCCTTCTTAAACAATACACTACAGTGCATTTTTTTTTCTAGGGTCTCCTTTTCTGCCAGATTTAGTCTATTATTTACATCCTGTCCACTAAGCAGGAAGAGAGTATTCCCTTCCTTTTTGCAGCTTCCTTCTATGCATTTCAACATGCTGCTGTATCCCTTGAACTCCAAATTATATGATAGTAATGCTGACACCAGAGATTGACATCACCCTAGCAATCAGACGGTACTTAGTATACAACAACAAAAAAAAAATAAAAATTCTGAAACATAAGGAATGTCACAAACCTAAGTCTGGCACAATCGGCTTGAAACTCTGAAATGTTAATAATAATGCTGGCTTAGGGCTATTATTATTGCAGCTTCTATTGGAATGCACAGTTGCTGCTACTATGGCTTCAAATGTCTCCAGTATTAAGATCAGAAGAATCCCATGTCTTCTCTCCTTATCCTCCTTTCAGTGACAGAAACCTTTCCACATTATCTTTGTTCAAATCACTTCAAAACCTTCCTAACCTCTCTGCTTCACATCCAGGCTTGTAGAAATAGGCTGTACGTAACAGGGGGGGAGATACATCCTCTATAGGGACTGTTTGATAGGTTACACAGCGCTGGCGTCAGACCTTTGCCTTCAAATCATCCCAAGTTCCTACATGGAGACTTACAGCATGGCATTTCACTGATGGAGAATCAATGAAAAAAAGATATCATGTGCTGCCGTTAATCCTCACATCAGTCATCATTTTCTTAGAGACAGAATCTCTCTCACTGTC
This sequence comes from Platyrinchus mystaceus, assembly GCA_035041135.1. Lineage (NCBI taxonomy): Eukaryota > Metazoa > Chordata > Aves > Passeriformes > Tyrannidae > Platyrinchus > Platyrinchus mystaceus. Next base: position 82,411,798 of record JAWWLV010000088.1, read on the forward strand.
TGCCTTTGAAACTGTAAAGAATAAATTCAGGAATAAAGTAATAGGTCTGACATAATACAAGAATAGCAACATTTACTACATTTGACTCCCTAAAATAATTTCCTCTGAAAACATACAACCAGGAAGGATAAAACTAATTTCTATTACATCTTGACAAAGCTTAACAAACTTTCCCTGAATTTTCAAACCAAACATTCCTTTCAAAGACAAGATGGGAGAAAAATGCTATTATTTAATAGTAAACTGTAAGAACAAACTTTTAAGTGTACAATGCTCTTGCCAGCTCTCTGACTAAGAACCCAATACTAAAACCCCAATTTACCTTTCAAGTAATGACTATTTACCATAATATTTCTTCTCCTGTTTCGCTTTTTGGTTTTGAATAGATGAAGATACAACCCACACAGGATCGAGAAAGAGGGTGAAAATGTGCAACGAGACAGTTGTTGCATTCCAAATGTTCGCTACAGGTAAGATATCTTTGCCAGGAGATAAAATATGTAAGCAGCTCGAACATTAGCTAGGTGGGGAGACACTCACCAGAGGAACATTGGAGGACTGTGTATATGCAGAGGCAGCAGAATTAGTTGAGAAGAATAACGGGATTGTGATTAGGATACGCTGGAAATAAGTTAAGGTTTTTTGTACAGGTTGGACTAATTATTTTTTTCACTTACCAGTGAAGGAATTATGAAATATTGTTGGCCATATATTTTGATGATTACACAAGGTATTATCTCTGATTGAAAAAATATATAATATTTTGTGCCTGAGAAGAATGAAGTGACCACTTTTTAATGGATAATGGAAGGAACAGAGTAAGAAACATACACTAAAGGGACGGCTGAAGCAACATGGAAATTTCCCATGGATGCGTATCAATTGACCATTCAAATAAACTCTCTGACAGCTTTAAACAACCTTTAGCAGTTTTCTTTCCATTAGAGTGTAACAACACACCATCACAACCACCATTACCCATCCCCTCACCAGCTTGTCTTGGCTGGCTCTGCACACTTCCCATGTGCTCAGCAGAAGCCAGCTGATTGGCAATGGGGGAAGGCAAAATATATCTCAAGTTTTCTGCATTTTCACAAGATTATCACACCAGCGTGCAGCCACCTTTGAAAACTGCCCTGTTTCATCTTCTTACTCCCAAATATGAGGTTTCAGCAACCTCTTTGTTATCAGAACTTCCGTAATATCTTTTAAACAGATGAACACATGAAATTTCTACCTACGTGAGTCCTACTGTCTTCACAGTACAAGACAGGCAGGAGAGATGACAGTCTCTGCTTTACCAGTGAAGCAACAGTTTTACCCCACTATGTGTGCAGCAAGGACATAGCTGTATAATTAAAAATCCATAGTCCATACCCTTAGTCTCAGTAAATCCCCTATTCATAAAAAATTGCAAGAAATTCCAGTTTCCTCACTGGAACTGGAGACACACTGGTGGGGGATCCACATTTTGAATGCCAGAATGCTCTTCCTTCAAGGGTAATTCACCCAAGGAAACCTTTCAGCATGTATCACAGTTATACTGGAAACATGGTTTTCATCACACTTTTGTTGGAGTATCTTTTCTTTCCCCTTTAATTTACCATTGACATAACAGTAAATTTCTGTAACATAAACAGTAATTGGTAAAAACTGTCATTTTATTCCACCTTTCCTTTTCCAATTTTATATTTATGAATGGTAATTCCGATTTCATTATCTTCTTGCTCTCTGAACCCTACCAGTGTTGAAGTAATTTTTGCTGTTTCACAGTTAGCCCCACGTAAAATTGTAGTGTCAATTTATGGGGATGGCTCCGGTCCTGTGTCATAAACAGTATCCCTACAAGAGGACAAGCCTAATGTGACACTTTTACAATGAAATAAAGCTACAGAACTAGGAGAACTAAATTTTCAAACAAAAAATTACTTTTTTTCCTAACCAAATTTGAAAAGGTTAATAAAATTACCCTGACAGCTGGGATTCAGCTCCAAGACTGCCCAGTATACCATCACTTAGAGCTACTGCCATCCCTTCAGGCTTCTTTACTTTACCAGCAGTGCCCTCAAGTCAATTTTTAGAAGCAGGTAAGAAGAGATTCCCTTAAAAATGTTGTGAATTGCAGAGTTTTGATTTCAAAATATAGTCAAGAATTCATGAAGTTTCAACAAAATTGGCTTAAAGCACATGTCAATTAAAATACATTTACATCTAGCACATCATGCTGCACTTCTAAATGCTGACTATCTTAATACTTAACACATTATGTGGACTTGTTGGATCAGATTATTTGGTGAAAGTGCAGAGGCAACTTCACTTTCAAACATAACTGAATTTATCCTTACCTGTTTGGAGATTTCACTCCTTTTCCAGGTACCTTGGAAGCAGGTGTTTTCTGCAGTTCTCTTATAGTCTCCCACCCTGTAAGGAAGACGTTACTAGAAGTGGCTAAGGAATTTTAAACTCAAGAAATTTATAAGGATTTTCCAGTGACTATCTGGTCTTCACTTCTGCTGTGCTCACCCTGCACTCTTTGGTTAACCATTAACCACGTGCAGCAGCACTTTGTACATCAGCTTTATCAGCCGTCCTTTCTCAACAAGGGAAAACCAGGAAACCTGTGAGCTCATTCAGCGGCATTTCACAAGCACTGGGATGGGAGGAACATGGGACTTTTCACTTACAGAGCCTCAAGTGTAAAATCCAACGATGTGAGCGACAGAGTGAGCCAAGAGCTCCGGCAGGTCCTGCCTCTGTTGGGTTGTGGCCGGGCAGTTGCGCTGACGAGAATGTCACCTCCACACAGCGGAGGTGTCTGACGAGTCCCACTGAGGAAGCAAGCAGGACAATTTGGGACACCCCAGAGCCAGGCCTTCCAGGGCAGCGGCTGCCCGACTGCCTGGAGGGGAAACCCTCAAATTCACAAACCAGAGACATGTTCCCCTTGGCAGGGCAGGGGAAGGGAAGGGACGAGCACCCCACTGCCAGCCATGCGCCAGCGCTGCCATACGTATCAGTCGCCCCACCGGGGGCACCCTGCCTACACGTAGAGCTGTTTTACAGCAGTTTCACAAGAGAGAAGGCCCAGGGTGCCGCCATGAAACAAAGGCAACCAAAACGAGGAAAAGCCCCGGGCTCGCACGTTTAAGGCCGGCCCGTGTGTGGCACCATCTGATGTGTACTGCTGGGAGGCTATTCGGCAGCAGGATCCCCACACACCTGCCAGGACAGGATGTAACTGGGCTGGGCACCAGCATTTGATCTCATCAAAGCATATAAATATCTCAAAGTTGGGTGCCAAGAGGATGGTGCCAGACTCTTTTTGGTGGTGCCCAGTGACAGGATGAGGAGCAATGGCCATAAATTAAAACACAAGAATTGCCCCTCAACATAAGGAAGAGCTTCTTAATGTTGAGGGTGGCAGAGCTCTGGAACAGGCTGCCCAGGGAGGTTGTGGAGTCTCCCTCTCTGGAGACATTCAAAACCCACCTGGACACGTTCCTGTGTAATTTGCTCTAGGTGATCCTGCCTTGGCAGGGGTGTTGGACTAGCTGATCTCCAGAGGTTGGACTACATGATCTTCACCTTCCAGCACTAACAATTCTGTGATTTTGTGATTGCCTCTTCCCATTCTCTCCCTGCTTGGGCAGCAGTGGGTGGCTGGGGAGAGCCTCACTGTTATGGGTTTGCTGACCAGCCCCCCAGGGCTGAAAATGGTTTTGCCAGGTAGATTTCCGGAGCAAAACCGATCAAAAGTTTTAGTAACACCTCTGCCAATTACATATTTAAGAAAATGGAAGAGAAGGTTGTTGTGCAGAAGAATTAGGAGCCATGTAGGAAGAGATGGCAGGCCCCAGCCTTGCCCAGGCCTCCCTCCTTCCCCGGCTGTGGGCCGGGGGCAGGTGTAGCACTGAAGCCTCCCTGACTGAGACATGTAATAGAGTGAAGAAAAAAAAACTTTAGAGGAAGACTGCCTGGACAAGACTATTGCAGGAAGAATTCCAGGCAAAGAGATAATGCAGCTTCCAAGGTCGAAGCTGGCAGCTGCGGGAGAGAGAAGCTCGAAGGGGGCAGGGGGCTTCTCCCCCTCTCCCTCTCTCTCACTTCAGGAGGGAAAAGACTGAAAACTAAAATCCTTGCCATCTGTAGAGGTTTACTGAGCGAGGAAACTCTCTGCAAGCTCATGAAGGAGCCCAAGCCAGAGCAGAGGAATGCATGAAGATGTGACTCCGTGAGAGGCCTAAGATGAAACAGAGTCCTACCAGAGACCTGTGGCCCATGGAGAGAAGATCTAGGCTGGAGCAAGTCAGCCCGGGCAGGATCTTGTGATCCCAGTGAGGGGATCCATGCTAGTGCAGCAGAATTTGGGACCCCATAGGAAACAGGGATGGACGCAAAAGCCATTATCCCCTGTGACACTGTGGGAAGACCATGGTAAAGCAAATGTCTCTTTGCAGTCCATGGAGGACCCCACAGGGCCTGGGTAACCCCCAGCCTCTGGTCTTAGCCCAGGAGGGGGTTGGCCCAGCCCTGTGGTCGACACAGAAGAGAGAAAGAGAGAAAGACAGTTCCAGCTGCAATGAATCGAAGCTGTTGTCCTAGAGATAACAGAAGAAGAACTTTCAAATGCTGCAGAATTGTTTGGAAGACCTGTAGCTCTGGAAGTAAAAAAGAGACTGTTTCTCCTCCTGGACTGATACAAGGGGGAAGGGGTATTTCTGTAAATACATAGCACTTTTACCTAGTTAGAATTGTTTTATATATATATATATATAGTTCTTTAGTTTTTATCTTGCTAGTAATAAATCCTAATATTATTTTCCCCAATCAGATCTCTTTTGTCTGCATAAACCTTCTCTCAACTTACAGCAATTGTGTGGGGGGTGAAAAAATTGGCCCAGGGCAAACCCACAACACTCACCATCTACCTATGTGCCCCCTCAGATCTGGCACACCCACCCCAGCACAGCACTGTCCCTCCAGCTGCACCACAGCTTTCAGTGAGAGAAATTACCAGGCTTCAGCAGGTACACAACCATTTCTGCACCTCAGCTCTCACCCACTGGCAGGAAAAGCTGCATTTTACCCAGGAGAAGCTTCACAACACTGTGCACTGCTAAATGAAAATACCCGTAGATATACCCACAGAAATACCCAGTTACCCATTTATGTGTAACTTTTAGGATACCCATTCCAGACTTGAGAGTAGTATTATTCCCAGTTTAGAGCTCATTTTAGAATACAGGTCATAAGCTGGTCTTGGTCCCTGTCATTTATCACCCCTTTTTGGGGCTGAATGAAGCCAGACACTACTCTTGAACAACTTCAGGGCCCTGACAGACTTGGCTGTGCTGTAGTAGCCCCCACATCCCCAGCAAACCATCCCAGTGGCAGGCTGGAGAGGGGGATGGTACATGGGGACAGGTGTTGCATCCCATTTCTGGGATGGTAGGAAGCATATTCAATAGCGATGTGGCTGTTTCAATAATGGCAGCCTTAACCTTAATTCAGTCAACAGGATCCTCCAGTTGATTATAGAGCAAGTTTTCTTGGTCTTTCCTCAACTATTAGTACCACCTTCTGTTGTTTCTGTATTGAGCCAGCCCTCATGTGGGTACATGCACTGGATCAGATCAAAAATCTCTCTACCCCGTCTAAGACTTAGTAGTGGACATGTAGGGAAGATGTACATATATATGGGCTGTTAAGTAATGATTCTTCCCCTAAAGACTGCTACTGGCACTTTTTGGCATGTGACCAATGGAATTCCAGAGTGAAAGATGGTATTTTTTCAGTTAACAACCATCAGCTGAGTTTTCTCTAGCATTATGTTTAAAGCCCTTTGTGAACCCATGGGAACTTTTCCCACATGCTGCATTTTGTGGTGGAAATTATATGAGCAGTCTGTGATGAAATATTTCTGGTTTTCCTGAACTGGGCCCCTGCACACTTCAGATGACTCTCAGTTTTGTATCAAAAAATATCATAATTAAATATTTTGCATTCTGCTCAGCTGCCTATGTTTATCTATGTCTATTATCCTACTCTCACTCTTTGCTTTCTACTTGACCGAACTGTCCTATTATATTTGATTGTTCCTCTGACCCTCATGTCTGCTCTTCTATCTCTACTGCATCCTAAGTCTTCCTTTCTGCTCCTGCCATAGGAGTTCCTGCTCTCTTATACTTTCAAGGACAGCATCTTCTAGGACTTTGTTAGTGAAGGTATGCATACAAGCAAGAAGATACAATTCCTTTCCAGGCACATGCTCTTCTCTGAAGCACTGTTTTCTAGAGCAGGTCAAACACATGTTCCATCAATTGATAGTAAATATTTTGAGGCAAACTTTGTAAGCCTTCGATGACTTTCATCCTTGTTTAGCCAGCTGTCCTACAAATCATGTTCTCAGTCTTTAGTGAAAAAAGAGTTTCTACCCACTGATTCTATACTTACCAAATTGCATTCTTCCATCACTAGATCTGTTATGGAGTTATTTTTCAAGAAGCTCTAATCCTCAGAACTTGCCTTGTTTCTATATTTGTTTTTGCCTTTGGACCTGATTTGAAGAGTACTACAGCAACCTGAAAACTAGGAGTTGCTAAGTCACACAGAGGCACATTAATATCATGTTAATATATTCAGCGGCAGAGACTTATGAGAGAAGTCTGAGGGAAGCACAGAGGAAACTGACTCTAAGGGACTGGTGAGCAGCACTTTGGCATCACAGTACTGTCTTCACCATGTTCCTAGTCACATCCAAACCATCACTTGGACAATACTGCCTAAGAGTAATTCTTTTCTCCACTCCACTTCCTTCCCAGCTGAGCTGAGCCTCAGAGCCCATAAACCCAGGCTGTAATTTGGCTCAGAGCTGCCAGCTGTTTATAATTTCACCTTCCTGTTCCCCAGTTGTGGCACCAGAATCTTGCAGCCAACAGATGGAAAACACCTGATTAATAGCAGAGCACACAAACCTGTGTAACCAACATGTGTTGCAAGATCCTGCTAATCATAGCTTAATGTCTTATGTGAACCGATCTTTCTTGCTAAAACATCTGCTAGTATCTGCGCGAAATGACGAGCAATTAGAGCAGAATGTCTTCAGGCTAAGAGTTTGCAATGTGAGTATTACACAAGCTAATTCATTTTGAAGTCTCAGATGTGACTAATCACAATATCTAATGAAAATCATATAGCTCTTGGACATAGTTGTGATATATTGGGTTTTCAAACACTAATTAATTGTGCTTCAAGTTAAGGAAGGAAGACATAAGATTTAGGATGCAAAAGCAACCCAAATTAAGGCAATATGGGTATTTCAAAGCAATATACTTTTCTCCATCTGCTGACATTGTTACTGAAGTTTCCAAGACGTCAGACAAACAATCTACAGACTGTTCATTGACAAACCAGATAAAAGCATTACTAAATTAGCAATAACAAACATCCAAAGTCATATAAAGTTTTACTTACTTCAAGGGAAATGGCTCATTCTGGGGATGTTTTTCTCATCTGGTTTTACAGGTACAGGCTGAAGCAATAATCTAGTGTTAAAATAATCCTAACTTAGGAGTTCTCTGTGTCAGGATGAAAGTGCTGCAGCCATATGCTGTAAAACATTAGTCTGATAGGAATTTACTTATAGGTCCAAACACAATTGATCTGTTTTACCAGGTGAACTTCATGGTAGAATGCTTTATGTGGCATCACGTCTGACTATGTCTCTTGTTCTGCAACTAACGTGAAAGCAGCACAAACCTTTTATCAGGTAAGAAATTCAAATCTGTACCACAAACCCACTTCTGGCCCAGACTAATTTTGCACAGGTGACATTCTGATAGCACAGGTACCTGCTGCTAACGTCAGGGGCCAGATTTCACGGTTATTGTGTTGCATTTGACACAGGGGTGGGCAGTTTGGACAAAGATGCAGACAGCACTACCCTGCCACTGGGCAGACTTACCAAGATCTTGTTGTGTTGTTTTTTTTTTCTTCTTGTGTTGTTTTTTTTTTTTCTTCTTGTCTGTTCCAAATGCAGTATATACAAAAAAGTAAGCTGAGGTTTTGGGGTTGATTTTTTGTTGTTGTTGGGGTTTTTGTTGTTGTTTTGGTTGGTTTGTTTTTTTTTCCTTTTGGTTTGGTGCCTTTTTTTTTTTTTTTTAACAGGTTTGTGTAGAACTGTAGTCCTTGACTTTTAATGATTACAGAGGGGGCCAGTTTCAACATTAGCATGGCTTCCTTTAACTAAGCAAGAAATAGGCATCTTCAAACCTTTTGGAAGCAAGCAGTCCCCTTCATTAACTCAGTGAAAAAGTAACTTGCTGTGTGCACGATAGGAACTCTAAGCACTTTAAGGTCAATGTGCATCTCCAGATAGAAAAAACTTGGCAAATATCAAAACCCAAAGGAAGTACTCTGCCTCTATGTGCTGATGAATTTCATAATGCTGGCATACTAAGTCATGCCATAGTGCACTATAAACTCACATGAAGATGAAGCGTGCAGAAGAAATCAGAGTGTGACAAAGTCTTGAAGGCATTTGATGGCTTCTATGGATTAGCAAGGCAGAAATAGGAAAGGATTGTGTCCAACTAAAACGTGAAATATTCCAAACCTTCTGTTATTCCATCTACCAGAAGAACGACCAATTGACCCTTGCCCAACCCAGATTTTTTGTGCAGATGTGCTTTTCCAGACAAATGCTGACAGACCACTCAAATACAAGGATTACAGGCATGAACAATTGCTTTCTGAAAGCGCTATTGAAAAGTTTTCTGATCCAACAGCTATCAGGCCAATAAAGTGTTTAATGCAGAGTGTACATTTTCAGAGAATTATAGCTCTATGACCTGAAAGATGCACATGCTATGTTTTCCTGATTTGATTCTTGCAGCCTTACCAAATGAATAAATATCGTAGCAGAATGTCCCCAGTAATTTTCCTCAAACAAAAGGGGCAAACAAGTTCTTTTATAAATAAAGTGCAGTCTGTCCTAATAGGACTCTTAAGTCAGAACACCCAGAATAAAGGTATCTTGGAGATTGTGTTTTCCTTCTTCACTCTTCTTAAAAGCTGTTTAACGAAACCCACCCAATTAACTCTAAATTAAGGCAAGAGATACATAGTGTACAGATACATCCAAAAGATGACATTCATTCCAATATAAAATGAATAGCATTGTATTAACGTTTATTTCTAATTACAAGAAACAGAATATCAGTCCCTTATTTGTACAAAAATACCTGAAAGATTACAATTAGGTTCACAAGCCAAAAAGCTATTTACAGTATGAAGCAAAGCATATTGAATAAAGGTTTTGTCTCTTAAGTTAATACCTTTTGCATTCCCTGAAACTTTAAACTTTATTCCATTTTACAGTCACTAAATCTTGCATTGTGACAATATAATTTACGATAAGCAAGTCTTGCCACTGGAAAGGTGCATTGATTGGTCAAACTGTCAGGTATTTAGTGCAGAAAAGATAAGACAAAACATCTAAACTGAGGCACGTGTTTCTTCAAGATTAATTAACAAATAAAAAGGTTTTTTGTACTTTAACACCTATTGTAACATAACTTAACTAGTAACCTCATTACCAAAATGGTTTGGCATTTTCCTTCTCAACATATTCAAGATTGCTACATGAAGTATTTATTTAGAAAATAAAATCACAGGCAAAAAGATAAAAATTCAACAGGCTCCAAAACAACCCTGAGCATCCCCTTTACATTCATGTCATTTAAATACAAAAATAAGAGTCAAATGTCCTTCAGTCCTTGGTATTCTGAGCTGGCAGCCAGCTGAATCTGTTGGAAAACTAAGGTGGCATTGACTGTTTTCCAGCAGAAAGAAGACAAAGCAGTGATCTGCTTAAGTAAGATTGTTGCCACTTTGAAGGTGGTCACTTTCTCAAAACAGCTCACTTTAGCTGGGAAGAGTACAAAATACTAAGTCAACCATCTACATACAAAAATTATGGTTCATAGTCAAACTTTTATTCTCAATTTAAATAAGATGCAAGGTTTTTTTCATAAATATGAAACACTGCAAATACTATCCGCCTACTGGGAAAAATGCATGGTTGTCACTAAGCTATGTAAACAGAAAAACTTAAAACTACAGCATAAATGGTCTTATTAAACTGGTAATGTAGTCGATACAAGTATCTTTTTTTCTCCTAATAGGGGCCAAATAGAAGCATGCAAAGTGAAGTCAGACTTAAGTTAGCTTAATTTCAAGGTTTTAAAATACATTGTCTAGAAAGCAGGAACACTCATTTCACTATGTACAATTAAAAAAGAAAAAAAAAACCAAAACAACAAAACAAAACCAAAAAAAAGGATTCTACTAAAAACAAAATCAAGTTTCTTCATTTTTAGTATCTAGACATTGAATGGAAAAAATACTAAATGTGTTCTGTAAACTAAAATACAGTGTTTCTATACCATTGACATAGTTTAAGCTGATATGGATGACTCAGGCAGGTTATGGTTTGTCTTAAGCTATTCTTAACACTACATGAAGACCTAAAAGTGTAGGATTGGATTTCCTTCTTTACCCTTTCAGATGGCTAGGATTTCAAACTCAGTGGCAAATACTAAAGACGAAGTAGTAGCCTGTGTAAATCATTTACCATCCTAAGAATGCTCTGTTCTGCACTACACTCTGCAAGTTCCCAGGGTGGAATACTCCTCACTGTGGCTAACGGCATGAAGCACTGGGAGGTTGTTTCACTTAAAACAGTTCCTGCACCAACTGTGTTGCTGAAAGAATGGTTTATTTGCAATTGGAGGATCAAGGTGGGACTTGTCCAACTTAAATACCGATTTATCATCAGAAAGAGTTATTGTGTAAACATTAAATAATTCATTTAAACATTAACAATAAAGTAGTTCTGATGACAAACCAGCAACAGAGCAAGGTACGTGCCTGTCTGCCATTCGGTAGCATATATGACACAGGGATCACCAGTTATCTCGATGGATGACATTGCCAGCAGCTAATTCACAATCAAATCTGTTTCTATTCCCAGTATGTTCTTTCTCACCATGTAAACTTCCATGGCCCTACAAAAAGCAGAAGGGGTACAGTTCTTCTTATGCCCTATCCCCAGGAGAGCTTTGTGTCACTGTAGCTTTACTATATGGAAAGAGCTCTTTGAAACAGTCTGAATATTCAAGGAGCTATAAAGCTAAAAACACTGGTTTTTAATTTTTTTTTTTTATTTTGTCATACTAAGACTACCCGCAGAAGACTCTTCTCACAAAAAATGGTGGTTTCAAATACAAGTATAGTCATTCAGTCCTATTCTATTTAGTAACAGTAAGTTTCCTCAGGAAAACAGTCAAAAGGCTGTAAAAAACAAACCACCACTCCAATAATAAAAATTTGTGCATAGAATCTAATACAGTCTTTGCATGACTGGATGCCACTAATATGCCATCAACACACTACAGCCATAATGCTACAGGTCAACAGTTTTAAGAGTATGTATATTGGTGGTATGTTCTTTTAGAATTGTATCCTCATTGCTTCTTCAAAGACATCTGCAGATCATTGAACCTCAGGTCTCCAGAGAAGTATTGAGACACGCGCACGCACACACACACACTTCTTGATTTTCTTCTAGATCCTTTTAGGCTGAAGCATTCCATACATTTTGGGGTGCAGATTAATACCCAACTCCTGCATGAATTTTAAAAGCCACATCAGCTCCTAATATAGGCTGCATACAATATCCGAAACAAAGTAGGAGTGCAAAAAAAGTGATCAATACAAAAAGTAAACACACTAGTTTCAATTGTCAAGATTATTCCAGGGCAAGAGTTCTTTTCAAAGATTTCTCTTCACACTTGTTCCTGTTAAGTGGCCCAGCCAAGATAGTTTCCAGTTTTGTTTCAAATTTACTCATTGTTTTACAGACCCTCCCCCCATTTTTGGGATGCTGGGACACTCAGCAGCAATCACTCTTAGGTGTTAGACAAACCAGCAATCTTGGTCTGTTGGCACCTGTCGAATCCATCCCTTTCAGAGTCCCAAGGTGCATAATATTTACTTTTTTACCAACTTACAAATCTGCCAATTCCCCAGTGTCAACGTTCTCTTACAATTACTCTTCTAGCAAATCCAGTCTTCAGTGAGAATCAGATTTGAGGTCATAAGGCCACTCGGATACAGTGGTGTTTGAGTTTGCAGGGCAAGACTCCTTTGTTTAGTTGATAGAATTCAACAAGCTGGATTAGATCACTGAATTTGGTGTTCCCATCATCCAGGCTGAAAAATATCTGTCCATCATCTTCACACTAGGGAAACAAAATATCCTTTTTAAGTTAGACTGTACATGAAGAGATGCAAGTGTGGCAAAACAGAGTACCACCAGTGTGTGTACACACCTAACATAAAAGATGGGCACTGCACAAACAACCTAGTGCCTAGAGCTCTTTATGAAATCAGGCACAGCACTAGAAAAAACACGTTAACTCAACTTGTAATATTTTGTTTATGAAACTGAAAGCTCGTAGGCAGAGTAATTGAAAGTTGTAGAGACAGCACTGGACTTCATTATATAAAACAAAAATACCCCAGAAGTATTTGTTAGCCATTTGTAAAATTGGCAGGCTAAACAAGGGAAGAAGACCAATAAAAAGGTTTACATGATCTTAAGTTTTTGGTGCTTTTTCGATCAAGATAAAAATCAAATTGTTTCCCAGCATCTCAGTGTAACATTATTTGAAGCTCAATATTATTGGATAACCTCTAGAATAAAACTTTTTAAAGTTTCCCTAAGTTATTCTATGTTTGCCTAAGTGACAGGCAGACAACAGCTGCTGTTGCTGTTGTCAGTCACAGATAACAAGTTCTGTGCATTACACAGACTTGTGTAATGCAGTGACTTACACTAGTTTTCCAGGCAATGTTAATAAATAATTATAATCAGATATTTCACAATTGTAAAAAATACTTGCTAATATACTTGCTAATAGAAACATCCCTGTTAATTACATCGGTAATTAATAAGAGGTCTTCTCAGATGTTGACAAAAGCTTCATGATTTAAAATTTTGGGTTTTGTTATCAGTAACAAAAAATAATCTACTTACCGGCAAGATTTGAAAATGCTTTATTTTTTGATGATGGCACAGAGTAAGTACAAATGCCTTTGGATTGCTTTGGCTGTCCCGGAGAAGAAATAATCTAGGAGAGAATGTTTTTAAGAGCAAACTGAATACTGCAATCTATTTTTTCATAAATAATCAGAATTACTAAGTAATTTTGTTCCACTGCCTAACTCTTCTTTAGTTGCATTAACAGGCGATTCCATAACTGGCAATTTGCTTTCAATTTTTATACCATGGCTATGCAACAATAATAGACGAAGAAACAAGAAGCGAAACATACATGACAGTAGTTCTTCCCCTAAGAATGTACATATGATGCTTTTTTTAAGGTTCTCTCTAACTCAGCTTTCCATTACTGATATGTACTCTCATGAAAAAAATGTTTCATTTAACTCCTGAGCAAATCTGAATTTCTGTAGATTGGAAAGTAATATATGCGAATCTGTTCCCACTCTCCAGTATCTTTCATCAGTCCACAGAAACCCAGTGCCAGCAAAATTTCGTTTAGGTTAAATGGCTGCAATTGCACAGAAATAGCTCAGTACTTTCTTAAAATTACTTATCAGTTAAGTAGCTTCCACATTATCAAGATGGGGAAAACACACACTGATTTTTCCTCTAGAATAGTCACAGTATTTTTCCCTCAGCACCATTGGGAAAAAATGTACTTTAGTAGTACAGCTAGCAACATCATACTATCTAACTATCTAACTGTGACTTTTAAGTTGACTCACAAAATTTAAGTCCTAACTCAAATGGTTAAATATGTAATAGGAAGAGGAGAAAAAAAATCTGGCTAAAACCCCCCACATTTTCTCCCCTTGACATTTATGAACCAAGGAAGCAGATCTTCTCCATGCCACAGGAAACAAGAATATACCTTTGGCACAAGGCTTACAGCACTAATCACTAGTGGATTTGTGAGATTGCCAAATACAGTATGGGGGCAGCCCTCAAGCCCTCTTAATTGCTAATCACTAAGCCAGGAACACACTTTTCCAAGGCTGAGTTGCAAGAACTGCTTGTAGTCTTAGGAACCCAAAAGAATTTACTCCAGCTCCTCAGAATTGATTAAGAAATGCCAATACCACAAAAATGCACCATCATAACCACTGTCAGTTCAGCAGTCAGAGACAGGCATGTCTTGCCACCATCAGAAACCATGAATGGTATTTGACATTCCTTTTTAGTCCTAGGAAGACCAGATGTGTGGCAAAGGGACAAAAGCCCTTATACATTAGGATCCATGTCAAGGAGAAAGGTCTTACCTGCCCTGTGGTTACTGCAGTTTATGCAGGTATCTCTAAATTATCTTTCACGTAGCTGTTTCAGATAATGCATGTTATCATAAGCTGGTGGCACAAAGCAAAGCTCTGCACAACTAAAACTGAAACGGTTTACTCAACCTCTGACAAGCAACTGTCTCCCACACAAACAGTGACTATAAAGATAGATGCATCCTCAAAAATAGCTTCCAGATATAGTCAAAGATAGCAGTATCAGTTGAATATATATGTTGCTGAACCTCTTCTATGAGACATCAGGAGACTGTAAACTTCCCACCTTCTTTTGTTCAAGAACACACAGCAGGAAAACACAGGCAAGATTTTTCCATCCTGAAAATCACAATCCTTAGATCTTGGAGCACATAGGTTCTTTTGTCACTGCTGACTGACCTTGCTACAGCCAAACTAACCAATCTTCACCATCCATGGTGAGTAAGCTGACTAGGTGCAAATTTAACACTGCCTCAAAGGCATTAACACAACACATTCCTGAAAACCTCATGAAGCATGGGCCACCAGATTCCTAAAGCAACAAGTCAAAATGAGCCCAAGATTATAAAGATCTGTAGTGTGAGAGAACCAGAAACCCAACAAGTCAGCAGTGCTCTTTTGCTTTCTCAGCCTCTCTTCTCTATTTAATCTGTGACGCTAAAACCCAATAGCCTTAGCCCAGCTAAGACCCCAAAACAACAAATAAACTCTGCTTGATAAATATGTACATGCACTACCAACTTCTATTTTTCTAATGTATATTATTCTTCACAAAGATTAGTGTTCTGAATCAAAAAGTCAGAAAAAACAAAGAAAGGTTGAACTTCACTGTCTTCTGAGAAGTCAACATGGACGTTTCTACCTTAACCCCGACAGCAGTGAGGTTAGTGAACCAAAGGCAACCATGCTTTTCTCATCCCACAAATGAAGAACTGCTGAATGCAGCTCAAGCAACTTCCCTTCAATAACCATAACTCCATATAAATGAGGGAAACAACGATACAGGAGATACTTAAATCTCAACTAAAGACATTTTTGAGAGCACTTAAGTTACTTTCACTTCTTTGCTCTAGAACAGAAACAAATAGTGAGAAGTCACCATTAACTGCTCTGATTCATGCAAAAGAGCACAAATGACTGATTATAAAGTTGTGGCCAATGGTTAGGTCCAGCTTTGTCTAAAAAATATATTCTCAATGCAGATTACAAGAATTAACTATTTTCAAATTCTAACAGTCTCTAAAACTTGATTGCCTCTGTTAGAAAAAAAGAAAGAAGTTTAAGTGTATTTCTAAGATTTTATTTTTCAAATTAAGAGTTAGGATCCACTCCTACAAACTTGCACTCTTTTTTGAAAGACAGGCAGGTTATAATGGGACTACTTGAGAATCAGGTTACTCAGAAATGCTCAGAAACCTGTAAACCATTACCAGCTCTTGTCTATAAAGCTCACCATCAGACCATAAATACTAAGCAACAACAATACCTACCCATCTACAAGCCCTTGTTGCTTAATAATCCTGTGAGATTCTTCTCTAGAGATTCTGCCGTGAAACCAGTGCTGTGTCCTATGAATAACTGGAGGTGAAAGGGAAAAGAGGGAAAGAGAAGATGGTTAAAAACAGTTACATGTGCAGCACTTTTTTCCACGCACTAATTATTTAAACATTTTAAAAGTGGGTATAGTTTTGTTATAGATATAAAGTATCTTCCATCAATCTATATTAAAAAAATCAATATCAAAAAATGCATCTGCTTAACCAAGTAGAGAGGCATTATTACATGTATTTTCTGATTTGCAGATGTACAATGAAGTTAACAAGAGAAATCTCTTATATTGCCTTTTCATTGCTTCTTGAAAATGTTGGGACTAACAATTCTTAGAACAAAATGTATAAGCTAATGAGTTAGAACCAAGTTTCTTTAACTCTCAAATATAGAAAAAAACACTTTAGCTTGTGCTTTCAAGAGTGGAGTTTTCCCCAACTATTTTATGTTTATTGTTTATTTTTCAAATCGTATTTTTAAATTGTGTTCAACAGAGTAGAAACACAGCGTAGCAACAGAGAATAGCTGTGTTTCCTTTAAGAAGTTCAGGATATTAATATGAAATTTCCTATTATTTTAATAAACTTAACAATTTCAGATGTTCAGGACTTGCATTACAGGAATACATATTTTACATTATTCAGTTATTATGGAATGAATTCCATTTTGAAAACTCTCATTTTTACTCTTTAAAGATTAACAGATCACTCATTGACTTTTCAGAAACGAAGAATTTATGGATTGTTTTAAATGGAAACATTTATGGAGTGTCTATTTTTATAAAATCTGAGTTTCGAAAGACTAGTTCTGAAGAAAAGCTTGAGTGTGCCATCAAAGGAAAACAAGTTCCTTCTACTATGTCTGTATGGGTAAGTATGTTAATGACACAGAACCTACAGATAAACATAAACAGTGTATTTGACATCACTCTATATGAAATACAGCTTTTCTTTACCCACAGAAGTCTCTTGATACTATGCTTACAAACCAGCAGAATTTACCTGTACTCAGTGTGGAAGGATGGAGTGGACTTTGGCTACCCAAGATGTTCATTCTTGTGCTACGTTTCTACAGAGAAAATGAATTACCGTTAAATCCACACTAATGCCTCAACAGAAGAGAATTAGTGCACATGCAATACAGATTTAATTTACAGGAAACTGGGGGCTGGGCAAATTTAATGCAAGGATGAGAAAAAGAAATGCAACTTTGAAGGGGGCTAATCTACAAGCAGCAGCTCATTTCAGTTGGCTTAAAACACAAGCCAGATGTTAATGATGAAAGCTCAGTATCTAAAAAAATTTTTTTAAAAAAAGGAAAAGAAAAAGGAAAAAAAAATGACAGAAAAAAAAGAAAAGTCTGATATGTCTCTGCTCAGGCAAAACACCAGGCACTCAGTAAATCAAGCAGTGTTTCCCTCCCGTACATAAAGCACCAGCTAATGCTTCAGTAATGACTTCTTTTCCCTAAAAGACGAGCATGTGGGAAAACTTGTACTGCAGCTGTCTGTCCACAAGACACTATAAACAAGTTACATCAGTTTTCATTGCAAGAGGTCCTGCCTCTTGTATATTCTGCAATTAAACTTACTGGGAGCAAGCCATTAGTCAGAGCCCCAGCCTCTTCCATGTGGGGAAGCATTTAATTTGACATATTCCTCCTCAGAGACTGGTTTTGCAAACTGGCAGTAAAGTTCTGGTGGGTCTGCTTTCCCCCTCAACTTTCCTCTGGACACTAGGGGGACAGAGAAGCAGTGGTAGAAGGTTGTTGTGAATGTGACAGTTTTGCTAAAGATGGATATTGACTTTCAGATCTGCATGCTTGCAGTGTGATTGATTCAGGTCGGAGCTAAGCTATACTGTGACCAGCACTGCACTAACATCATAGCACACTCTGTGTTTTGGCTCTCAACAGACACTGATTGCAAAAATAGAAAAGAAGAGAAGATAGCTACCCTCCAAGCATGTCCTTCTTCCAAGGCAGCACTCTGTGCTTCAGCAGGATTTTCAATAACTCTTCCTATTTGCCCCGAAAAATCCATTGCTACTAGTGAGTTTTCAGATACACTTCTCTGAAAAGGAATTTTCACTTGTTTCAAAAAACAGGAAAAGAAAAATCCAGCTTGAGAGTTTAATTTCAAAATGTTTTGGTTTCAGAAGATTGTCCAAGGTTCTCCTTCAACATCACAAAAAATACATCTTATTTTTTATCCCTTTCATAAGATTCACTGACACAAAAATAGGTGGCTTTTCTTTTTAGGCTTTTTCTTTTTAGGGGAGGGAGAGGATTCAAAGGCTGAGAATAAAATCTATATTGCTCAAGTTGCCCACTTGCCCTATTACTATATTCCAGTCATTTTCAGGGCCAGTTGGGATCCAAATATAGGATCTTCACTTTTAGATAGTTAACAGTCAGCTCTTGGCCCAGCCTATTTTAAGACATTTACGTGTTAGTCTTGCCAGACCTAAGCTGGCTTCTGCAGAGACAGCCAGATGTCTCTGTACCATACGTCTCAAAGAGCATGACGTAGCCAACATTTTTCAATCATGTGGATCATGTAATCCTGAGATAATGGAGAGCCAACCACGGAAACTGTACTCATGCAAAACATGAACTTTACATTGATTTGCTACACAATGCTGAATTTACATCTCTTAGCATAAAATTTTCCACTTTTAAAATGCAAAAGCAAATGTATCTTTTCCAACGTCACATATCAATGAGGTAAGTTCATTACTTACTACTGGAGTGGAAAAGTGTGGAAGCATGGCTTTTCGCTGCTGGGGAATTCTGTAATTCTGATACAGTAGCATTCCATACTGCAAAAAGAAATGCAAGGACACTATTATTCAAATATATACCCTAGGAAAAAAAATGTAGTGATTTCATAATACCACTTACACTGGAGCAAGGTGCCACTAGTTAATTATTTTCCTGATCAGAAGCTGTCCCAAAGCAATTTTCATTGAGCAATAGCAATTGGCAGGTGGCAATCAAGCCGTTAATAAAAAATGCACAAGTTTCATTTAAAAAATAGAAGCCTGAGTAAAATACACAGGTAATTTCTGCCACTCTCAGCTATCACCAGAGCTATCTGTTTTCCTTGTAGAATACAAGCTTTCAGTCGAGGCCAGAACACACATTAATTGTCTTCTTTTTACCCTCTAATGTGAACTTAAAAATATTCTGCATAAGGCATTCAAACTCGGTTTTCAAAATGATAAAAAATAAGAACCTTTCTACTTCACTGGCTCTTTTAATAAATTTCAGCAGGAAATAACACTTGGTACTTTTCTCATCCTTATAAAAAATAAGGTGATTGAATTCCAGTCATGCTCCTCGTTGAACATGATAAATTTTAGCAACACTAGTAGCTAGGATGGTAGGAAAACACCTACTCAGTGCATTCCCTAGAGGCACAGTGCTGAAGTATAGCAACATTGCTTACTGAATGTTCTAACTGAAATGGTTTATACAATTTTTGAACAGGGTAATATTGGACTATGGAAAGCTAAAGGTGAATAAAAAGAAGGGTCACAGACACAGCCTTGAGGCACAGCCTTAATTTTTGCTGATTGTACACCCTTAATCATCCTTCAGTGTTCCTTAAAAACCTTTTTTTTCTGTACGTAGGATGTAGTAAGGTATAGAGAAGAACACAGCAGTTTTCAAGACAGCACATTCAGGGAAAGTCTTAAAACCAAATCAGGACTTATGCACATTTTCCTATGAAGATCAGGAAGTTCTCTGCTTCAAAGGGCACAAAATGGTCAACTTTCTCCTCAGTTCCCTCCATCCTGATTTTGTTTCAAAACAAAAGGTGAAGCCTCCTACCATATTACTAAGAAATTTCATTGTTTGCTGTCAAATTATTTTCACCTGGAGATAGAATTATTTATTTTTGTTACTTCTTTTAATAGAACCTTCAGAAAACTAAAAAAATTAAAAAAAAAAAATAAAAAAAAAATTGCAAAAGGCACTCTGTTCTAGTTCGGAGAACCACTTACCATTATCAAAGCATTAGCTTTATAACTTGCAAATACCTTGTTAAGGTATTTTGATTCATTCACATATCTCAAATTTGGATCCAAACCTAAAATTATACTTGATTCATATGTGGAAGGAATAGAGCTCAGTCCTGTGCTTAAAATCTTAGGTGGGACAGGCCTGCCTGGCATTTTGCTCTTATCTGTATTGTTTTGGAGCAGATGACATTTAATAACATGTAGGCAGTTTCTCATAAACAAAGTAATAAGTGCAACTTAACTCTAGGTGTAACATTGTACAAGTAGAAGAGATTATTAGATACCTTGAGGAGTCGAAAGGCAGTCATCCAGCACGTCCTGCTTTGCTCATCTTCAGCACACAACAACCGCAGTTCCTTAGTTTCATTTCTCACTCTGTTGGGCTTTAAAGTGTTAGAGGGCAGTCAGCTACATTCAATAGGAAACCAACAGCACAACAAAGTTTACTGCAGAATAAAGTCAAGTACAGTATTAGTCTTAAGAACTAACCAGAAAAAGTTCACACCACTCTGAATTAAAGTTCAGAAGAGGCCGAGCATGCTTTGAAAGAAACCACTTTCTCAGCTGGGTCTAGCAAGATAAATGTCGGTGCCTTCTGACTTCCAGGAGTTAGACTCCTTGAGAGTCTCTTCCAACTCAGGATATTCTATGATGCTATGCTTTGAAATAACCTGCAGTTCTGGCAGTTTATAGGAACAAAGTACTCAGGCCATGCTACATCCGAACCAGAGCATTTAGTTTCGTTGGTTTTGGTTGTTAGGGTGAGGTTTTTTGGTGGGTTTTGTTTTTTGTTGTTGTTAGGGGTTTTTTTTGTTTGGTTTTTTTTTTCACCAAATCTGTGAGAAGTTTTAGAAGTCCCCATTTTGAGATGAAGGACGAAAGTTTCCATAACTGGCTGAGGATTGGCCCTGCTGACAATCTCTTTGATGCAAACCCTTACTGTCTAGCTCTGAAATGGCTGGTAGGAAGGAGACTACTTCACTGCTGTCAATAAAACCAGCTTCCAGCCTTATTTTCTTCTCAGAAAATTACACTTTTCAAAGTTTAGTAATACTTTCCAAACCAATCTATCAGCACAACAGTTTTAAAAATTTTCAAAGGCAACTGCTTATTCTTATTTTCATTTTTCCAAGACAATCTTCCTCTTGAAATAAAGGCAAACCTCTGGCCCATAATAATGATAAAATTACTACCCATCAGAGCTTGATCCTTTGTTGATGTATAATTTTGGTGCTCACTATCCACAGAAACTTTTCTATTCAATTAGAATACTTGGAAAAAGTTTTCATCTGTGAGGTGAACCAAGGCCACCTCACAGGCACACCACGCTTCAGCACTGAGCTGCTCTTCACAGAAATTTCCCAAACCAAAGGAGCACCAGATAAAATGTTAAAAACATCTCATAAGATGATGGCAAGATTCACAGGACATGCCTGCCAAACGAAAGACGTTAAAGATCAAGTCCTTGTGACAGAAAAGGGTTGCAGAGTTTTAGACACAAATCCCATTTAGCTGCGGGTTGGGGTGACTCTGAGCTACCAACACCATCTGGAACTTTGGAAGTACTCAATGAGATTTACCTTTATACAAAATCCATACTCTGCAGGTGCACTGTACAACTTCTTGCCTGCTATCAACGAGAAGATATTGCTGTCTTCCAGGTCAGCCAACAATTGCAAATGTCTTGGCTCCTGGGGAAATAACGTGTTTTATCACAGGTAAGTGTAAGGTTTTGGAAGATCTTGTGCAAGCTTTGCAGTCTCTCCAGACCGGCCACCAACAGAGGGCAGTGTATGAACACTGTTCCTCTCCCCGGCAGCTTCAAGTGGACACAGCGCTGTCAGCTCTTGAAAATCAGCCTATCAGCAGAAGGTGCTTGATACAGGAAGCTTACAAAATACTATATGCAAACACATCACATTAAAAAGCCTGTGACATTGCTCCAGAGGAATCTGAAGGTTAGCACAACTTCAGTAGCCACAATGATGTTGCCTGGCTAGTTTGGTTTTATTTTATAATGAAACTATATGGCTATGTTCACGCATTGAGAGCCCAGGGCTTGACTGTCTTTTGATCACAGCTTACTTATCCTTTTCTATGGCATAAAAACAGGGAACACTGTGTGAAGATATTTAAAAACCAGCAAAAAACTGCCCACTGTAAAAGCAGAAAATGTTTTCACATGCTAGTACTGTGCAACTTCTTTTTTAATCTTACCTTTGAAGTTCCTTTTGTAGAACAATAAAGTCCTGATCTCCTCAAACACACATACAGTTTCTTCCATGATTTCCTACCCAGCTCTTTCACATGCAAGAAACCTTGAATTTCAGGGCAGCTACTGGAGTTTAAAAAGTTCTGTTGGAGAGGAAAATGTAAATGAAGATTGTATCCTATGGATGGATTATAAAATTGTCACTATGTTTGCAGACCAGAGAAGTAAACAGCAAATCACTTTGCTGATTTGAGGTGCAGTTACACACTAGGCTTAAACTGACCTAGATGTTTATCTAATTTATGACCAAAATGGAAATTCCTGCTCCTCCCATTGCATCTACCTTGCTATCTCCTCCCACCACTGACATCTTCCTATTCTCTGTGTCAATACTTATATCTCCAAAAAGCTAAGCATTTCTCTGTATCCCCATTCTTCTTGCACTTGGCCTGAAGGGAGAGGAAGTAAGTCTATTAATTCTTAAAATAATACCTTCTCACAGCAATTTTGGCAAATTATCTAACTTGGAAATATTGGCCAAAATCTCCATCTTTATCATAAAATTTTTGAAAGGGAAGAGTCTATTTCAGGATTTCTGTCATTAAAGTTGTCCCAAGACAAGAGATATGGCAGACAACAGAATAGGTAATTGAAAATGAAATGTAGAGCAGTCAAATAAGTGCCAGCAATTATACCAGGCTTCAGGATTCAGAAGCATTTAAGTTCTTGACATAAGTAGAGGGACCACATACGGAATAATTTGATTTGTGATATACCACAGGAAGGAAGCATTAACTGTGGTAGGAATATTGATGGATTTCTCCCTTATTACAATGGGCCAGATGTTTAAATGACAGAGGGCTTGCTCAGTAAGTTAAATACCAAATTAATAAATTGATGCCTCTGATAGCCTGCAAAGTTGTGTTTTGGTGTTATTTGGTGGACAATGCCCACAGGAAACAAAACCAAAAATCAGTGCCGTGTGTCAGAATTAAAAGCTATTTTTTCCCAGCCCTCCTTCTCATCTCATCTAACAGCATGGCAAAGAACAGTCAGTTTTCTTGCTATTTGTACTATGAATCCACTTCTCAGCTGTGAAAGGCAAAAACAAAAAAAAGAATATGTTCTTTTTGTCCAGTCAGGTAGAAGAAAAGTAAACTAAGATGCAGGCTTTTTTGTGTACCTGAGCCAGGTTGAGACTAGGGAAAACAGATCCTGCTGGTTTTAATGCTATTCTTAAGACTAAAAATACTAGCTCTTAATACAGTATATGATATCATGAGATGATATTTAATATTCTTCTCTGTTCTATGTGTAATTAAATACAGTGGAATTGTTCAGTGTTTAAGGTGGCCTCAGATGCAACATGCTTAATGACTACGAGGCTGCAGGAAGCTTACCTTCAATAAATTACAACTGCCACTGAAATTCTGAAAAATGGTTGTGTGTTTTTTTTAAAGAAAGGGAGTATTTAGTATAAATACTTTAAGGAAGATTGTTCTTTTATGGTTAAACAATGAAACAGAGAGAATATACTTATCCTCTTTTCCTCCCCCTCTCGTGTTGTTAACCCCCATGACTTTTGCTTCTCCAGGACTGCACCTAAGTGAGCCTTCCCAGAAAACTCTTGTATCTCAAGAGGTTGTAAGGTTTTCCTTTTGCTACCATTCAAATTACCCTAGGATCAAAACTTTTCCATCTTCAAGAACATCTTACTCTTTTAGGGAGTCCTGCTGCTTGTATTAACAAGCATACTCAACTCTCTACTTACACTACAGGAAAAAAGGGTACAAAATGTGAACACTTCTCTTCCTGCCAGTCTGTGGCAATGCCAGTCCATGACAGTTTTGGTTCCTGATTACAACCTCATTGCTTGTGACTTTCATTTTTAATTCCGTAAATTGGGTTTTTTGTTTGTTTGTTTGTTTGTTTTCCAGCTGAGAGTGGATGCTAATGCTTTAAGTTCTTCTCGGTGAACATGGTACCAGAATTTAACAGACTTTGACGTGGTTACAGAACAAAATGAGTGCACTATTTCAAAAGTCAGTGGAAACTTGTTGTCTTTAAACAGAGAGTCAATGCATATTTGCAAACATGCAAAATGACAGAGCTAAAATCAGATTGCAGCACACTAAAATGGAGAGATTTAATTGAATCAGTTACTGATCAGAGAGGTAACCCACCCTTCAACACCATCCTTGAAGGCCAACCAACTGTGCCACCACCATGGTTCCTTCACGAGCAAGCAAGAAGCTCTACAGCAACATCAGAACTTCAGTATAAATGCAGCGCACGTGCCACTACCACGCAGATTACACAACTCTACCAACACATATGCATAAGGTACACACCCCTGTAATTTAATCTGGGAAGCTTTAAATGGGATTACCTTGCAAATACTATATACAAATTTCTACATGTACTTACTTCTTAGGGCATTATTTTTCTATACAAAAAAGCAGCTAATTGGCTGAACCTTGGGAAAGTTGGTCCTTATTGTTAATTCTTGCCAGGCATAAACATGGGACACAAAAAGTAAAAGCAAAACCTCACATCATCTCAAACCCATCTTTAATATCCAAACGCATTTTTACACTTTCTCCTGTATTATGATGTGGAGTATAGAGGAGTACTTCTGTTCTGCTTTTTATAAAAGGGGTGTTTGTTTTCCTAGAAATGTATCTGCCAAGACTGTTTTTGGAGCAACATTAGGTGGCCAAACCAGATACCCACAGACTAAGTTGAGTATTAATGGAACAAGTTATGTATGAACATAGCTACGAATACTTCATGTTTACAACTTACATCTCAATGCCACTGGGTAAGATCTTTGTCAGACATTTTCAACATTAGCACCATATGCTAACTCATTACACTGGTCTTTCTCTGACCGACTCCTTCCAGACCCTTGAATTCTCCCTTCCTTCCTCTCAACCTCCCCGCTCCAGCTCCAAAACTTTTTTTGTCCATACAGATAATTTACAGTACCTGCAAAAGTTGTGACTGTGGGATACTGCCATTTGTTTGCTGGCACCAGGCAACCATTTGCTCTGGAAAGAAATTCTAGACAAAAAAAGAGAAGACAATTGGAAGTCACTTTATATGTGACACAAAACTAGTGACATTTTCTTCCAGTCATTCGTTTTTTGGAACTATCACTATTAAATCAATTTGGAGATTCCCTGATACAGAAAGTAATACGAGGGCTTTCAAGTGCAGTTCTTCACTTCCTTCTGCTCACCAGATGCCCATGCAGACAGATTGCGGGTTTTTAAAATATCTGATACGCAGCATTTCATAAGTGCGTTTTCCCATCATTTCCTCTACTACTGAGGGCTCTTGGGGATTGCTAACAGCCCCTACTTTCTTGGAAAGGACAGGATGAATGGTCCTGCAGGGTGAGTATGCAGTGATTCCTTGCTTAGTGCATCAATGACTTGACTTCAGACTTAATCCTCCAGTTCCCCTTTCACCTGCCATGTTTTAAAATGCTTATATAATTTGGTACATTAAATTTACTATACACAGCAACGATATGAGGTCATTCCTGAAATTTTTAAACATCTTTTGAAGCATGGAGACATGCAGAAATGACTGAAATAAAAGAATGACTGATTATAACAAGATGAATCACAATAAAAACATTTCCAGTTTAGAACATTTGTCACTCTTTGGGCAATATAAATTTCAGTCTGTAGGGCATAAAGAGAAGGACTGAAGAGGAATCACCCTTCTGCCAGGTAAGTTGCACAAGGAGTTATGAAAGCTAACATTTACAAGCCTCTCGAGTAGAAACAGTGCCATATGGCAACAGCTAATGCAACGGATAGGGAGTCTTCGCATTCTTACACCAAAAGAATGATTTATTCTGTGATTGCAAGAGCCTGGGTCTGAATGCCAAGCATTCTGGGTTTTACTCCCATGCTCTGTTATTAACTAAAATAGACCACATAAAACCAATGTGCTAGCTCCTATGATACCAAAACTTCTATACAATACTCAGATGTTCATAGGTTATCAGATGGTAAGATCAACAGCAGTGAAAAATTATGAACATTCCATGCACAGAAATGCTTCAGTAAGTCAAGGCACAGACTCTGAAACAAGCACTAGCAGATGACAAATGTATGTGCAAGCACACGTGTGAGGATGCAGCAACTGTGCTTTAGCATCTATGAGAAAATGAATGAGTTTATCATCTGCAGTTACTTCAGCAATGAGTTTACATGTGTATCTTTTTTCTTCTCACTTCACAAATGTCTGAACCAAAATCTGTTCCTACCTAACCACCTCTGGATTACCTTTTTTCAACTATAAGATGGGTTATACCACCTGATACTGTTTCATGTCAACAGTCTTTTACAACTTTTGTTTAGACAAAATGGGAAAAGTCATCCCCAGATAAGCAGTTACACAGTAACCAGTTTAAAACTACAATGTTCAAAGGATCTTACAAATCCAGGAATAAGTCTAGCTATGACTTACAATACTTTTCAAACATAGATATATACATGAGGACACAGAGAGAGCAAGCTACTATGATGAGTAAGGAAGGCATAGCACACTAGTTAAAACACAGCCATAGATGAAACAATGTTCAATATACATAAAGTGGAAATTCCTTGTATATAGTAACTGCTTTAGGAGTTACACAGAGGGGTTTTGGTTTAATTGTCAGAAGTAAAAGGTTTGGATACTGCATGCTCTGCAATCAGTTTGCTTCAAATCAAGTAACTTTTAAGACAATGAGTAAATTGCACTTCTGATTGTTTTTCTTAAACCAACCAAGACTTCCCTGTCTTGACTGCCCTCCAGTATAGCAACAGGCATTTTGAAACAAGTATATTTGGTAACTTGAAAACACTTGAGGTTTTTAGGCTGGGAGGAGAGTAAAAGGAATTTAAACATTGGTTAAAATTTCTTCGGAAAGAATTCTGTTACTTGGTTGCCTATTTTTTTATAATAATAGATGTTTAAGACATAACAATGCCCAGCAACATTATTGCAATCCATGCCCCTGTGGTGTAAACAACTAAATAATGAGACTCACCATGGGATTTTTGAAAAATTCATATTTTGCATAATTCTTCCTGAACAAAAATTTACTTTCACTTCCCATTGTGGATTCAACTTGAACTATGAGCTCATGATCTTCCAAGCACCTCTCTGTGGAAAAAGAACATGATGTTAACACACAGCCAACCAGCAGAAGGAGAGAGACCAACTAAGAATAGCAGTAAAACAACCCAGTGAAATTCCGTTACCTCTTAAAAAATCAGCAAAACACATTCTAGCTTTCAAACCACATTTCCATGAAACAATGCTTTACTTTGTGAAGTATTACAAAGTTTAACATTATATGGCAGTGTTCTTCAAAGATTTAGGGCTTCATAAGCACAGACTTTCTCAAAAGGAATATATTTTTTTGCATGCAGAAGCTTAAATGACAAAGACAAGCCTCTTCGTGCTGGTTGTACACTGTGGAACTAGCAAAGTGGACAGATTTAAGGGGAAAAAAAGTTACAGAAAGGCCACTGTTAGGTCTTGAACTATCACAGAAATACAGTGTCCTATTTGATCACACTCTATAAAACCAGTTCATTTCAAGGTGAACTTCAGGCCTTTATTGTAGATGCTAGACAATGGGGTTTATTATGAAAGAGGTCACAGGATCTACTTTACAGGAATACTGACAGAGACAAACGTTTTGTACACATGACAGGGCAATTTTCTGCTCTAGATTTGGTTACAAGGTAACTCCCCATAACCACCACTTCTCTGGTCAAAAGAATGGCACATCAAAGCATGAACAGATAGCTTAACAAATCCAATTCACTGAAAGCAGTAACTCGAAAGAAGGCAACTGGCTAAGTGTGCACTACTTAATGAACTCATTATCTTGGCAAGTCTTCAGAAGTTTCACTGAAAATATTTAGGTATTTTTCAAAAGTTTTAACTAGTCAGTGCTTTCATCCCTTACATAATACAAAATTTAAAAATGAGGTCAAACAAAACATAATTTTTGCAAAGATTTAAACAAAATGCCTGTGACTTGCTGACCAAAGAAGTTTGGAGAGTCCCTTCCCCACTTCGTATTGCATTCCTACAGTTAGAAATGTCAGGGTGCCGCTCAAGCTCTTGGGGTGTTTTCAGGATAGAAAGCGAGCAGTCATTGGCATCTCAGAAAGAGTAAGCTCTTGAATGTTACTTGAATTATTGAACTTAGCAGATTAATGTGTGTTCTTTGATTGAAAATTTAACCTATGTCTGAATGATCCCATTGTCTATTTCACCTGCATTTAGGTTGTCAGTCATCACCTCATTGATGACTTCAGCATTTACTGTGCATTTGCAATGTCCAGCCTTGCTACAGACTGTATTTTCCAGGGGTTAACATTGAAAAATTTCCATAGTGGGCTGCTCTACTGCATCAGCCATAACATCACTTTTAAGGGGTATTCTTTGACTAATGTGTGTGATAATGCTTCTACTGGTGGCTGTTAAGGAAGGACGTTTTGCATCACCTCAACATTCATCACCTAAGCCTACACATTACCTAGGGGCTTCACAGGTGAAGTTTCAGATATTGCTGATCTGTTGCTACTATCATGATTTTAAGCAACTTAATCAGACCTCCTTCACATTGTGATGAGGACTGTGGGCCAATGAGGGTCTGTTTTTTACATTATGTTTCCTCCAAAAAACATTTAATTACATTGGTATGGAACTTTATCACAGTATGAACCCCAAAAGATCACGTGTCCTGTTACCGTCCGCTTCTGTCACCACACAAAGTTGTGTTCTTTGCTTTCCTAATGCACTGAAAATGGCTCATCTAAGGGCTGGGACAAATTGTCCATTCTGTTCTGAGGAAATGCAGTATAGATGACCATTTGTCAATTGGTTTTGTATTTCAGTGGTTAGTTTCTGTAAATATACTCAGTGCCTGTTTCTTAGACGCTTTAGACAACTGACACGTATTCTGTTACTAAATCAAGAACCTTTTCAGATTCTGTGGTAATACTCCCGCTGATTTAATGTTTATATTTTCATTTTTGATGGTAAAAGCCATCTTGGAGAAAGGATACAGCATTTCATAGCATGCACATGTAAAAAGGAAGCTAGTCCTGGTCAGTTTGCTACTACTTCATAGGAGTTGTACCCCCGGAAAGTCCTGGGTAATTTGCAGTCGGTTAGTACAAATGGGATGAACCACCACTTGACACACTAGCAACTCAGCCTCAGCCCTGCTTTAAGCTTCCTGCTACAAAACTAGACACACAGATGTCAGCCTGCTAAGTTCAATAGGTCAGACTGTCTTCAAGTAGCATTGCTGCTGAAGTGACCAGAAATGTGTCCTTTCAGTTTATCTGATAGGCTCCATTCAGTCTCCTCTACACACTTCCTAGAAGAACAGGCTTT
Organism: Platyrinchus mystaceus; assembly: GCA_035041135.1. Taxonomy (NCBI): domain Eukaryota; kingdom Metazoa; phylum Chordata; class Aves; order Passeriformes; family Tyrannidae; genus Platyrinchus; species Platyrinchus mystaceus. Next base: position 82,441,399 of record JAWWLV010000088.1, read on the forward strand.
CCAGTCCCAGGCTCCCCACCCCCACCTCCCCAGATTGCTCTGTATTTTTATCAAAACTTTTACAAAACTGTAGCAGTGATACAAGATGGGAGAAGGAGCTGGATTCCATCATGAACAACTCACAGGCATGGCCCAAAATTCCCATATCACTACAAATCACTACAAATGACAAGTGGACCCCCATATGAAATAGCCCTCCCTGTGTGGGCTGTGTCTAACTGTTCCACTTTTAATTCATTCATATTAAGGCATGTAAACAAAAAAAAAAATCTATGTACAAAACTGCAGCAATGCTTTCTTCTAACCCTTACATATTTCAGAGCCCTACTACCTTTCTTTCCTGGTTCAACTGTATTTAATAAGATGTAATGTCAATTCTGGAGCTGGAAAAACTAGGTTTTTAGGTAGGGAGTCTTTCAGTGTCTAGACACATACTATTATGGCATGTCTTCATCATTATTATTTCTGGTAATGTCCAATACAGAGATCTCCATCCCCATCCTAAATTGATGATACTTAAGCAAAAAGTAGCACATAAGGAGAATACCATATTTTATGAGCAGATTAGGTGTACTTCTAGTAGCAAATGAAATAATGGGACCAATTCAAGTTTCACAGACTGCTAAAGAAGTGGTTCAGTGCAGCAGGGACCACTTTCAAATGTCAAACCTAAGACTTTCTGAGGTCAAATTGTCACACCTTTGCCTCCAGTGAGAACACAAATTCTTTGTGTAGCCCAATGGTTGTCTGAAGCCATTTGCAAGCACAGATGTTATTTGGAATATACTTGACTACACGTGCACAGTTAATAGTCAGGCGAGGGTTCCTTACAAAGTGGGACCTAGAAGACCACTGCAATGATAAATATGCAGCTGCCTTCAAAAATTTGATCTTGTCCTCAGTCTGCTCAATAGTAAAAAGATGAACTGGTTCTGCAAACTGAAATCTTTTGGAAAGTAGTATTAGGCAAGATAAAGGAAAAAAAAAAAAAAGACAGTGAACTAAATGAAGGAACTCCTCTCTTTTGGTGGGCTTCAAGATTAGCACCTACAGCATTAGGTCAGAAAGGATGTATTGTGTAAGAAATAATGTCTTCTGGAAACACAAAATTCCCACTACTCTTAAATCATGTTTCTTTTCACACACCATTGTTTCATACTTGTACTAGCAATCTTATATCTAGAGAAAAAAATATGGAAGATCAGACATCTGATAACTTCACCTAGGATGCAGATCTTGATCTGACAGTCTGTAAAGTACAAGGAAGCATTTAAACTACGTAGAAGCTAGAAATAAGCAGCCAAGTAATACAAAATTCAAACTGTAACCAAAAATTGGTAGAAGCATTAAAGTCAGTATTTAATTTTTACTGACTATGTCACAGTGGATACTTAGGACCCCAAACACAAGAAATTGGATGAAGTTGTCTCCCATTAAATGAACTCATTTATTCTCTTTTCTGCTGCATCCTTTCAAGTATGTGAAATCTGTATAACTTCATCTTTTTTGATTCTTTAAATGCTTTTTTTTCTTTGTCTGGTTGCTTTATACCTCCAAAGGTTGCATTACTTTTCACACAGATCTACTGCATGGCATACAGAGGACAGCCCTGAAGCAGTCCCTGTGGAACAAAGTTTGGTGGCTGCTGAAGCCCCAACCTGCACACACCCCGCTTCTCTGGGGGCCCGCTTTGTGCTTCGGTGTGAAACAGAGGTCCAAAGCAGGCAGGTCCCTATGTATATAAATGCAGCCCGATAAGTATCTTGCTCTTTTCCCATCATTGTTAATTACCAAGTTATTTGTGTGTAAACAGAAGCTTTTGATTTCCTAATCAGCCCCCTGCCCGATTCATTCAGAGATGTCACACACCAGAGTTTGACAGCACAATTAGTCACCATGGAAGCTATTGTGATGTCACAAACACTGAATTGTGGCATCATTGAATGAATCTGGCAGGAGAAGGATGTTGGTTACAAAGGAGAAGGCTTCTGTTTACACAATACCTTGGTAATCAGCAATGATGGGAAAGAGAATATAGAAAAAGAGAGCCTGGTAGTTTAATGAGCATTGATAAAACTGAAAATTTGTAAAGGTTTTTAGAAGTGCATGTGGCATATTAAGCTACAGAGATAAAGGTTCTGTAATTTATACTTTAATTCTTCACCTTGTCCTATGTCCTCAGAACTGAAAGTATATCTTAGACATATGCCAGTGAGTATTTAATCTTAATTTTTTTATATATTCTACATTAGGAGAGATAATAAAACCATTAAAAAATCAGGATATCCTATGGGTTTGGGTTTTTTTTTTAAGTGTTGGTCTACAGAGCAGTGCATTTATTAGCATTTAACAGTATTTGTTTAGGGCATTACATTTCCAGCAAATCGTTTCCTTTTTTTATTTGTAAGGGTTCTGAATTACAATTTTAGACATAAAAATCCCTCTTAGCTACAGATAGCATTCACGATTCCAGTGCTGGTGATCACAGCTTATGATTTGTCTTCCTCTGTTTTCTAGAAAAAAATTTCCCATAAAGTATATTGACTAAGACCCCAAATGCTACACTTTCTAAAGCATTATTGTATGCTATGTAGAATTATAGATAGCATTATCTAAGTGATATGCAGTTGCAAGCTGCATAGCAGAACCCTGCAACTAATCAGTGCCACAAAAAAACAGGAAAAGCAAGACGGAATAACATGAGATCCTTTCAGGTACTGTAATTAAACCAATTCACAGTATTATTTAATTCCCCACGGTTCTTCCTCTTGCTGCCTTCTTGAAACTGTAACCATGACACCTTAATTTCAATCAGGTAAAGGAGCTGCTGCCTGGAGAGCAGATGCCACTGCTGGTCCAGAAATTGCCCATGGATTTGCGGGTGGTGCCACCATTTTTTCCCTGCCTGAAGTCAAGTTTAGCTAACCCCCTCCCCCACCTCAGCATGTCTAGCTTTCATAAGCATTACTGTAGGTATGCAAAGCTGAGTCTGTTCACCCAGGTCTCCCAGCTGGTGATGAGCTGTTTCACAGGACCGTACTCTAAGGATCAAGCTTAATTTGCCTAAGCTGTTTATTTGCAATAGCTTCAGACACAGCAAGGTAGCAACAGTGCGGTAGTGTGAAGATTAGAAAATTCTTCTTTTTTTTATATTAAAAAAAACAGAGGATGGAGAGAAGGACTTAAAATGGCTTAAACGCTTAACACATCAAATTGTAATACACAGAAAGCACGTATGTGACTTAGCTAATTGTACAAATAAAAGCAGTGGAAAGAAAACGTTCCGTCTGGAAGCACATTTATACGAATCACACATATTTTATGTTCCCAGGTAACCATGCCACCCCTTTGACCATTCCCTACCTAATCCTAGGTGAGGGTGATGCTCCACTAGAGTCCAGCTGTTATCATCCACACAATGACTTTTGTAAACGAGCAGCTGACAGAGGTCCCTGGCTGTCATGTCTGCTAGAATCTCGACCACTTTGCTTGTTCCATCTTCACTAAAGACTTTTACATCCTGCAACATAAAGGGTACACTTACAGATCAACAGCTCTGAACATAGGCAAACCACACAGCTACTGTAGAAAAGCATCATCCTCTTGGCGTGAGGGTTGCAAGCACCTTGGCAGCCAGGACAAATGAAATGGATGATTCACTTTATAACACTTTCTCTCGATGCCCTCTAGACCTATTTCCCCTCCCCCCTCCCCAACACCTCCCTGCACTAAACAAAGATTCAGCAGGGTTAATATGACCACGTACACAGAAAAAGTGAGAGAGCAGGTTCTGTATAAAGCTGTGTAAGGTAAGCAAACGTGAAACAATGTCAGGAGAGTACTTTGGCAACAGTGGGCGAGAGAAATCACATCCAGTCAAACACACACAATTTTCACTGTGATCCCATCAGAGGCCTCTGAACATTCACAGAGGAGCAGGCCAAGACTCCAAAGATTAAATATGGCTCTCTTGTTCCCCACTAACTTTTGACTGTTTCATGTGGGGAAGTCCCACTTGCAGTTTGCCGGCAGATCAATTACCTAGCACAGTCCACAGATTTCTCTCTCTACCCTGACTTCTCTTTTGATTCTATCCTGAAAGTAGTTCGAAATCAAATGTGCATACACTGCACATCCTAAATATTAATGGGGATGAAAGAACAAGTCAGGAACCTTCTCCCCACCTCCTGAATTATACAGATGCTTTCCTCTTTGCATTGTTCTGCTCAAGCAAAAGACACTTGCTGCAAAATTATTTCTCTGGGCAAACGTGCAGGTCCCAGATTTAAATGAACTCTGTGTTTAAAATGCTCCACATCCCAGCAGGAGAAGGAGAGTCTAACAAAAACCTGGAGGGTAATTCGATATGGAAAATCTTACCTCAACAGCACGTAAAAGGCAGCAGTCAGAAGAACAAGATGGCATTTTAAATAGGAATTGCCTCTTGAGAGTTAGTTCTCTGCCTCCGCCGACCCTGTGCAGCCTGCGGCTGGGCGCTCGGGGTGCCGGCGGTGTCAGCGGGTGGCTGTACCCTACCTGTCACGTAGCCCCTGCTATGGGGACTGTTTCTGGGGAGGGAAACAACTCTGCCAGGGCTCCACTCAAAGGGTTACACGCAATCTTTGCGGTAGTGAATCAAACCACACTGTGCAGACCAATCCTAGCCCTCCCTCCGACTGATGTAATCATTTCCCACACACTATCAGACTTCCAAATTATTCCCCCCCCCCCCACCCCCCCCCCCCAAAAAAAAAAAAGGAGGAAAAAAGAAAAAGGAATTACAAAGGACATTTTTTTTTAATGACGACCTTTGGGGCGCTGGAGCCCCCTGGGGCCGCCCCGGGGCGGGGGGAGGCCGGCACGCGTGTGCTGCTGCCCCGGCGCCGGTGCCGAGCCCGCCCGCAGCCCGGCCTGCCCGCGGCTGATGTCATCCGCAGGCAACTTGGGCACTTGAACTTCTCCTGCCCGGGCCGGACCCGCGCCCGGACCCGCTCCGGGCCCCGCGGTGCCATCGGGCCGGGACCGAGGGGGCGGCGGCAGCGCCGCACGCCCGGCGCCTTCCCTGCCCCCCCCCGCCCGCCGGTCCCCCGGCCACGCACAAATTCGAGCCCAGTGAGGGAGGAGTTAAAGCCTCATCCCAGCCCAAGTGACTCAAACCCGCGCGTTCAGGAAACGGCTTCATCTGACAGCGGGGATGAGCCAGCTCTTTCAGAAGTGGGCTCTAGAGAGGAGAGAAGAGGAGGGGGAATCCCAGTTGCTCTGGGGAAGGCATGCGTGCTGTACAATGCTACGGCTGCACTCCTGCCAACACTTAGCCAAGCCAGAGGCATCCTCGCACACGCAGGAATTTGTTGGGTGTGGGGGTGCCCCCTTTTTTTGTCCTGCGGGCAAGTCTTTGTTCTGTCACTAGCCCCCGTTTCGCAGTAGAGCCCCACATCACACCCGCAGCGGTCCCGGCCCGCTCTGCCACTCGGCAGCACACCCATGGAACCGGGGGACACGAGTGGATGGATGCCCTAGACACCCCGCAGGCATCACACCGGTTTGCAAGTGGGTAGCGCAGGTCTAGTGTTCCCTCCTTGGATGTGCAAGCACACCGAAAAGCCAGTATTCAAAAAGACAGAAAGTAGCTATTTTATTTGTTTTGGTTTTAGTGGGGAATGGGAGGGACCTAACACCCGCTTGACTCTTTTTTTTTTTTTTTCTTCTGCTTTTTAAAGTATAGCCATAGATTGGAAAGGAGTGACACAAGCAAAAAGTTGGTGGTGAAAGAATTCCTTTCTACTTTCAGCTTACTCTGTGCACTTAACTCCGCTTTCTGTATTGAAACTGAACTATTTTGGATGGATTTCCTGCCTCTGGAACCAACCTGGTGACATCATTCATTCATTAGTCACGAGAAGCACAGCCCTGCGCTCGCTGCCTCAGCTTTCACAGGGGAGCCCGAATCAGAAATACACCACAGCAATTGCCACTTTTGCAACACCTGGAGCATAAAACCCCCTCTTTTCCTTCCCTGCTGTTTTGCTGGGAACAAGTCAGTGATACAGGACAGGTTGCACCTGATCCTTGTCAATGCCAAGTCCCAGAAGAGAGGCAAAGCTGTTCTGCTGCAGGTGCCTCTCCAGCTTATGCAGGTGGAAAAGAGGGAGCTGTAAGACAACCACCACACTTTGCTCCCAAGCATGGGAAGACTTAAAGGCATATGGCCACTGTAAGAAACTGCAGCTGTCTTTTATGCTCGTTCATGCTGTGCTCTCAGTATGAAGTAAAGGGGTCACGGGTGTGTGTTCCAGCCTCCCCCTCCCTTGCCCAGAGCCAGAGCTGATGCTGATGCCAGCCCCCCTGAAGTACCATAGCATCTCAAAGCAGGTACTAGATACCCAGTGCTGCAGTTCAGTGTGTGACTGCTGTAACGCCATGTTCTCTCCTCCTGAGAGCCAGGCCCTGCAGGCAGCATCAACTACTCCCACACCACAGCCACTATGGGAGTTGTGTTACAAACATGGATGCGTTCATTTGCGGGACTGGTCAGCCTTTGGGGTTTTAACAGTTCCTTTAAAGGCCAGGAACTGGAATGCAGCGGGTGGGCAGCGTGAACGCAGCAATGTGCAAGTTAACTTCACTGACTATTAATAGTGCTGTGTTTGCCATCAAGGACAGTGCAAGGCCGTGTATCACCACTGACATCAGAGATATTAAACACTGCATCAGGAGGGGATGTAATGGCCTGAGCTGAACACTGCCCTAGGGGACAGGAGAGAGGCACAAGTGAGATGAAATCCTGTGCCTCTGCAGAGGCAAGAGTGCAGGGGACTTAAGTGAAAGGTAAGGGAATTTTATGTCCCCACACAATGCTGCAGAGCATAATGTACAACCACAAATATGAAACCAACTTGAAGACAAAGCTTCACCTCCAACTTTCTGACAGCCTCCGTGACAAAAGAGGCAGATAACAATATTCCTGTATCACAGAGGGGATTGAGCTTAAATTCAATTGGAGAAATCCAACCCTCTCACATTCCTTTTTTTTTTCTTCAAGGAAGCACCTCCTGCTTTAAGATGTTAAGGGCTCTCTATTCAAACTTCTTCCAGCAGAAACACTGTTTCACTTCCAAAGTTGATGTGGGGCTTATTATCTACAAAGGAAAATGAAGCATAATTCATTCTGAATAAAATACTCCGATAATGAAAACACTTAGCCTGAAGAGAGGTTCAAAAAGTTAGTCTGACACTTTTGCCCTGCATCCCTCCGAGAAATGCAGTGAAATGCAACAGCAGACTGCCTGCAACAGTGATTTACAAAAGGCCCTAATTACGTCAGAGGCACAAGGCACCTTCTATTCAAAATTAAGGTTAAGAATGCTAAGCCAACCAGAGCAGTATATTGGCTGAACATTCAGTGCTTTACAGTGCAAAGGAGCAGATAACAGACTGCACCATTGTTCTGGGAAGAATTCTTCCCCCAAGCTTTCTCTTTTTTTTTTTCTTTTTTTTTTTTTTTGAAGGCAGAAAGACTTAAAAAAAAATTAAAAATTTAAAGGAACATTAATATTCATCACTTCAGTGGTTTCATATAATGGGTCATGTATCTTGAGTATCGTCATGGCTGTTTCGTCTTCCAGCCTCAGTTCCTCAACCTCACTGCAGTATTTTGTGTGCATCAAGTAATGCAAACACTTTAAGAATGTGGAGAAAAAATACCCCAAAAAAACAAAAAACCAAAACAGTCATGTCACAGTCACATTATTTCTTCTCCACTTTTCTATTTGTTCTATTTCTTTTCTTTTTCTTCAAAACAAAACCTATGACTATACACAATGATCATAAAAATTCATGGTTTTAAATGACATTATGCTGGAAATCTCCAGCATCAAAACCACAGTGTAATTTATATCAATGCAAACCAACCTTTGTTATTCTGGGTTATGAGTCCAAACATAAGAAGAGAGTACCAGTTATCAGAAGGCCCTCTGACTGAAATCTAATAGATAAAAGGTTTCAGTACACTAGTTCTTCAAAAGTTTCCCTTTATAAGAGATGAAGATCAGAGACTTCACAATAAGTCATTAAAATACACTGAAGAGTCATTACCAAGAGCTGCACAAACTGAAAATCAGTCCAGCAAGTTTTGACTTTTATCTTCCGATTTCACTCATCAAGACTGTTCAGACATGAGAACCATAAAATCAGTGAGGTAAATAGAAGAAAAGTGGAATTGAAATGCATGTACCTTGTGCAAGCACAAGTAACTATTTATTGCAGAAGGCACCTGTGTACCAGGCAGGTACCTGCTGTTTTCACTGGAACCCTGTTTTGACGAGATCTTTTTTTCCAAAAGCTTTCTATAATCAAAGCTCATCAGCTCACAAGAGTAGAGTCAGAGCCACTTGGAAGAATGGGGAAGCTTTCAATTAGGATCGGTCAACTCAGAGCTGCTGAAGACTCAAGCTCTGCATGCAGGCTACCTTTGAACTGCTATTTGCCTAGTTGAAAAAGCAACAAATTAGAGGAAGGTTTTGCTTTCTAAAGTTGCAAACCTTTGACAAAGAAAAGCCTCTAGGCATGCTCTGTGCACACCTGACAGGCAAGCAACTCGGTCAACCACATCTACACACTGGAGCACCAGCCAGTCCCCCCTTACTTGCCCAGCAGCAGTGAGGCAGCTTTGTAAGACATGGGAATGAATTTCAAGTGCTGCAATAATATATATATATAGGTCAACCCTATGGCTTTTTTTTGCCTTCTCTGTTGCACTGCTTATGGGGGGAAAAAAACCCTTCAGACAAACAGCAGCAGTAACAGCAATACATTGTGAATAAGATCACTTAAAGACAAGGCATCAGATAGTACTTTCTTTTAAAAGAAAACAATGGTGAGTTATTTGATAATTGGTTTTTTTCTTTCCCCCTACATATACACATAAAACCCTAGGAAATGCTGAGGTTAAGGTTCTCATAGCAACTTAACTCTCTCCTCCGGCATATACTATATTTAGGTACATATTTAAAAGCCTATGAACAACAAAGGAGAACAACTGTTATAAGATCAAGATCTTAGTCTTTGACTTTCATATTCAGAACAGCAACCTCAAAAAAAAAAATCCCACAAAAACCCCTTTAAGTTGGCCAAGTTTCAAAACCCTGATTCTGTCCCTCTTCACTGGACTATTTAATTTTAAACCCATTTCTGACTGTCAGAGGAATAACCTGACTTGACAGGGAATCACAGTATCATTTTATGTTCAGTGGTCATCAAAACCAGCACTAAAGTCATGAACTCCATGAGGGCTGCGCTAGCGAGAGAGGTTTTGGGAATCACAACTGTGTGGGCAGAGAAGGGCAGGGCAGGATTAACACTGGGTTCAAGTCAGCATCTATATTTGGAGGCTTAACTCTTCTGAACCCATCATGTATGAACACCCAGCTGCACATTGACCCAAGTAATTTTGGAGAGTTAAATTCCTTCTGAAGGTAAAGGAGAGAGATGGAGTAACTTAACATCTAAAGCACATGACAAAGGCATTTATTTGTGTCTATCTGCTAGCTACAGAGGGAATCTAGGCTCCTGACTATGGACTTAAGCTGGATGCCATAAGCTGTATTGGTTGAATTCAGGCCACCATGGTGACTAATCAAGCAAACACGTCTCTCTGCACTATTCACATCATGGTTTAACTCCAGACAGCAGCTCAGCCCCACATAGCCACTTGCTCACTCCCCCTCAATGGGATGGAGGAGAGAATCAGAGGGATAAAAGTTAGAAAAGTCATGGTTTGAGACAGACAGTTCAATCAGGAAAGCAAAAGCCATGCATGTAAGCAAAGCAAAACATGGAATTTATTCCCTACTACCCAGGGGCAGGCAGGTGTTTAGCCATCCCCAGGAAAGCTGGGGTTCATCACATGTAATGGTGACTTGGGAAGACAAATGCCATCACTCCAAATGTGTCCCCCCATCCTTCTTCCCCCAGCTTTATATGCTGAGCATGATGCCAATTGGTAAAGGATTTCCCTTGGGTTAGTTGGGGTTGGCTGTCCTGGTTGTGTCCCCTCCCAGTTTCTTGTGTTCCTCTCACTGCCACTCCTAATTGGTGGGGTGGGATGAGGGTGCAGAAAAGACCTTCACTCTGTAAGCACTGCTTAGCAGTCACTAAAAAAAAATCCCATAATTATCAACACTGCTTTCATTGCAAATCCAAAACATGGCCCCATACCAACTACTGAGAAGAAAATTAACTCTACCCCAGTCAAAACCAGCACGATTACACACTGCAATTGTTGATATTTGAGCTTAAAAAAATAAGCAAAGTGTGTGATGTGGCATGTACATAAAGCACATTTAAAGGAACATATACAACAAGCACATTTGGGGTACTATTAAAGTTTAAAACATGAATAATTGTAAAAACAAGCCAAAGCTTTTCCTTATCCAATTCAAAACTATGTGTGAAAATGGTTACTTGTTAGGCAGGCACTGAATAAAATCTATAGTCATTATCTGTTTCTATCTTCTCAAAACTTGAAGTATTATTGCTCTCTGTATAGCTTTAGGCTTGTATAGCAACTGCATCAAATCTTCAAAAATCTCAGCTACTTACATACAACTGTGAAATATACTTCTAAGAAAAGACTGTACAGAGCACGTTTACAAGACATAACCACTGCCTGCATGAACAAAAGATTTATTCCAACATGTGCTCACATACTTAGAGGCTGAAGGTTTGGAAACTGTAAGTTGCTACCCTATAATTTCCATATTTTAAAAATAAATAGCAGAATGCCGTTTAAGTGATGCATACCGACATACAGACAACACATCAATTTTGTGACAGTATTCCCAAAAGCTGTTTCACTCTTTCCCACTTTGGTTTAATGCTCAGATGTTCAGATAGATCATTTGACCTGTTTGACATTTTTACATCTTCCCACTCAATTCCTCGCTTTCCTCTCATTTTTAGGTAAAAGACAGGAGAAAGACTAATTTTCAATCCTTTTAAGAGTAACAATAGGCCTTTATGAATTTTGCTGAAGCTTCAGGGTATTTGCAGAATGCTGGAAGATGGAAAGCTTGGGAAGCAGTTTGGATAGGCTTTGACAAAGTACCGGTCCACACCAGCAGCAAGGGAGCACAGCAATAGCCAGGTCTCCCAGTTCCTAATCTGGGAGTCCAGACGGTTCCAGCTTTTTCTGTTAGTTTTGATTGTAAGTCTGGTCTCCCTTCTCTCCACACAGCTCCTCCAACAGCAATTACTTTTTATGCAAAAATCCTTTCTGGTTTCAAGATCCTTTACATACAGAAAAAAAGATAGTTACAGGCACTGTTACACTCCTTTGATTATGTAATGGAAGACATTAAGTGATGTTGCTGGCATTACCCTTTGTCTTTCATATATTTTATTGTGCAATTTATCCCTAGATAGTTTGCAATCTTCCTCAGCTGTGCTTACAGAATGCATTATTTATTGTCTGAATTTGCTCCAAGAGAAAGGTTTAGAAGAAAAGTTCCTGCAAACACAATTTAAATCACTAACAACCCTAGAAAGGGTAATAAAAAGGAAAAACATAATAATTTCTTGATTAAATTCTTAAGTAACCAAGCTAGTTACTGAGTATTTTAAATTGCTCTGCCATTATAAATTACTCTGTAGAAAAGCAATCATTACCACATCTTCCTTGCTGCACAGGCTTCCAACCACAAGAACCACATTAATTTGAAGCTTGGCAGAGAGTGCAACAAGGCTCCAGGGAGCAGCTTCCCATCGGATTTAGAAAAATGGTGCAGGTCCCGAAGACTTGGATGGCTCCTTCCTTCCCAGAAGGACATTGTGACAACTGCAGCTGAGGCACTTGCCATCTAGTGCCCAGGCCACCCTATGAGCCAAGAAGCCATTTCAGCACAGGGTTTGGCAATGTGCAATTGGTTCCCATTTTGATTTACGGTTATCTCTGTAGAACTTCTACATGGGTAGTCCACAAAACCCCCCTTCTCTTGCATGCTTTTCTGAGCGGAAAGAAGCAGTGAGGTTGAGGAGCAGACAATGGGAAAACCATTAAGAGCTGCATATTTAGCTAGACCTAGCAATCCATTGGCATGTACCGGTGCAGCCACGTATTATTAGGGAAGGGACCAGAGACTGCTTTCAAAGATGTCTTTGGAAACTGAGGATTAGTATTTGAAAATACATGCATTTTTAATGCATGGGAAAACCTTTGCGGCACTGACTGTCTCTTATCTGATAAAATGGGACCTTGGGATTTTGACTGTGGTTGATGTAATAACAGAAGTAACACAGAACAAAACCAGCAGCTCAGTCGGGGACAATGACAAGTAAGTTATATTTGGAATGTCCAGACACAACAAAATAAACACATTATTTTAAGAACGAATAGTTATGACATTTGTCTTGAACAAATGCAATCAAATTTACCTCGTCTAGTAGCAAAGGAATCTAAGCAAGCATAAGATGCAGAGCTGGACAGAAATTACAAACTTTAGAATGCTATAAGGGAAGACGAAGATGAACCTTCTTCCCACTCCTGTTTCTTCCTCCATCCTCCCAAAAAAGAAATCACAAGGAGTGAAAAAGCCAAGGATTTCAGGACTTGTGAATCTGTACCCTGGTGCTTGCAAGTGCAGAGTTCCTGAGGTTTTCTCTGCATCCCTGAAGGCTAAAATAAATTTTAAAAACTAATGAAAACAAGTTCTTCACTGAAGCCTCAGCTCCAAGACCTAACAAGTCTTGCGAGAATTGTCTAAGCAGGATGAAAAGAGTTTTCAGAGACAGATATGGTGGTGCACTAGATAACAAAAAAATCAATTATCTGTCTCTACAAGAGTTGTTTTATTCCCCCACATCCTGATGAACCAATACTGACATCCCAGACCAGGCAGTTACACCAAAGGTGCCAGGAGAGAGGGGGAAGCTGGAAACCAAAACAAAGAAAGAAACTTTAAAGAAAAACTCTATGAATTTAATATGCATAGCTTGATCAGAGAAGAATCAAGTATGGTATGTCACCTGGAGACAAAATACAAGGGCTACAGTCAACCAAAGTGTGAAAATATCAAGATGAGAACAACTTAGGGCAGTGAAAAAGGTAATAGAAGCTACTGGAAAAAAAAAGGTAAAACATTGAGAAAGACTCCTAATGAAAACTGGCTATAACCTCCAGACACTCAAGGAATGATGACCATTTAAGGGTGGCAACTTGAAGTATAAACACACTATGAAAACTTATAGCATAACATAAGGCCTCCATGCGCTGAAAATCCCCAAAGCTCAAGCACATCTTGGAAATACAAATTTCCCGCACTCCAACAGCACCAGTTGCAACCCTCAATAGGTTTTTCCAAGAGGGCTGAGTTCATACTGCTCTGACAATAACAGCAGGGTGTTTTATAAGGAGTGGTGACAGGCTTAACTACAGCAGCATGGCAAAGCATCCCTAATGCCTGGCCGTCAGCTGCCTCCTCACTGTACAGTATTCAGCAATATTGCTTAACTTCCTGCCTCCCAAGCTACCGGCTCTGGAAGCTGGCGATTTCAAGCAGTGAGTATCAGCTAATTGTTGCTGCCTGCAACGTTCAGGATGTTTTATGGGTCAGTTTGTCACACACACACAATAAATGCTTTTAACAGAGCTGCTTACGTTGGGGGGGTTATTTCTGCTCAACTGTGTAAGCATCGATTGTGTGGCCAGAATTAACCCCCTGCAGATCTTTACCCAGGAGAAGTTACGTCAATGGAAGAAGAGGGCATATGTTATCCTTTCCCCAAGGCATGTATAATTCTCATTTTCAGCGGTTGCTTTAATGGGAAGGAAACTGTTCCATGAAACGACTCCGCTGTTTAATTTTTGGTAGATTTAAATATCAGATGAAAACAATGGTTTTCCACAAATTCAAGAATGATATGGCAGAAGTTTCCAGGGCTGATGCAAAATCTAGGGTTACATCACCATGACTAACCTAGATATTCTCTCTTGAATGCAGCTAGCCCCATAAAAATCTCACTCTCTTCCAACCTGCTAAGAATTATTCATTTTCAGTGGAAAAAAGTGAGAAAAATATTGGCATAAATCCAAACGCAACAATACAAGAGATTTCTTAGCATACAGTGTCTAACTACTCTACCCCAAAACACCTAATATAGAGATCCAAGTTGCCAAGACATTTTTCACATCTCTCACTGCTCTGCTTCACTGCTGCACCATTCCATCCATGTATGCTATGGTAAGACCAACTCACGAGTTCAAGTCCGCAGCAAGTGGACTTGAACTTATCTATTTCCAACTTCCCTCTCCAGGGCTTGATCAAGACCATTTCACACACCCCTTCCTCCTAGAGGGGGCACCACAAACAAAAAAACAAACACAAAAAAACCCCACACAACCCAACCCTTTGCTTAGCTTACAGGGACAAATTCCCTGCTGCCATGGTTACCACTCCAACTTCTCCTGTGGAACTAGAAATAAAAAAAAAAAAAATAAAAAAAAAAACTTCCCTGAGAACAGACGGCTATATGTTAGCTCTTCCTCCCTCCCCCCTCACTCATCATTGTTAGCTACTAAATCAGCTACATCTGGCATATTTAATTTGGACTAAATAAAATGTCACTAATTAAAAAGATGCCGAACAAGCAATCCATGACATTATAGAAACAGCTTAGTATTCAGCCTATTATGAACTGAATCAACCAGTTTTTACCAAAAGCTAAGAAACAAAGGCAACTAAACGGTCCTCTATACAATCTTACAACAATCCTCCAGAGGCTCTCCCCTATCATCTAAATATACTGAGGTTTCCAAGCACTAATTCCTGAAGCAGCAGTGGCTCAAAAGTGAAGTAGTTAGCTCATTATGGTTGGTATTATTTTGATGGAAGTCTGCAGCATTCATGCCAACTTTTAAAAAGAAGGTTAGTTTGCTAAAGCTACAATGGGTAAGATGTTCAGCAGACATACACACAAGCTGCTTTTTAAAGGACCTGCGGCCATGTAACTGACTGAACAGTAACTGCCTCTCCTCTCTCATGTTCTCCTCAATTTTCATCAGCCTGATTTGAAGTATCACACACTGCTCTGTCCTTCCTTTCTTACAACTCCTCTCTTTATCCCATTCCTGAAGAGTAACACATCAGCTCTCTGCATCTCCTGCTGCAGGTTACAACACAGAGATGTGAGCGCTGCTTTGTACTGCCGACTGACACAGTGACCTATTCGAAAGCAGATCCTCATACCTTGACATCAATACACCTTCCCCACCCAGTCATTCCCATCATACTAAACCAGGCCTTCTCCTTTACAGGTACATCATTATCAGTATTCCACTGTCACTTATCAAACAGATTTCAGTGCAAAGCTGCACTGAATCACATAAACCTCTTTTCACAGCCCTTAAATGTTTTCCATCATCTTTTTTGCCAACTGGTAATCTTTCATTCTATCCCTTATGACTAGTTGAATAAGCATTTGAGTGATGTTATTTTTAGTGCCTCCAAGGCTGAGGATTTCCCATGAGAACAGATCATCTTCTAAGTGCTCTGGTCCAGGATCTCAGCATTTATAAATCAGACAACTGGCTCCTCTCTATTTTTACTGATGTAGGACATAGAACAGATATTTAGGTGTACTTTGATTGCCATTGCTTAACTTCAGTGCTGTTCATAGCCAAATAAGATTCAAACATTCAACACAGAAATCCCCTCTAAAGTAAATTTTAATAGAATTCTTGCAAGATGTTCAAGTAGATTATGTTGATAGTGCTGACACATGCCAGGCAAGTAAAAACATTACTCTTAGAAACTCAGTAGTTATAAATGAATTCATAGTGAGCTTTATCCTCGTAATTCCAAACTTCAGTTTTAAAGACATAACACAGAGATGGTCCACCCCTGTAACTCAAGTAGGGTCACCTAGAGCCTGTTTCCCAGGACAGCATCCAGATGCCTTGGAATATTTCCAGGATGGAGATTTCACGACCTCTCTCGGCTGTGACTGACAGCAGTCACACACCCTTGTGGTTAAAAGAGTGTTGCCTGATGCTCAGAGGGAACATCCGGTGTTCCCGTTTGTGCCCGTTATGTCTGGTCCTGACACTGGGCACCACTGAAAAGAGCCTGGCTCTGTCCTCTTTGCACCTTCCTTCAAGCTAATTATACACATTCATAAGATGCTCCTGAGCTTTCTCTTCTCCAAGCTGAGCAGTCCCAGTTCTCCCAGACTTTCCTCATAGCAGAGATGCTCCCATCCCTTAATCATCTCTCTAGCTCTTTGCTGGATGCTCTCCAGTATGTCCATGTCTCTTTTGTACTGGAGAGCTCAGAACTGGAACCAGTGTGGCCTCACCAGTGCTGAATAAACCTTCTGCTAGCAATGCTTTGCCTATGGCAGCCCAGATATCATCAGCCTTCTTGGTGGCAAGGGCATATTGCTGGTTCACATTCAACTTGTCCACCAGGACTCCCAGGTCCTTTTCTGTCATGATGTTTTCCACCTGGGTGGCCCCCAGCATGTACTAGCACCTGAGGTTGTTCCTCTAAAGATGCAGGGCTTTACACTTGCCCTTGTTGAACTTCATGAGGTTTCTTGCAGCCCATTTCTTTAGCCTGTAATCTCTTATACAGATAGTGAAAAGTTACATAAACACCACAATATTAACTGAAAGCATGAGGAAGATCTAATGACATTTGATCACAGTTTAGGAACTCTAAATGGGTCTTTCCCTAGGATCCTTCAGCAGTATTTTCCCAAGCCAGGACACAGTGGTTCAAAGTTCCTTTTAAGTTAGTGTTATGATCTGTTTGTTAAAGGCTGAAGAACTTAAATGTGTAGGTATAAATCTGAGGTAGTCGTTGAAACCAATGTCGCAATAAAAAAAAAATGCTTCCTGTTATAGAACAAGATAACATAATGCTAGAGATCCGATGCCAAAGCTTGCATGAAAGAAAATGCTACTTCTTCATTCAGCATCTGCTTCAGATTATTTTACATGGAAGTCACTGCTACTCTGAAGCTGTCAAGGCAAAGTCAGCTTCCAATTAAGCTATCTTATCTTTGAAATTGATTGGAAGCAAAGCTTTCTCCTCCCTATAGGCATCCCCCTAAAAGCAGGTAATCTGAGATAATTTCTAAATGTATTTATTCTGTGCTGTCCACCCAATTAAAGATCTTGCACAAATGCAAAGAGCCTTCTCTCTAATTGAAAAGTTTATGCAATAATTTTCAAGAGGATCCCATTAAAAAATTTAAAATAATTACCTGTATTTGAAAGAAAATTATATTCAAATAGCTCACATGCCTAGTTTCTTTGTTTGGAGTAGGCAAATGACGATGAAAAAGATCCCCAAAGGACAAACATTGGGCGAATCTTTTCTTAAGAGAATCGACACTCCCTAGAAACCAATTCTGCATGGTATTAAGTGGGAAATCTTTTAACAGTGGCCTTAATACCATAGATGATCATAGAAAAAACAACCATTTCAAGACTCAGAAAGGCAATGACAAGGGAGGGGGCTCTGTATTTTTATGTGCTATAGATAACACTAAAGAGTGGTTGCCTTCAAGCATGCTCCCTTCTTCCCCTTTCCCCCCTCCCTAGATTATTGTCAAGAGGTTAAAGAAATCCATTATGCAAAGATACCAGTAACTTTATCTCTGTTCTGGCACAAATGATAATTTTTTTCTTAAAGGAATTTGATGGCTCTGTATTTATATCATGGATCTTCTTTAAGAATTATGCTGAGAAAAATCTAGGTCATTGAAACCTTCTTGAACTGAACCACAGAGAAACTGAAAGGGAATGTAAAGGCATTGGTGTCAGGTTTATTTTGCCTTTTCACAAGCTCATTTTTCTCCCCCCAAATTGACTGGAAGAAGGTAGATCAACCTTTGGACATCTTTCTTATTCTGAAGTTTCTATTTCCATGAGTAAGTAATTCCTTTCCCTTTCAAAATAAAACATTTTTTAAAATGTTGTGCACTTGGCTATCAGTCCCAGCTACATAAGTGCAACTTTAAGGAGGGTAGGCTTAAAGGGCAAAAGTACAACTTAGATCAACATATAACAGAAGACATGTAAACATCTCATCTTAGGATCTTGGGCAAGGTAGTAATTTAATAGTCCCTTCTAGACAAAACTTTAATCAAATGTATTTGAATGTAAACAGGGTTCTTCCTTTCCTTCCCCACCCCAAACACTAGCCTGTGCTTCTTATGAATCTGAATACTAAGATCTGCTTCCTTTAGTCTATCTGCTTATTGCAGTCTTATATTTATGTAAACCAGTAACATACATTTAAATGTCATTCTTTACATTTAAAATTTCAGTATCTAATTCTTCCATTCAATCTCCATGTAGAATTCCATAGGTTAAATACATAGTCGCACACATTAAAACTAATTTATTTTGAAGTGAAATGTCCTTTAAAAACATATCATATTAATAATTATAACTGGCAATAATAATATTAGCTATTAATTATTACTGCATTTCTATCTGTGTCAAACAAAACCGGCTGACTTCAGCAAATCTCACTAGTTATCACTCTTAATTGATTCACATAGAGACAATTCTACACATAGGAAAAACTTTATTGCCTTTTCAAGCTTCAGAAAGTTGTGTCTTTGGATGGTGGCTGAGCATAAGGTTTCTTACTGGAGAAAAATCTATCTTGCCTTTTGTACAACGTAAAAGAGTGTCACAACATTTGTTTCTTCCACAGCTCCCCCATCTTGCTGCACAAGATTGCACATGGCAAAAGTAAAAATTTTTGGCTAGCTTCAGAGTATTAACAAAAAATACTCAGTACTGAAACTATTTTCGGTTCAACTGCTGCTTATATATCCTTCAACATAGCAGACACTGATCAGACCCAAAGTGTAACTTGCAAGAAATAAGTGGTTTTGTGGGTTTGTTGCCAGAGTTTTGCAGGTTCTTCTTTCAGTGCACCCAGCTGTACAGAAAACAACCCAAGTTTGCTTGGCTCACATCAACGAAGGCTTTGCCAACCTATACACCCTATGAATTTCACTTTTTAAAGCATAACAAAGTAGCAAGTGCACGAACTTCCTTAAGCTATACCATGAAAACTGTGTTTAAAGAGTAAGTGAAAAGGTACATACTTCTAGTTGTTATATAAACACTTCCATTCCATGGACAGTGCTGCATTAAGCCTAACATCTTAATGCATTAAGCCTAACATCTTAATTTTCTGTAAAGACCATATTTTCCATATGTACAGATTGGATTAGATAAATTACCGGGTAGCTTCATCCTGGGGTTCAAGATGGAAACCACTTTGAGATGACAAATTAAGATTTCTTACTTAACTAAAACATCAGAAATAGATCTTAATGACTTTGATTGTGCATTGCAAAGATAGTCAATCAGGGGAAATGAATCTTCCTTCCTTCTTCACAAACCAACTGGAGTTTGTTGCACCTGGTTTTCTACACAAAACAAAGCTGAGGGTAGCTTTCCCTAGTACAAAATCAGAAAGCAAATCAGAGGTAATTTATTTTCCCCCATGGGCTTACTGGGTCTTGAAGAAGAGGTATTTCCCTCACCAAGATTCCCATTAAAAAAAAAAAAGAAAAAAAAAAGAATTGGCATCACTCTTGTGTATCAAATACCAATGGCTAAAAGTATCTGTCCATGAAAGTCTCTATTCTCTATTCCCTCCCTAAACTGTATAAATATTCCCCTGTTGAAAATGGGTAACTCAGATGCCTGAATACTGCACACTGAGGTTAAACCACTAAGACATGCTGAAGAGCACTGACTTCAATTTGCTCAACAGGGATGTGATTAGAAACTGAAAAATTTTCATCACAAGCCCTTAACAGATGATGGGAAAAAAAATCAGCCCTGGAGCTGCCAGCACCTTTCCAGATAAACAAACTCTGCTGTTACTTCCAGGAGTAGCAGAGGAGGAGGTTGGCCATTCAGGCAAATGGTCAAAAAACAGTTCCCACTTAGAAACAAGGCTTGGTCCTAATAAAACAGCTTAGTAACTGTCCCAGTTAGAGCAGCCAGGACCAGTTCATCACTGTGTGGGTGTAACCCAAGTATTCTAAACCCTCTATTAGAAACTGTTAACAATAGACCATTTGCAGCAGCTGCCCAGAGCACCCCTCAAGCTATAAACTGGGTGTTAAGAGGCCTGTGAGATAGGAGGATGTTCCTGTCCTCACACCCCCAACTCACAATCCAGCACTGTAGAACTCTCCCCCCGCCCAGGGGAGGTGCTGGGCATTCCTGCCTGAACCTGAGTGTATACAATCTTGGGGGCTTGGGACTTCTGGTACCACTCATGGGATACAGAGGAGGACCAGAACCTCGACGCGACTGCGACCACCACTCTCAACCATCACTTGCACCAACAGGTTCTTCCTCTCCTTTTATTTTTGAACTCAGGGGGCTCATGTGGGGCTCAGCACGGGGGCCAACAAACACCATTCTGTTTGTGCCCCAGGGTGCCGGGTTATCCATCTGTTTTTTGTGGGTTAAAACCAATTGTTCATCTGTGTAATTGTATTTATTGTATTATTTTTATTAAATTGTAATTCTGACTTAAAATCACTTTTTGAGTTGGGTTAATTTCTCCTTCTGTTTTGCCTTTAAACCAGTACAGTAACTTAGGGGAAAGAAAGGAACTTCATCATCACAGATCACTACCTAGTTTAAGGTTTGGTTTGCATTCCCACACTACACAGAGGTGATAGTAATTTCAGCCGTCACCATCTACCTCAGTCAAAGCACATCTAGTCTTCAGTAGTCATTCAGGTTCCCAGTTTGGTCAATGGAAAGAGGAGGAGGGACTCTGTGCAATTTATCATCTTTTATAGCTTTGTACCATAAGACAGCGTTAATGCACTTGAAAGGTACTTCCCTATCTCACCATTAACTGGAGATACCCAAACAAGCAGCCCAAATAGGAAGTGAGAAGGAACAGAGCACACACAAAGGTCCCTTGGTCAGACATGAGGCTCATCAACCAAAATGTGGAATGCAACACCTTCCCAAAATAGTACTTGCTGTTACATTGTTTTTAACAGGAAGCAAGCAGCTACCTGAAAAGGTCTATGAACAGAAGGAGAGTAAAAAGCTGGGACTATCATGTCTCATCTGACAGCAGGGATCTGATAACCTAAGGGTGATTAAACCCAACACTCTTCCAGAGCTCAGTAGAGACTTACGCACTGAGTTCAAGCCAACTGCTGATACGAATATTCACGATACAAAGTTGGACATGAAAAGGTGAAGATTACCTTCAGCAAGAAATCTCAGTATCTTCCTCTGAAGTCAAAGATTTCAATCTCCACTTTTTGCAAGCTGAGATTCAAGAAAGGGCTCCCTCTAGGTAGGCAAAACAACTATGCGGATATGTCCGCATGTCTACATGCCACTTTCCAGCAGCAAAAAAAACATCACTGCACAGCAAATAATATGAAAACGTGGCCATTCCTACTACTTGTCAGCTGAAGGTAAAGACCTCCAAGTTTGTCTTACAATAATGAACACCTTTTATAATTCAATATGCAATCAATTATCAATACAGGTATTTAAGTCCAGGTACTGATAGTTCAGCTACAGCATACAAAACTAATTAGCAACCATTTTATGTAAAGACAAATATATCCTTCAAAAATACTTTGTTGTGATTGTAGCGAAAAAGCAGAATTGCTTAGTATAAAGAAATACCCTGCAACAACCTTTTAAAAGATCTGTTAAGTCACTGAAGGAAAACTGGCCTTGCAAAAGTTTTGCACCAACAGAATTGGTTTTGTACAAAAGTAATTGAAGAAGTCCTTCCATATCGTGTCAGAGTTCTGCAAGTCTAAGCCAAGCACTCTGAGCTATTGTCAACTCAGACTTTAAATACCTTCTCTTCAAATATTTCTAATGTATTTCTTCAACTCAGTGACACCTTACTGGTTTGAAATTTTATGTAAATGGTCCAATATTTTAAGAGAAAAAAAATACTTTCTACTTCCATACATTTACAGATTTTAAAATAGAATAATGAAGAAAATCAACTAATTCCCCTGCAATCCATCAGTCCTCATATCCAGATATTGGTTCTAAGTTGCACCTAATATGTTCAGAAAAGACACAGCTGTGCTAGAGATGAATTTAATTATGCAGAAAGCAGAGACTGCTGCAAACTCAAAGAATGCAGTCATTGGGTATCATGTTTATTATCATGTGAATCCTGACACTACACAAAATTTTTTATATTATTTTTGCTGGAATTTTATTAGGGTCTCCCCTTTTTTAA
This sequence comes from Platyrinchus mystaceus, assembly GCA_035041135.1. Classification (NCBI taxonomy): domain Eukaryota; kingdom Metazoa; phylum Chordata; class Aves; order Passeriformes; family Tyrannidae; genus Platyrinchus; species Platyrinchus mystaceus. Next base: position 82,463,679 of record JAWWLV010000088.1, read on the forward strand.
TGGCTACTATTTGAATGTAGGGCTATTAGCACTTCCAAGATTCTGGCTTAGGGGAAAAACAAGACCTTTGCATGCCCATCATCCTTATCAAATTGATAGACAAGTTAAACAACACAGCTTTTACAGCTACATGTTGGAGAAGGCTTGAGAAAGAGGCAAAGCGGAGAAACTGAGCATGTTTACAGTGTTTACAGTGCATGTTTACAGTGCTGTAAAATTCATTTCACCATCTTCAGAACTACTATATTATTTCTTTATTTAAGAGATAAAAGTAACATATAGAAAGCCTATGAAGTTCATTCAGCTCTTTCATTTTAATGGTTATACGTCAACACAGCAGTCTTTCACCTTAGACCTGTTCGGACATCTGTTCGATGGATGAACTGCTAGAGATATTCAAAGCCAGCATCTGCTACACAGGCAATTTCCCTACTCACTGAAATACTCCATCATGCCCTGTCTCAGTTCTTGCAGAATAATTTCAATCCTAAAGGTTTCTCCTAGATAAAAAGCGATCTCTGAAGATTGCCTAAGTGCTATTCCATGGAAATAGAGAGGGCAAGGCATAATGAAGGCTCACAGACACAGCAGGTAGTGCAACCTTGGGCAGAGCTCGAACTTAATTTCTTGTTGGCCAGATTGGCTTGAAGTTCCTCTGTGTTACTTCAAGTGTTGCAATTAAGTACTGCTCTAAGCTATGCTAATTAGGCTGTAAGCAAATGCTCATTTGTAACTTGCATGCAGTGTAACGCAGAACTGAATGTTCGCTGGTAGCAAAGGGAAATTACACTGAAGGTACATTTGCACAAATATAGCTGGCAGCCTCCTGATTTTCCCCTTCTTATTAATATCCTAGAAAATATTGAGAAATGTGTCACACTGTACAAATTGTTAGAAACAGACATTCTTTATCCCTGGAGCTGAATGTGGTGCTCTTCTGCCTCCTCAGCTGACAAGCACTTCACTTCCCTTGGAATGACAGCCTCTCTCTGCAGAAGATGAAAGACCTGGGATTTAGATTACCTTTTTCATCTGTGCAGACATGAGAAAAAAAACCAAACCAAACCAAACCAACAAAAAAACCCCAAACAACAACCCAATGCCAAAAAATAACCAAAATCCCCAACAGACTAGGATGCAAATCATGATGGACAAGTATCAAATATGTGATATAACATCTTTTCTTATCAAAGAAAAACAATAAGCATAAAGCAAAACCTTCAGCTAAAATATTGGCTGGATCCACGTTCAGGAGTAAAATCCAGCCTTGGCGTCTCTCGTGAAGATGACAAAAGAGGTTCTCAAATATATTTAGGACCTTTTAAATGCTGCAAATGGAATAACATTAGCTTCAAGCATAGCAAGGACATTTTTCAGCAACACATTATTTGAGGCTGTCTGTTAGAGGGTGCTCATTTGACAAGGCTGTAACACAAGCAAGTCTCAGCCTCATTTGGATGAGCTTCACAAAGCTTTGCCAAGCTAGTTTGTTAAAGAAAAAAGTTCAAAGGTTAGACAGGGAAAAAAATACATAGAACAAACCAGCATATAACACAGAAAAATACTTGGAGAATATAAAATATATGGTATTATTTGCATGACTAGATGTTGCTATTCCTGTAACATTAGCTTTTTTTCCTTTGCCTCATGAAGGGGAGGGTGACTTTTATATATTTAAAGTCTATTTCTTTTCAAGCTGTTCCATAAATCCATTACAAGATGTGTGATAGTATTGTAAGTATTGTAAGTTATCTTTTGATCTTTTCCTACATACAATCATATACACACACCCCCCCCCCCCAAAACATTTAAATGTAACACTAGTCTGGAGTTTGGGAGAACTTAGTAAAAAGCATTCATAAACTGAAGCACAACAGGTATTTTTCAACGTTAAAACTGTGCACCTGATATCTGATGCTTATCAAAAATCCCATCTATAGCTTGTTCGACATAACTGAGCACTTGGTGAATGGGAATTGCTCAAAACATCTGTAAAGCTATTTATAACATCTAGAAATACTGTGGTTGGCTTGCTTTCAGTAGATTTTATTAAGCATCAGGGAAAGTAAGTGTGATCAGCAATAATATGACAAGCAAGTTACTTCTGAGTAATTAGCTGCTCTTAAAGTTTGCAGGCAAGGACATGCTCAAAAATGACTCACAGAAGCCCAAGGGCAAACTATCTGTTAAGTTAAATCCAGGTGTTTTACTATCAGGACACAGGTGTTTAGCTTAGAATACTCCTTTCCATAACGTTTTGCACCTCATTTTTTTCATCATTTTTTTTTTAAGCAACATTTGTTCCTTATAACAGGCTTGTTCTTATTACCTATTCTGACAAGGATGGTAGGGAACTATGATTTTTAAAGGTGAATGTAAAAGGCTAGAGGAGGAACACGTGCAAGGTCACCACACGGAGAGGCAGCCAACCTTCCTCGGTGACTGTCGGGCGCACACATCAGTCCCAGAACTCAAAGCTGCTTCCTCACACTCGTGCTCTTTGCGGCTCCTGAGAGCAACTCAATGAGTCCAGTGCCTCCTGCAACAGCATAGGACACTTGGCAAGCTTGAGGCCATGGGTAGGGATGATGTTCCTAGATGTCTGGATGGACAGTGCGCACGGTAAACTCTGTGTGTGCGCAGGGTAAAGCAGTATCCTCCTAGTCCGTATCTAAATAACCCCAAAAAACAGAGGAGTTCCTCACTCTGTCCAGAGAAGAGAGCTAGGCAGATAAAAGGGTGGCTGGCAAGATATGGATGTTTTAAAGTAGCATCTGTTTAGTAAGAAAGAGAAGCAGCTTTTAAAGTCTCTCCCACTTTCATCCCCCTCCCCCATAAAAACTTACAGAACAGTGTTTGCTTTGCTGCTAATGAGACTTCACTGGTAACAAGTCTGCTGTGACAAAGTTGCTTTATCCACATTCCCCAGAAACATCTCAGGCTCAACGTGGGATCTTGCATCCAAACTCGTAGCTTATAATCAATCAATTTTGCTATTCATTTCTCCCTCAGCAATACCAGAAAAAAACAAACATTCCAGGCATGAAGCACAATGAAGGTATTTCTAACTCTGTTGCTTCCTGAAATGCAGCAGAAGAAACCGGCTCCAGTAATCCTGGAAGCAGCAGGGTCTACCACTGGAGAGAATAAGCAATCCTAAAGCCAGAGAAACATGACATGTAGCTTTTATGAATGGTGGCTTGCCTTTTAACAAGTCCAGATTAAACTCACTTTTATGTAAGTTTTGTAAATGATTTTAAGATTACAGTGAAGCTGAAGCAAAGACTGAAGGTACTTACATTAATTAAACAAAATCACTTTTTAGTACAGTAATTCTGCACTCCCATTAGGAGAAAGAATAATATAATAAGAATTTGATAGCAATAGGAGACTATAAATCAAGAGCACAGAGAATTGAAACTCATCCCACAATGATTTAATTAACTCAGTGGTATTTTTCTAATAAAAAAATGCTATTAAATTCCAACTAACATTCCCTTCTGTTTAGGAAGTGGAACAAAACTGTATCTGCAAGCTTTGCAGCAATGCAAAAACATCCCATTACCAAAACAATGAACTCCAAGTTCATTCCTCCCCATGCGTCCATACACATACACCACCCAAGTGAAGACGGACATTTCAAACAGATTTTTTTTCATCCTGGGCACAGATCACTGTCCAGGACATTACAAGTCCAAAGAAGCCTTTACCTGCTGTGAATGAATAGCATTACTTCTGATACTTAAGCAACGACTGTGCTGATGGTTTGCAAATAAACAAAATAAACACTGGCTTTGCTTTCCATCCCTAGAAGTAGATGCCAGCAAGCAAGCAAAAACTTGGGTGTCTTCCCAGTCCTGCACTACATATGTCCACAGCATCCACCAGGGGATCACTGGCAGCTCACCCACAGGTGCCAGCACAGCTCTGTAAGGGCTGCCACAACTCACTGCAGGAAGGACCTTGTGGTCAGCTCACCTACCAGTTGCTGCCAACAATATCATGCCACAAGGTCATGCAGAATACACAGCAGCAGCTCTAAACTTTGAGTTAGTGCTTTCTTTCATCTGGGCAGCAGAGGTCCAAAAAGGTTTCCATTCAAAATGTCTAAAGTTGACCTGAACTCACACCTTGAGTCCAGACAGCACAGACATCAAGGAGAGCTGATACTTAGCGTAGCTATTCTTACTATGTTGAGTGACTCCTTAAAGGCTGTCGGCATAAAGTTATGACATCTCAACCATTCATTTATGGTATAATTACAGTCACTCAATATAGTTCTGGGATTTTTTTTTTATTCCCTACTGCACTTATGTTTACACCCAAACTCATTCCTGCCTGCCTTACTAGGCACAGAGGGAATTAGAATTCCTCTCAAGTTATGTTTTCCCATTTTTCACTGCACTCTCGGCCTGATAGCTTCTCAGTTCTGTCAATTCCTGATCAAAGCATGGAACAGCTAAGTTATATTCTCACTGTGCCATTAATAAAATATAGAAAAAATAATGTTGTGCAACAAGAATGTGCATGGGCACATGTAACTGAGTTGCACACACAAAAATCTGTGAACACACTAATGCAGTTACTGCAGAACATACTACAGACTTCTCAGTATTACTTCTGTGCAACAGCTTCTTAAAACAACTGCAAACATGACTGTGTGGCTGCAGACTCAGTGGGGGTACCAGCACATGTGGAGCAGGGCAGGTTTGGGTCAGGTCGGTCCCATCCTGCGGTGTGTGCCAGACCCTCCTTCGGGTGGACAGTGCATTCCCCTGTGTGCTGCTGCTGGTCCTGACCACATAACCCTCCTCCCAGCACACTCCTGCTGCTGAAGCATCGCTTCCGGGTAGGGAGCCAAAACACTCCTGGGAGCTGGGCCAGGTTTTTGTCATTAAAAACAAAAAAATCCCAACAAATAACATACTCTTGGGTTGGAGCATGAGATGCCCTTAATATTTCCAGTAATTCAAGTTGGGACCATAACTACTGTTCTGGCACTTTCCAAAAGAAAGAACAAAGAGACTCATTTCTTTCTGCCACAAAGCTTCTTGCTGTAACAGGCGTGAGGAAGGAGGAAGAGCAGCTTTGACTCTGTGCTGATCTCAGTCTCCGGCAGGCCACGTGGGGCTCCAACTGGAGAGCCTGCAGACCCACTGGGTGACCAGCACTAGCGGCACTGAAGACCGCCAGTCTTTAGCTTAGTCCAGCAGACTCGTTAGTCTCCAGTTATTCATCACTCTCTTCTTCAGTAATGAGTACATGAGACTTTCAAAACCATGTAAACTCATCCCCCACCGCAATATCTTCAGGACTAAGAGGACAACACGTTCTCATGACACAGTAGACAAGATGAGAAGTAATGCAGTGTCTTTCCTACACTACCCATCAAATTTAGCTTGCTTAACTCAGGAAAGTGTTATTTCTCCAGATGAGACAGGGGCGCCCGGGGAAGTGCAAGGCCTGCTTTCATGCAGGTATATCACAGCCCTGCAGCAGAGGCTTGCTCTTTCCCAATTTTTTCCAAACACAATCGCAACTTACTTTAAAAAAGGCATATGAGTTAAACATGGTGCAGAGCAATTTATGTATGATTTATTTAATTAGCTTAAGAGCCTTGCTTCAAAGAAAGATATGAGAGAAACACATGAGGTGTCATGGCAAATACCCATGAAAATCCATATTTTAAAGTTAGGCCAAAAGGGAGTGCTTGGACCTGGACCTAAGGAAATGTCCATATTATATCCTGCTATAGATTTGGCTTATTTAGAGGAAGTAATGTCCTGCTGACTCATTCTGATGTCAGCATTTATTTTCAAAATGTCTTCTTGTTAAAGATTATTCCACCACAGAATCAAGTAACAAAATTTGCTGTCACACATGCAAAATCTAACTTAGTACATAACTCTTGCATTATACCGAAGTTTGTATTTTTATACAGCTTCTCTTCTGGAAATCAACATCCTTGTCTTCCAAAGAGCCAATAAAAAAGTTTTATGGGAAGAAAAATAAAAAAATGTGCATCATAACATGCAATTAGAACAATTAAAACTAAGAAGTCTGTTTACATGACTTCCCTTGAAGGGTAACTAAATCTGGAAAAAAGAATGGCATTAATTCATACCCATTTGTGAATTTAATTTGCTAGAAAAGAGTAAATAATTTTGGTACATCAAACTGCTTTTTGGAAGTTTGCCTGGGCTGTATAGAGGGGGGATGTGAGAAATTTGCCCTATTTTTACAGTTGAAAGCTTCATTGACTCACACAAGATACTTAAGCCTAATATCCTGTGGCACTGCAGTGACCTACATGTAATTATTGCATGCTTTTTCCAAAATATTTGTACACAACCAGAAATTATAACCTAAGTTACCAACCAGTTCTTAGTTTATACCAGCAACACAAAGATGGACTTCAGTTGGCAGTAACGTAGCTGTTTGATGTTTTTAGCAATCTTTTGGACAAATGTTTGGTCTTGGCTTGGTGTAATTTTCTGGTTTCCATTTTTCTTAGACAAACATATTTATCCTGTTAAGTGAACAATGTTTTAAAAACTTTCAGCTGTCCCTTCTCCCAGCCCGCAACCACTGTGCCCCTCAGACGTGGGGTGACCTTTCGCTTGTAGGTGTGCATGAGCTGTACATACAAAGATGTGGAGAATAGGGGGACAAAAAAAATATCAAATGGTCTTGTAGTGCCACATAGTGTCACCCAGAACATGTCCTTTCTGCTCCCACCTTTTCTTGCCCTTCCTAAGCATGGAAAGTGGGACTGCTTTCATGCTCTCAAGAGGTCTGCTGAAGTTTTGGGCTCTGTGGGGAGGGGCAGATGGGTGGTACTTGCAGGACAGAGAGGCACATGATGAAGAGAGGAATGCTTGGGCACGCACTGATCAGTCATGACTCTCCTGTCACCCTCTTCCTGTCCAAGCTCACAGACAACACTGCTCTCAACTTAAGAGCTCTTAGTTACCACTTGAAGGGTCACGCTTTCTCCAAACACAAGACATCTGCAGTGCATTGCTCACCACACCAGCACCTGAAGTAGCTACTGGCTCAATAGCACAGGTAGTTGGTACTTTTCATGCACATACTCAGGTGCTTTCATCCAGATGGTTGGCTACATTACTAAAACTTCAGCAGTGCCAATTTTTACAGACCCCTGTGCTGTTCACTACCAACAGGTCACCATCTAACATTTTTCACTGCAAAACTTAGCTCATAGTGGCCTGTTTCCACCTGCAGATCTGTAATAAAGGATCATAGTGCTGAACTCTGAAGAAGCATGTATTCCTTTAATTACAAGTAATGTCTAGCACCAGATGTGTTTAGTCACAAAACTGTATTAGCGCAGACGCTGCCACTGTGGAGGTTGTTCAGTGCAGGGTAGCCTTTGAAACGTAACCCAAAGGTTCACAGTTATTTCTCTTCCAAGTCTTTTACTACTAAATTCTGTGCTGGTTTCTCAACCTATGTGTGCTCAAAAAAAATGATCTGCAAGATCTTTAAATTTAAGGGGTTTTTTTCTGAAGTGGAAAAGATTATCCAGAGTTTAAAAGAAAAAAACCAAACCAAAAAAACAAAAAACAGACAAACAAACAAACAAAAAAACCACAAAAAAACCCAACAACAACCAAAAAAAAAAACCACCAAAAAAAACCCCCCAAAAAACCCAAAGCCAAATCTGCAATGATTTCAATAAACCTAACATTCTACTTTTACCTCCCAGATTGCTTCTCCCATTAAATGAGTACTCCATTTGTCTACATGTGTTTTTAGTTTTGTGGTAATACAGAAGACCCGTTAATTCTCACTGTTCTCTGTCTTCTGGGGAGCAGCTGCAGTGTGCTGCTGCAGCCACCAACTTTAAAAGCAGTATTCAGTGCCTGACTAGCAGCAGAACCAGAGGTGGCGTCTTGCTTCCTGCTGTGGTGAAATTAGCACCATTACCCAACAGGTCTCATAAAAAATACTTTAAAAAATGAAATTACACCTGATAAGCACAATTTTTTGACTAAGATAAAAAAAGTGCTTCATCATCATGAGATAACAACAAAAAAACCTACCACGAAAAAGTAAGAAAGGCTTATTACAGTTATTATTCATTGCTTTACTCCTTTTTACCTTTCTTTGCTGAGCAAAGAAAGAATATGAAACCAATGCAGAGCAGCGCAAAAAGCAATCCTGTAAACCACTTGTTAAAAAAAAGCAGTAGCAACTGCATGAAAAAAATAAGGTAAAGACTCAGAAGCAACAAGAAATTTATATCTCAGGCTCCAGCTACATGAATAAAATTTTGTATACAGGAAAAGACAATATCCATTTTTTCAGCTGAAAATACAATTCAAGCTTTATGACCTGAAAGCTCTTTTATTCACTATTTCGTTCACACATGCATCCTTTTCCTACAGGGAACAATATCCTGGGAAAAAGTTATACTAAAACTTGAACAGAACTGGCATTTCTTTATTCTCAAGGCTTGGCAATATGACATGAGACTCTTCTGTGTTTAACAAGACTGGATCTTTAAATTCCTCTTGCATGATCACTACTAGGTTTTATCATTGCAGAGCTGTATTTTACTGTTATTAAAAAATAAGACTGAGGTGTTCCATGAGGAACAATACTAACAACACCGCATTTCCTATTAAGTTGTATCAGACATCCCAGCTTCCCAGTGACTCCCCACTGTTTCAAATGGTCAGCAAACAAAATATCCACTCCTTTCTGAAATCCCCTAAAGCTACATTAACCTGTGTCCCTGTCAAGTGCCCTAGATAGGAGCTGACCAAAGGCAACACTTTCTCCATGCCATGAGTGTGTTGTGATGCCCTGTGTGATCAGAGCTGCAGCACCACTGGCCAGAACTGCTATTTGCTTATTTACCTGCAAATGCACAAAAGGAATCACTTTTCACTAACACCTCATATATCCCATGTAATTAGAACACTTCATTCCTATCTCCAATTTTAATCTTTGTTTATAATCTGCAAGCAGAGAACCTGAAATTAAGCATCTTGATATTTAACTTTGGTTTGCATTTATTATTGTATTTATATTTTTCTTAAAGCACAACTTATTTTCACTAACTGACAGCTATTAAAACATGCTATTGCAGTCCTTTAACTATTAACCTTTAAGCTCATCACTCATTTTGTTAACCAGTAGTTTATTTTGTATCCATGGATATTTATCTAAGTCAGAGTATGTCCTAAAATAATTTATTCAAATTCCCAAACTTTACATTTTTTAATGGGATGAAGTTGGAGAGGTGTATAACATTTTTTAAGTTACTGATTTTTTTACTCATGTTGTTTAGCATACTCCATTGAAGGGAACTAGAACTGGGTTAAACACAAATTAAAAGGAGGCTGATCAGACAGATTATTTTGTTGTCCAACAACACTCCACGTTTAAAACTGAGGTATTAAAAGTAAGTTTCCTTCCTTCACAAAGAAACTGAACCTACTCTTTTTTTATTTTTGTCCATCGATACTTTAAAACCAGAGGGGTTTTCAGTTCTGTTCCTCTATTCCTTTATTAAAGGGAGGGAAATAATTCATTAGAGAGGGAAAGAACTATCATTCCTTCACCCTGAGCCAGTGTTTCTCATCTGCCTCCAATGAGTTGACAAGCTGAAATGAATAGTATATCTGCATCTACAAAAAAAGCCTCTATTGTCCAACATGTTCTACCTCCTCAACTTGTACTCTGAAAGATTTTACCACTATGGATTGTCTTTGATTAAAAAAATTCCGCTGCAAGGATATGTACACAATTTGAACTCTTTCATTTTAGGCTTTCAAAACATTTGTCAAAATATTACATTTTAAAATTAGGTAGATTAATTTTTTAAAAAATTATAAAGTAAAATTTAGGAAAAAAATCTTTTATTCTGTATTCACAGTCATCTTCTTACACACCTTAAAAGATTGATTACTTTTATATTTATCTGCTGTTAAACCACTAGTTTCTAAATTCCATCAAAATCTGACTCAGATCATTTAGGATTCCTTAAGACTTTACAAAGCACAGTTTAGGGTGCCTTGGTTAATTTTAATAAAACATATAGCTAAAAGGCAAAGAATCCCTGAACCCAGGAAATATTTGGAGAGGTAAACACAGGTTCATGAGCAACTACAGTGTATTTCAGAAAGACAGCTATGCTGCTGTCCTGTTGGCAAATGCTAGGAAGCAGAATTGCCCCGGTTTTGTCTCCCCAGAGTCAGATCAACACTGCCTTGGCAAAACAGCCTCTCTGCTTAAGTCTCTGACAGGGCCCTGTGCTAAAGTCCCAAGAGGATGACTCAATTTTTTCCCCAGTGCATTATTTGTATATTTGTCTGTCTTGTACGTGTAAGAAATATAGTAAAACCAATGAAGATGCACTGTGTCTTTCAAGACAGCAGGCAGCTGTTCATGGCAATGTAATGCAACACAGAACATGCAAGGGCAAACATTAGGGTCTGCTGCTTGTAGATGAACTGTCCACCCAAACCATTTATCTGTCAGAGCAGATGTAAAAGTTACAAACTAACTGGGCAGTGACACAAAACTTCTTAATATTTTTGGGTACACAAGCACAGAACTGTTGTAAGCCAACGGTCAGTAAGAGTAACCCATCCTTTCATCCCCATGCAAGACAACACAGTTTACAATATAAAGGTTTTTGAGCCCAGCTTTAGTCTTTCACTGTGCTCAAGGAACAACACAAAACAAGATGACTGTTTCTCAGAGAGTGGAGTTGGGCAGAGAAGAAAAACTGCAGTGTTGCTGGGGTTATTGCTCTGGACCACATGGCAACTCAGTCTGTGCTATCTTCACTGCCAAGAACCTAGAGAATGACTCCACCAGCTTTCCATGGGACAGCACTCCCCTTAAATCCCGTTACAAGGAGCTGTGCATAGTTACATGCTCTAAGAACACTATTTTGCTTTTTAAGCAGCTTCATGAAAAAACAGCAAAATAAAGCACCACCATGACTTTAAAGAATCCACCTGTTCAGTGTTTGTGTGGGACCTAGAACATGCAGTATAATATGCACAGATCCTCCCCCAACTCCAAGCCAATTAACTTGACTTCTGAGTTAATAAGTCTTTATATTGAATAACAAAATCTGAAAGACATTAGGCATTACTGCTTCATTCACAACATGCTTTTATCTGAAAGAGGCTTACATAGTTTATACACTTCATTCTTACAAACCTTTTAGGAAAGGAAGCCTATTTGAAGATACTCTCTTGGCCAATGCTGCCCTATGCACAGACAAGTCTACAAGTGTTTTTACTTATCTTGAAGCTTTTTTCTCCCTTCAAAACGAAGTAGTCCACTGCTGTTTTGCACGCAAATGGATGACCCAAAGCTTTGTCCCATACTCACATGCTTACTAGCAGGTTGACTCTGAGGTAAAGATCCAGGGGCCAGCACTGGAGAGCTTGCGGGGCTACAAAGTTCTGGGAAGGGATTTGGGATGGCTGGCAATGACGATGTTCTGAATTGCTGTTCTTCTTCTTGAAGACGCCTATAGACACAGAAGCACTAAGCATTAAGAGGAGCAAACTGGCATCAATAGACCTGGATCTCCTGTCTCACCATTTATGATTGACACTAAAGACAAGGTCAAAACCACCTTTTTCTAAGCAACTACTATACAGTTACAGCAACTGCTAGAGCTAAGAAGGTAACTACATGTGAAAAATGACCAGTTAGGCATTTATGCTTGTTTTGTTGCTTATAATTTGATTACTTTGGTAGCTGAGGTAACTGTGCAAATAAAATAGACAGAAATATCTATCTGTACTCACTGTTGAAAGCACTAGCTTATAAGCTTAAGCTCTGTGCGCCAGAAAGTCAGTAAAGCTCTTCCAAACCAATGTGAAAAAGGAGAACACAATGGCTGTCACTTGGAGCCAAATTTCACATGAATTTGAAAACAAATGTGTACCCCACTGTAAAGTTCTCTAAGCTGAGACTGAAACAGTATTTTCACCTCTTTATTCTATCTCCAAGCAACTCGGCATTTTTTTGAGAAATGAAAAGGCAAAGACAGCTTCAGCAATAAGCTGCAATTACACCCTCCCACCTTATGCCAGTTGTACAGTTACTGTTCAGGTAAGTTTGCACCTACCGAAATACACCTCATGAGTCTACATAGGACCAACAAGAGCTTCAAGCTCCAGTTTATAATACACCTGCACTGTCCACACCAACAAAAAGGAAAACTAAAGCCTACCAGAAAAGCTGTAAGACCTATTCATGACCACATAAATGGCTTTAGGTTTCCCTAATGCCAGGGCATCACCACTGAAGATGCACTAGGTGACTGCAGCAGTCTGCCCTTCAAGGCCTGAGCAGAAGGCACCATCTAGTGGCAATCATGGAAGTTTCCAGAGATAATCAACTAACTTCCCTATTTGAAAGACAAACAATTAAAAACTCAATTTGCTCTCATTTTCCCCCGTGCCTTCAGCAAGCACAGCCTCCTTAACAGAGCTGCCTGGGAGACAACTGCTGGGTTTGCCCCTGACAGTGTGTCCCACTCTGGGTACACTCACTGTCTTTGACTGTACCAGAACCCAGGGGCTGATAAAATTTAACTACTATGAAATCTGCTCCACAGGTAACTCTGTCCTGTAATTTAGTTGCCTTGGTGTTCCACAAACGAGCCTTGGACATCCGGGGGTTTGCCATAAGTAGCAGGCTCCAACCATAACTATGACAACTACTGCTTGTCTACATGCCAACAACTACTTGACCTGCTTGATATTTTTTTTTTTTTACTGCTCCCCATGTGTGCAGTTCCCTATAGCACAGGGTGAAAGGACAGTGTAAGATTTCTTCAGACCACTAGACATGGCATATCAGCAACTGTCCAATAGTGCACTGTACTGCAAGTTTTTGACTGACCTCCATTGTAAGAAGTGGAACAATAGACTCAACACAATTTGAAAGGTGTGGTTTCCTTGACATGGGAGTTCTCTATGCTGCACTCTGCTGTGTCTGTACTACTACCAGTGCATCATTTACTTCCTGACTGATACACACATGAACCTGTGCTCTCAAGAGACGACAGTCAATCACTCTGTTCTGACTGCAAAGATGCAGCCCCCCCCGCCGTAGGAGTCTAGATAAACTTGAAAAAAAGTTTCGCCATTATTTTCTTTAATGATAAAACACACGATGTTCTTGTGTGTATGGAAGCACAGATTTCAGAAAGTCAGACTGTTCTCAAAATAGTTTCTAAGTTTTGAAATGCAAAAAATAGTTTAAATTAAGTGTTTTGACTGAGATATTTACAAAACATCAACAGTTATAGTACTCCAGAGAGTACACTTTCTAGTACAGCCCTATTCAAGGTTAGGTATGAAATACTTGTAGAATTAATTGCATCATCAGCTGACTTGGTTGCATTACAGTTACTGCATACTACCCATTCAAATAGAAGAGCTGTCTGTCTTAAGTATACCGTTCCTATAGATAACACATCCATGTAAAGAACTAGAAGCAAACCCTTTCCATATCTGGGATTTATATTATTACTTTTCACTTCTTTTAGAGAAGATATTGTTAACTAGAAGGAAATAAATTTATTTACCCACTCATGCTGACAGGAGCTCCTTTCCTCCAGCTGCCTAAAAAGATTTTAAGAACCTATACATCACCATCAAGTTTTTCACTTGAAGTTTTAATTCCAGTCCTCACCCTTAGAACAGGGGGACAACTTTAACACTTCTCTTTTTTTGGCAATTACTCACACAGTACACTCAAGTGAGATGAAAGTGCTCTAGGAAGAACAATTAAATAACTAAGACATGCTCCTTCTTTGTTTGTTTGTCTTGGGCTATTCAGGAAACCTCCACAAAGAGAGGCACTTTCTGTATATCAAAACTACCTGAACACAGCCTCATCTATCTACACAATCTCTTATGCTTAAAAACACCAAGAAGCTGTCAGTAGGCACCATACCTGAGAGAACAGGTATGTTTTTTAACAGTTTGGAAACAAATCCAAGTATGGCTATAATTTCTGCCAACTGGTAACAATGATACACTTCTAGACATCAGCTATTACAGCTACATCAAACCTTGATGAAAAAAAGGGTGATAATACGTGGAAATATTACGTCCTTCACCTACCTGGTACATTTTTCTATGCGAAAGTCCAGTTTAACGCTACTCGGTTCCTTACCGAAGCGGATCTCCTATTTTAAAATGGAGTTCCTTTGAAACTACTTGGTGACAATTTAGCACAAAAGGAGGCGAGTCCCTTGTTCCTACCTGACTGCCATGATGCGCACTGGCTGAGACCGCTGCACCTTCTGCCTCGGAGACGTGGGCTGCAGTGTGCCGGGTCCCGAGGATGGCAGCTGGCTGCGGTTGAGCTGACCATTTTGAAGGAGCGGAGTGGTTTCCGACTGCATGCTGCATGTGGAGTATAGACTTTCAAATGAGGAATTCATGTCATTGACCAAAGCTTCTAGGTCCACATCATCATCTGGAAGACAAAATAAAGGCAGTGCAATGCACCTGGAAGTCCCAGATAAAAGAAACATAGCAAGAGTAAAGACGAAGTTTCAGTAAAACTGTGACATAATTTTATAGTTATATTTCAACAGTGCAAATTTTTATTGCAGGAAGAATTTATTTATTTTAGGGCAGAAAACCACAGCTAGTAACAGCCAGCAATGGACATTTGTTTTGTCTTCCTTGGTGAGAAGCTACTCACACAGAATGAAGTATTTCTATAATAGTATTTATATATCCAAATATATATGTGTGTGGGGGTGTGTGGATATATAAACAGAATTTGGTGGGCTTTTTAATGACAATGCTAATGCAAAGCACCACTTCTCTTACTGATAAACTGACATACATTTCAAAAGTGTATCATTTACAGATATCTCAGTTCAGCTTGTCAATGTATCAAGTTCAGTTTGCCAGTGTAATAAACACTTTGCAGGACCAAATAATTTAGAAGAAAAAAACATAAGACAGTGCTGCAGAAGTCAATAGCTGGAAGACACACTCACTCCTCTGCTGCATGCATTGGAAAGCCATCATTATATCTTTTTTAAAAAAACACCTGTATTTCTGCATATTTTTGTGATACAGTATTTTGAAGGGCACTCCAAGGACTTTCAGAGAAAAAGATCTATCTGTATCCTTGCTCTTACAGGACCCTACCTTAAAGAGCTCAACATAAATCAACCAGGGATGTGGTGTGGGTGGCTGGAGAAATACCAGTCCCTAAAAAGGACACCAACCTTTCCATATACGCCACCTTACCTCACTGTAAATAAGTAACTTGTGCTCAATCATTCCTCCTTAACGATCATAATTACTCTGCAAGACAACAGAACTCTGTGAGCCCTTTGCACTAACCGCTCTCTGAACTCCTATTGCAGAGCACTGTAATTACTCCCTAGCCACAAGTTACGTCACCTCCTATCAGGAGTTCAGCAGGCTGATGAACACACACATCGATATCTGCTTGTGGTTAGAGCACAGCCACTGCCTGAACAGCTACTTCTGACCAAACAGACCTTCATGCATCCAAAAATGTGCCCTTATTTTCCAGCTGTATCAACTGGCCTGGTAAAATACACAATAGCTGCCTGCAAACTTTCTATCTCACAAAACTTTTCACAACACGGATGGTAGAGAGAAGCAATGGAGCTAGTAAATACTTGCACAGTGCTATGCAGCTAAAACACACCCTATTTTCTGATATCTGTTCTTTTGCCATGTTTTCTAGGTAAATGGACCACCAGAAGTAGCTATTCAGCTTGCAACTAACTGTACTACTTTCTTTTAGATACCATAAATCATTTTGAACTAGTATCACATTTCTTGAGGATATAATCTGAAGCAGCACCACTGAATTTCTGTCCACCAGCATGCTTTGATAACCATAATGGGATCTGAACATGGCATTTACACAGCAATTGTTTGAGAAGCTGACAACCCAAGTTGTCAGTGCTGGATGAACAAAAGATCTGCTCAGAATTAAACAGGTGCTGGTCCATGTCTCTACACCTGAGCTCTATTTAGTGACCTGAAATACTATGTTACTCACTGAAAGTCAGTAGGCTCTTTACTAAAGTAACATCCACTTAGCCTCCATTGAAAACGTACTCAGAGGATTTCTAGGTTTTAACATGTGTAAAAAAAAAAAAAAGAAAAGAAAACAAAACCAAAAACCTCACATCAAACGGGTTTCTTCCTTTCATTTCTTTATGGTCATTTCCCTCCATCTCTGTATTTAACAGCTACTACACTACTATTAGGACTCACCTTCACTAGGCTACACCATCTTTTCTGTCGGCTAGTTCATGCATTTTAAACAATCTAAGCTTTGCTTTGCTTGGACAAAGTCTACCATAATTTTCCTGCTATTTTTAGCGATCTTGAGACAGAGATGCAATTTAAATTTCATTACTCCAGATTCTTATCCTATTTGAGAGGACATATTGAAAATACCTCTTGAGCAATCACAAGGTAACCACAGGAGTAGGAGTATAAGGAGGAAGAGGCCAAATTACAAGGCTTTAGAATTTTATCACTCATCCAAAGTACCAGAAGACTGAGCTGTAGGGTGTCAGATGGCTGTCCAGTAAAAGCTTTGGGGTTGGATGTAGGAGACATAAAAGACAGACCCTAGCCACAGAATCAGGGAGTATATATTACAGCAACCAACAGCAATTGTTTGACAGGGTGAAAAGCAGAAAGGGAAGAAAGTCAAGGTGTACATTCAATGGAAGTCCATATGGCTTGGTCCACAAGGGTGATAATTTATTAACAATTTACACAAAGCTATTAGCGTGCAAGATCATTAAGTTTTCAGGTGATTGTAACATGGAAGGAGTGATTAAGAGTCATCTCAAGCTATCCCTGAATAATCAAATAGTTACAAAGGTGTCCTATGTAGCCTAATAGGCATAAAATGAGGCACTTCATGCAAAATACTAAGCAAACCAATTACATAGATTAAAGCATTGAATTACCATTAGCAGGCTTTTAAGTATATCAATTACACACCTAAATTCCATTTCCAACAGGACAAGCACTGACAAGGTGCATATAGAGTTCTCCTAATAATATGTTGCGCTAAAGTCCAGAATCTCGTTTCACTCCTCTGTCAACTCCTTTTCTCTATGGGTGCACCACTAATAATAGCCCTCAGTCTTGCTAAAAAACTTTCGCAGGAGCACAGATCCTTAGGTTTTTTAAAGACAAAGCCTGCAATCTTGAATTTCATACAGTTTCATTTCCATACAATGGCATTTACTACTAAATGCCACTGCGTTTTGAAAAGATTTCAGCGTTATGCAATAGGAAATCTCACTGCTTTAGCCTACACCTCAGAAGTGCCAGCAGATGTCTCAGCCTGCCAAGTAATCCAGTATGTTACTTGTGATGCTTCTCTACAGAGCTTAACTGAATAAAAATTAAATATGCCATCCATGGGATTTTTAACTACTTTAACTACCTGCAGGTATACTGATCAGAAGGGTATTTCATACATAGTGCAATCCTTCAAAGAGTCTTTCTCTACCAACCAGTGAGCTTCCATCAAAAGCACTCTATATGGGGGGGGAAAAAAAAAAAAAAAGTTGACAAAACTGACTTTGAGGAGGCTTGCTAGCTAACAGCAAAATTTGCAAATCACAGGGCTTTGAGCCAGCATGGCACCATGCTGGTCCTCTAAGTGTGTGCACACAAATTCTGTGACTGACCTGGAAGGATCTATTAAGCAGAGTTGCAGGCAGCTGAGGAACCTCTAGATTTCCAGCTATCTTGCAGACATGCACTTCCAGGGCTACAAAAGGATATTTTCCTTAATCTGTACTGAATTCTGCTATATGATCAATGAGTATGAAAGTGGATATTCAAGGGCTATTTTTTTGCTTCAACTGAACAGCATAGACGCTAGCTTATCACTTCCACATACAAACATGCAAACAGCTTTTGCATATACTTTTAAAAGATAAACACTTGCAAAACCTAGCTCTGAATTACTGCTAGTGGTGGACAGGGTACTGGCAGTTTTATAGACTTTTCTGTGAGCAATGTTCTTTCCCAAACTAGAACCAAAGTGCATACACTGACAGCTGCCTGAACTTCATCTTGTTTCTTTGCCTGCAACTTGTTAAACTTTGGCTTTGTTCAGAAACAGCTCCACTGGATGTTGCAAGTAGTAGTTTGTATAAAGTAAATCATGATTTCAATTACAAGAAAAAAATTTGAAAGTTCAGTTCAAGGAAAAAAGGAAACTTTGTTATAAAATCTCTACTGAGATATTGAGCTAAGCTATCATCTTCCACTAAAACAAAGCACTTTGAATACTTCTTGAATGTTTTCGAGCATGCCATTGGAGGGATAATAACCCCTAAATTAGGCCTGAGCAAATTTTAATCTGTGCTTAACCATGTCCCACTTGTCTTTCTCCTTCTAGCCCTTCTCTATCCCCTAGATCCTCATTTATTTACTTATTTTGGTAGTTGTTGGCCTTGACATGTTAAGCTCAGCTAACAAGACTAAGCAGGATCCCACTTATTCTGAAGCAACATAAAGCTGAAATGATCCCTGCTCATCTTCATCTGTGCCAGCCTCCCAGAGAAAGCAGGTATTTCCATGGCTGTCAAGGGGCTCAATTTCTGCATTGCAGAAATTTACTGGGGAAAAAAAAAAAAAAAAAAAAAAAGATGAACATGGAAAGAATCCCGGCTTTCGACTACAGACCAGGATGCATTTCATGTCCCTCAGTGGCAGTTCAGCAAATACCCTCCCCTTTTACATATGGTCTACAGTTCACAGGAAACACTATGAAAAACATCACAGGACTTAAGTGAGCTGTGATTTAAGAGGCTTGTAAAAACCTTTTACTATCAAAAAATGAATAATTTCCTTCTCATTTGCTTATTTTTTAATTTAATCATCCAGCATTATCCCTTGTACCAGTTCACAGAGAAGACTGATGCAAGAGCTACTAGGAATTGAGTAGAAGATTTACTAAAAGGCTATACCACTTTTCTGTCACCATAAAATTAAGTCTGGTACTATATGAAGTCCAACAGCATGTAAATAAACAACTGTCTGATATAGTAATGCAGCTGTTGATTGAACACCCTTTCCTATTTGACAACCTAACTCAGGCACTCAGTTCCCCAAAATGAGTTTCAGTGCAGCACATTCAAGATCCACCTTGACAAAATAAAGAAACTAAGCTATAACTACTATAAGATTTCATTCAGATTTAGCTCAGTAGAGGATGGTATCAAAGTGGTTAGCAGGCCCTCCTGCACACATAAATTAGGAGACAGATGGAAACAGTGAAAGAAAAGGAACAAGTTGTAGATATCCTAAATATCCTAGATATCTTGCATTGATGATGCACTGAAACACTATGTAAATTATAGGTGATATCATCATCATCATCATCATCATGGCTAGGCTTCACAAACGAAGATTTGATAGGTGATATAGGGAAATATATTTACATTAAAATGAACAGAAGGACTTAAACAGAATTTGAAAGGGGGGGAAAAAAACCTTGTGGTATCCACCTCAACATCCTGTTTCAAATCCTCTAAAACTGCACGTAAGTATATTTTGCAAGGATGTTGGTATTGTGGGAATCTCATGTTTCATGATCAAAAATGCAGGTAACAATTACCACAGTGACATGTGTATACAAACTCCTTTTCTAAGACAACCCTTTATTAAGAGGATCCCTTGCACAAGGGAACTGCAGCATGTCCCTCCAATGCTGCGTCCAAGTGCTGTTATATCAAAAAATAAAATTTTTCAGAAACCTCAATCATTAAAACTTTTTGAAAGTATACTATTGCTGACAACACACAGTTGTAATGATGCAAAAAGAAGTCCATTCTGGGTAACACTCATACTCCTTTGTTACTTTTTCCCTCTGAGCACGTAAATACGTTTCCTGTGTTCATACAAATATCTCACATCCCTCCATAGTCTGATTCCAGCTTCCACGAATGCCACAGGCACCAGCTGACTCTTCTGACCTGCAATTCTTGTACAATTGCTACCTACAGCCCCGCTACAGATGCATGCATTTAGCACTTGGCAGCTTGTACACCTCTGAGAGATGCATGCAACAGAAGGTGGATGATAATAAGCAGATCTCTTACAATTTTTAAAAACCCCTCGGTGACCTCTACAGCAATGCTACAGCTGAATGACACTCTCAGTTCCCAATATCAGCTCCAATTCTATGCAATCTCTCCCCTCCTAATTTCCTGAAAACTCCACACAGGTGGATAGTTTTGCTCAGGAAACAAAAAGACAATATAAAATATATTTGCAAACCCTATGCTCTCACACTGTTCTCCAGATCAGAGAATACTATCAAACCCATTTATAAAAATATCAAGACTGCCTTGGTTGAACATTAGAAGCTTAGAGGTTTGTTGTTCATTTCAAGTGAAACCAGAAGACACAAACACAACGTCGTGTTCTAGAGGCATCGCCAACTCTAGAGTGGTCAGTCTGAATTAAAAATTACAAGCCTGAACCCCAAAGCTTTATGCACCCTGTAAGTCTCCTTATAGATTCTACACTGACGACTCCTTTCCTTTATTACATTCTAATACTCTTCAGCTTAAGTGAAATCCTCGACTTTGTACTGTAACTATGGTTGCTGGCCTAGAAAATGTCACATCAGTGCATGTGCAGCTTCCAAAATGCTAAATGGACCATGACATGGAGAGAAGGGCAAGAAACAGAGATGCTGGTTGGTAAAAGAGCATGAAATTGAGATAGGCATCTGTGCTCTTTGAATACACTGAAACACCACACAGAGAAATCAACAGCGAACTTGTAACTGCTCCAGTATCCTCCGGGTAATTTTTAAATGGCACATGCATCTATTTCCATTTCTGCCAGTAAGGCTGTCATGGCTAACACCAAATGTATGTACCTTAATTATAGGTACTGGAGATAATTCCTTTTATAGATACCTCTTTTCTACAGGTTCATGGTTGAACTCCAGATATGTTCTTAAAACCTGATAGATTTCTTGAAATAGAAGACAAACTAAATTGAACAAAACTAATGTTGCTAGGTAACAACTATAGGAATAAGCGACATATGAAAGGTGCTGGTAAAAAAAAAAATCAAAGTGTCAACAAGAAACAGGAGCAACTGGCTATAGGTGTACTACAGCAGAAAGGAATGACGTTGTGCCCTTAGACTAGTGCATAAAATGATTTTCAGGAATTCTGATGAAAAAAAATGGATGGTTAAAAAATGGAAAATTCAGTTCTTGTCCAGGTCACACATCTAACACTTGACATCATAAAAAGCAAATATGATGAAAGGGAAGGGGGGTGGATAAGGAGGGCTTATTCGTTTAATTCCAGAGACAAATTAAGGTAAGGCATGTCTGTGATGGAGATTTTAATGGTTTTGTCTTTAATGATGCTGCAATTATTCACAGATAACCTTCAGAAGCGCCTCCCAGTGTGCATGATCCCATTTCTAATTCAAGAATTGTGGAGTCACATTGGTCCTTCTATGCAGTGGATGGGTGTTGACAGCCAATTGCTGTAGGTGGCTACCGCTACAACCACCACCACTGCTGAATACTTGTTTAAGTCACTCAGAAGTGTTGAAGCACTAATGACATCACTATGAGAGAGGGGTTTGAAATCCAAGGAAAACATCTAAACCATCCAGAATTCTGATTATGCATATTACAATTATAAGATATAGGATTAAAATATTTAAGTCATGGCCAGTCCCTTTTCCAGACACACACAAACCCTTTATAAAGCAGAACTGAGACTTAATCTTCCAGATACCCATTTTCTTATAGGAAATTTGCAGCTTTAAAAACCAAAACCAAACAATAACAACAAAAAACCCCCTATCCTACCACCACAACAAAACCAACCAACTGAAAAAACAAAAACCAAGGTGAAGAAAGCATACCTCCCTGAAAAAATCATCAGGTCAAAGTTTGAACCCAAAGCCAAACATGACACCAGCTGATCCTTTGTGACTGCACAGACAGTGGAACTGCCCATCTCCTGTTGGGTGAGCACCCCGCACCCTTCTGCAGTTATCACTGATGACCAACAACAGCAATCACAAGCAGCTGATGGCCTTTCAAAACCTTCCTTTCAGGCCAATGCCTGCACAACCACTACTGCACAGTAAACACATCACTTAAAGCAGAATATCAGATTAAGTAGACCTCTGGGAAATTGTCATTCTTGAGCTGATTACAAAATTCAGTCAAAAGATTAATTTTTCAAGTAACTGGTAACATCTGCAGCTTTATTCCATGAAGTTCAGTGGTTTTCCTGTACCATTTTCTCATGTCACTTTTAGTTCACAAATTTAAGAAAAAGGCTGAGAAAGACCTTAAAAAGAAAGCCTTTATTTATTTGTGTTTATCAAGACAGGGGAAAACTCAAAACAGACTCAGTTACCCAGAAGATAGAAAATAACATCAAGGATAGAAGCAGCACTATAGTGGGCAGAATGGTGTATTCTTTCAAAGGCCAAACTTGGGGTTGGAGTAGCCTAATCCTCAAAACACCCAAGGACTGAGTGGTTACATTGGTAAAGGATGCGATACATCACATGGTGTGCAGGCCAGATGGATTTTCCTGGTCCAAAAAGAGTTGTGAACAGAGGGGAACCTAAAGCTTAAATTATAGATGTATGAGGAATAGTCATGAATCTGTAGCCTTATTGTGGCCCTTTCTTAACTCAGGATGAAAACCAAAAAGGACAGTGAACATGGGGGAATGCATGAGACAAGGACAGGCAGACAGACAGACTGACACAGGCATTCTCCATTCAAGTTTTACCTTCCTGGTAAGGCTAACTGGATGCTTCAATCTTGGTACATTACCTCAATAGCAATACTGACAAAGGAAGCCCTGTCAATACATCCCAAAATGATGATTATAGAAAGACTGTCCCTTATCCTTCAAGAGAACATGGCTGGGGCAATAGCTGGGCAGCAGATGGGCTTCTAGCCTGTGCAGCCCATAAAAAAAAACCAAACAAAATTCACTGAAGCTTTTCAGAAAACAGGCAAAACCATGTTAGCCCACTGAGCCGTTAAGATACTTACAAGTCAGAACTCGTGAAGCACAACCTTGGGTAGCAACATGAAGATGAACTGAAATACTGTCTGCTGACCACATGGTAAATGCTTGGCAGACTGCATATTATATTAGACAGACATATTTATAAGAAGATATCCTGTATCAGTAAGAACTGCAATTTGACATAGCAAAGGTCAGGTTTAGTTCCATTTTAATTAAGATTACATACTTCTACATAAAAGAAACAGAATAGATAGCTTTAAAATACTATGTGTTTCACTTATGCTTAAGTGAATAAAAAATATTACTTTTCCCAATTTATTCTACCATTTCCTATATACATATTTCTACTCATAATGCTTCTCTGAAGTTTTACTTGGATGGTTTATTCTTATCACCCATGCCAGAGAAAAGAAATAAAAAATGAAAGTGCAAATCAAATATAAACAAATAAACAACGTTACTACACAAGTCACAGTTCAAAAAGGAGTTAAAAATTCATACAGATGAGAAGTTACCATGTGTCTTACAAATCTAAAGCTATTAAAGGCAAAGTTAAAAACAGTCAAAGCATGTATTGCTTTCCTTTATGGAACCTGTGCTCTCCCTCCCTGATTAAATACCATAATACCCAGCCAAGTAATCCCAGTTGAACAATCCTTACAAATCAATATAAGTACCACTGCACGGATTAGTCCCTCCCATCCTGCCAAGAAAGTCCAAGCCTTATCCCTGCTCCGGGAAACATAGTGCATAACTTCCTATCGTGCTGCTGGGTCGCTCCAGCCAATGCCAGTAATGTGTGCTTGCTCCAGCACCAGTGCTGGCAGCTGCTCAGCAAGAGCATCACCCACCTGCCTGGGGAAGTCCCCACCTGGCAGCCAGCAACCCCCAGGCTTCTTGCATTGGGAGTTTTATTTCACAGCCAGTCCACAACTTAAATACAGCTTTCCAGTAAAAAGTGGTTGGATTAATCCAAAAATTCCATTAGCATTTCTCTTCAGGAAGTGACGGGTCTGCAGAGCTGGTGCTGAAGCATTATTATTATTATTATTATTATTATTATTATTTGTTGTTGTTGTTGTTGTTGTTGTTGTTGTTGTTGCTATTAAATTAGGTGTGTCTCTCATCAGTTGATACCCGAGCTAACCTTTACTCCTACCAAGTTTAAACCACGAGTTTTAAAATTTGCTTTGAACAGGTTTATTGCTGGCTTAGAAAGCATGTTTGAGGATGTAATACAAGTTCCAAAAG
>JAWWLV010000088.1:82488121-82616116 GCA_035041135.1 Platyrinchus mystaceus
AGTTTTAAAATTTGCTTTGAACAGGTTTATTGCTGGCTTAGAAAGCATGTTTGAGGATGTAATACAAGTTCCAAAAGTTGCACACAGCAATTAATGAATCAGCTATTCCTCCAAGTTAATTAAAGATTGCATTTTCAGCACATAATAGTTACCTAGCTGTGACCGATGGACTTGCAAAGAAGGCAACAGGAATATTTCATATTTAAGGTACTTCTCGTCAAAGTTGAGTTAACAGAAACAAAGTCATATGAAAAAGTAAAATCCTTTAATGCCAGGGTAATCATGGTTTCTTTCTATCAGTAGCTTTAATAGTTTCGTATTAACTCCAATCATCATTTTAGTAAATTAGCTACAAGAGACTGAACTGGGGGAGAGTTGTTTGGTATTGCAACACTGCATCAAAAAAGCCTTCTCTAAGAGCCTGTTGAGGATTAAAATAAATTTACTTATAGAATATTAGAAATTGCCTCTGGCTTGGGACTTTTAAACCTGGCATCTGACAAATAACGATGAGCACACTTGCCTACCTTAGCTCTGCTTCACAGATGAAGGCAGCTGCCATCAGGTGTCCTCTTATTGCCTATGCAGCACCAATATAAGCTTTCCGTACGTTTCTTTGCCCCACAGTGTTTTCGGGCATGCATTTGATTTCATCTGCAGACAGATATGCTGTCCCTGAATTAGCTGTCTATTTTAGGCTTTCCCTTCAGGCAAGTTGAGCGGTTATTTCCAAAAATCACACAGTCCTTTTGGGCACAGAATAAGGAGATCTCCCCTGGCCCCGTTAGCAAAGGGTGGATAATTTGTGAGGAATTACTGCTGTAACGCAGCACAAACCTCCACTGCATGAGAAGGGAACGCCACAGTCCTGCCGCACGGATCCCCAGATGGCAAAGCATATTGCTGCAGTCTCATCCCAAATGGCGGTGTGGAGCCACCACTGAAGGTGTCTGTACCGCACACCGCTGAAGCGAAAAACAGTCATTTATAAAATCTCTGTGATGCTTCCCTCTGCCATACACTGACTCCAAGAACTCCTGCTAGCCAACACAGGGGTTTTTTTAAACACACAAAAAACCCTCAAAAAACCTAACCCCAACCAAAACTACCAACAACAACCCTGAGACTAGCAACAATACAAAAGAACAAGTAATGTGAATTTACCATTTAAATCTTCATTGAAAATCAGCCTAAATTTATCTAGGCCTAAGAAAACCAGAAACATGTTAATGTTTCTTCTGAGCTCATCAAATGAAGTTTCCTTTTCTTTCAGCTACTCAAAGCCTGGACCTTTGTGATTTAATATCCCACAGCTAAGCTGCACTGGTAAAAATCAGGCAGGATCGAGCTCACACAGAGGCAAAAGCTGATGATGTGCTACACAGAAGACTTGTCATATACTGGTGTGAGTCAAAACCAACTTGTTCATTATGCCCGTTTTCCTTCTGAGACCCTGCTTTTACAAGCTGTGTGCATTCCCAGTTCAGGTACACAGCGTGCCCTGTGATTTTGCCCGCTGCTCTTCTCCATCTAGTCAGTGTTCAGGGAGCCCAATTCCCTGTCTAGATTCACCTCCTTGCATGCCCATATAACAAGGCTGGAAGCAGGACAGAAGATACTTTCCCCTGTGTCTGTTAACAGACCATTGCTTCTTACAAGGCCGTCTCCATTTCCTTCACCCCACGTGACAAGGATGTCACCGGCATGCTCGAAAGAGCTTGCAGGGCACTGATGTCCTGCACTGCACAGCCTTAAGTCACCCCCACCACTCCTCTTAGGAATGATGCCCCAAAAACCCCTGGGTGCAGGGTCAGTGTTCACAAGGGGTGAGACAACCTGCTCACCTGGCTCTGTTTCACATCTGAAATACAGCCCAGAAAAGCAGCGAAGATTGGCTTCCTCTGCCAAAAGCACGCCCACGTATTTACAGACCTAGAAAGCCTTAGACCTAGAAAGAGGTAATGCTTCAACAGGACAGAGCTTAAGGTAGGCCAAAAGTGTTGCTCTAAAGCCTGAAGGCTCTGAAGGACTTCTCTCAATGGCTTTTTAACAGGGTCAGCAGCTCCATGTTAGTCACTGTGGTAGTAATACCCACGGGTGTCCCAGCAGCAAGCTTTCCCAGCTTCGGTTCCCTGACTGAATGATTTGTCAGTGATGCTACCCTAGCCTTGGAGGTGACTTGAGTATATTCCATATTCACCCTCTCATAGGTATTTTTTCTAACTAGTCTCTAAAACTCATTGTCATCTTCTGAAGAATATTTATAGTTATTCTTGAAGGAATGAAGTTCATTCAACTGTAGTTGCTGGGCTCATCACCCACTTGTCTTTGAGTTGCAGACCTCGTAACTTAGAAACCCATCATCTGCGGCATTTTCAATTTCAGAGGGACTTGGAATATTTTACTATGCCTGAGCTCTCCAGGATTTTCGAACCACTTAAAGGCCAAACCACAAAAACATACACAAAAAGAATAATTCTCTTTTGCTCTTGAACAGCAGCAAGCTCACAAATGAATTACAAAGATAAACAAAAAAATTAGCAGTCCCAATAAGCCTTGTTTTATATATAAACTTAAAAACATCCTAGCTTATAAAATTTTAGAAGTGTATGTATACGGAAGCTCGAGAGCAACGTATGTCAAGTAGGAGCGTTAACAAGATACAGCCAGCGTAAGACACGTTCCTGCGCAGTTACAAATCCTCTCAGACAGTGGTGCTGTAACACACCGTAACATCTCACTGCTTCTAACCTCATCTTGTGCATGTCACAAATTGCCTGCAATCTTGATTTGGACAGAAAGACTTAAATATTGTTACTGCAATCCTAATGCCATTAATGAAATTACATACTAATTGCTTTGGTCAGTACCACCTTATACACTTTAATTACTTAAGCAGCTGCTGTTAAGAACTCCAAATTTAGCTACATCTCATGCTATATTTTGATTTTTTTTTTTATTTATTTAGCTGGTTTGCCCCATTTAACTCTGGCTTTTTTTAGCTGAAAATATAACTAGCTTGACAGAAGCTTGTCCTTTTTAATAGGCATGAAGAGACGTGGAAAAAGTAGCAAATTCAGATTGATCTTCCTCTTGAAGCTTCTTGGCTTTAAGAAAAGTGCTGCAACCTTCTTCAACCTCAATGCAAGAATGTCAGCTGCCTTGAAAGGATGCATTTCCCAAGTATCCTCACATGACACAGCTTGCCACACTGAAGTGCTGTCATGAACTACTTCCAGCACAATGTTGACATAAAGGCAGAAACAAATACTGTACTGCTTATCACAGTCAGGTAAGTTGAAAGACAGGGATGACTGAGACTTATTGTTACAATGCTGCACTGTGATAAAAGATTTTAGTGCAGAACTGACATCAAATTACAACAGAGTTGTTTATCTACAGATTTTGCTTATTCTATTAAGCTATGAAAGTTGAGGGGTTTTCTCCCCTCCTCTTATTATATGATGTTAAACCAAATCCCAAGCTTGCTATATCTGCTTTATAGACAAAGTAAGAAATCAGAGAAAAAGAGTTACAGAAATGTAACATTCCAGTTCATTTTAGGACAGTTTTAACATTGCAAGATTTTTTCAAAGCTATAGGCACTGTAAATAATGCAACACTACAATATTAGCTTTTGCTATTTTACTCCTCTTTAAAAAATTCAAAAGCATTTCCTTTGGTATGACAACATATTTTCACTGATGTTCCTCAGTCTTTTCTTAGATGAACCTGAGGACCATCTGACTAGAAAAACAAACAAACAAGCACAGACTTTGTTTCCTTATTTGACAAATTTACAACTTAAAGCACAAGCCAAGACAGATGTAGTATAACATCAGAATGTACAGTTACCTAAAAGTATTTTGAATCTTTAGGAGTAAAAAATAAATGAAGGTTCTTTCTGTTTTCTGATGTGTTTATGCACCTATACATACTTTAACCATAAAGATAACAAAACACCAAGCAGTCTGAGAGCAGGAAAGACCTGCACTAAGAGCTTCTGTACTACACAGAACACTAGAAACCATTTAATCCCTCACAGTCCTCCGAAGTGGACATCCCACATGGGCTTCCTTTCAACTTGTGGTGAACTAACTTTGAGCATTATCTTGCTGAAGAGTAACATCTTCTTTTGTACTTCAATCAAATGGATTTCAGATTCTTACTGTCTTCCTCTTTCAGCACAGTAGGGTACCATTTCATTAAGAGCTTCTTATGTTCTTTCCTACACTATTAATGTCTCTAATCTTCACTCTGTCAACAATACCCCTCAATTCTGCCCTCATTAGGCAGTCTGTCTGTTGGCCTCTCCAAAACTGAGGATTCACTAGAAGACTGTCTTCCCACATGTTCTCAATAAAATGCATTTAGAAGTAATCTAGATGCTTCATGAGACATGTCAAGTATTTTGACCAAGGAATCATTACAAGTAAAAAACACAGTAAAGGAATCACAAAACTATACTAGTAAAAATAAATCCATAAAAGTTTTGAGGATAGAGTAACCATTAAGTTTCTTCTAAGCCTATTTAAAAGCTATTTAACCCAAGGCACTAAAAATCTCTCTTCCACCTCCCAGATTACAAACCAAGAACTTAATAATGCAAAAGCATTTTTTCTCTACCTCTTTTGTGTCAGATTTATTGGCAGGAGGCTGAGTCTTCCTCTGTATTATAAGCCACAAAAATCAGGCTGGAGCTGAGACACATACATGTTCAATGTTAACCTCTTGAATTCAGTGCCCTCACTTTGTATAGATCTGCACATTTGCCTGAAATACAAGGAAAGGTTGCACACAACCAGTTCAGTAGAAATTACTCCAGATTTCTACTGGTTTTCCTTTTAAAGTATCTGTATTTCTAGTTCAGTATAAGTGTCTAAGAAAGTTTTTATTGCTGCATTTCATTTCACTTGTCAAATCAGAATAAACTTCCTTCAGAGAAAGTGTTTTTTTTGCTATTACGAGTACATTAGGAAGTGTGCCAGCACAGCTGTACCACCAAACCCCTGGGAGACACCAGACCCTGGGGAATGTAAATGGTCTGAGAACAGCCTACTTGAAAGGACATCTTTTTTCAGGGCAAAGTCATCAGCACCGAGATCACCAACTCTTCTTGCTCAGACACCCTCCCTGTAAGAAAGGAGGCATTCAACCCAGCCAGGCCTTCAACAAATTTCTCTGATAGTCTCAATTTGCCTTGGAGCCAACAATCTGCCAGATTCATCTCTAAACTTGCTCTTCAGAAAGAGATCTCTCTGTTTTGTATTTCACCAGCTTAACACAGCAGGAGACATGTATCCTGGCCCAAACAGCTCCGCACTATTGCCATACCGAGGAAGGGTTGAGAGGTTTTTTTGTTTTGCTTTGTTTGGTCGTTTTCTTAAACAGAAGGTTTATAGAGATACACAATGGTGGAAAGATATTACCACAAACATAAATACTGTATTAGTAGACATCTCGGCTCCTACAGTAATGAAAACAAATTAGATCTCTTTCAGTAGTTTCATTTCAGCTACATACTAAAACCATCTTAAAGAAACTCTATGGCTTTTCACCATGCTTTATGCCTCAAGTGGTTTTTCCTTATCTCGTTATCCCACATTTAATGCTTTTCTTTTTTTTTGTTTTTAGTAAATGTTTCAGTGTCAACTGGCAAGTCTGATTATTGTTTCAAACTTTAATTTCAACCCCCATGTGAACAAAGAAAAAGCTACAGCTACTCTTCAGCTTAATTCACTGACCTCCTCCATCCTGTGAGTCAAGAATTATGCACCATCAATCAAAGCACGTTTATGTACTTAGAAGCTGCACCATTTCTCACCACTTCCATGTGAAACATGGCATACAAACAAGTCACTCTACAGACAGGCTACCCACCATGTCAAAAAATACCCTGTGGTTTACCCTATGTATTAGGATGCAATCTCACATCTGTTCACATTTCAGTCTTGACTTCATCTCATCAGAAGTGGCTCAATACTATGAACAAAGCAGGACTTCATCTCAAAAACAGCATGCACACTACTAAGCAGATCTCAACAGCATATTTGACAAAAGTTTTGCAACAGCAATATCCTAACTTTGCTGATGGGGAAAATGTAGGTAGACATCTACAGTGATTTGTTTTGTTCTATGTAACAGCTAATTTGTTGAACAAGTGCTTCTAACTCTTTGCTTTGCTCCCCACAGGCACCAGGGGCCAATCCCAAAAAGTATTTCCCAGCTTCTGATTGGAGGGGGTTGTGAAGAGCTCACGGCTGCTTTGGTGTGCTCACATAAAGAAATATACACTTAGAAGCGTCCTGCAACAATTTCTGCAGTCCAGTTTCATCAAAACCTCCAATGAGTCCCATTATGCTGAGCAGCTTATACATGCCTGAGCTATGGATGGTTAACACAAGGGACCCAGGTCTGCTGCTGCCATCATTAACTGCTAGAGTTTGCAACCACTCATTCGCATATAACCTTAAGAGTCTGTGCAACCCCACAGCACAGGCTTCGGATGTTTGCTACTCCACACAACTTCCAAAATGAGTGAATAAGGAACCATTCCCCCAATAAGGACCTTGCTATCAATAAAGCTGCCAGCCAGCCCAAAGTCACTCACCTTCAAATCACCTTCTTTGAGCAAGGACTGGCTGTAAATACAGGCAGGACACTCTGTAGAGAAGCAGAGTTTACAGAAAGAACCATAAAGCTGCTGTAATTGAAGCCTGTGCCATTTTACGCTCTTCTTGCTATCTGAAGTCTGACTTCGTTCATGAATCTTTAATCATTTTTTAAACACAGAAAATCATGTTGATACTTAAATAAACAGAACTTTGCCACTAAGAAAGCCTACTTTGACATTCACCCAAAACCACAGTAATTTATTAGCCAAGTAGTTTTAGTGACATTCATTTTTTTCAGATATACCATAGTATATATTCTTTTTGACATAACTAAGTTAAGCTATACTTGCTGATATAGACCATGAGTGCATTCCAGTGCAACTTGTTTGTCTCAACTAAAGGAGATACGTTCCCATGCTGGTAAAAATCTAAAAATCTGCAGTCCTCAACTTTCTAGTCATTTGGCTGAACCAATTTAATAAACAGATTAGAAAAGGCATTTCTAAGAAAGATCATGTTTAAGCTATAACTTGAACTGGGTATTTTCCTCTCAGCTGTATGATGTGTTACAGCTTTATGTGACAATCCCATTTTTCTAGTACGTAAGCTCCTGAAAATTGTTTTAATATGCAGAAAAGGATACTAAACCCTTAAACTAACTCTATACTTGTTCAGACTGCTTAACTTAAATTTGTTATAATAGTGTCAGCCAACTTTTAAAATCCATTCAATTTTTAAGCACAAGACCAACTTTTGTTTAGCATTTATAATTCTTCCTCTAATTAAGACCAGCTAACAACTGAAAAGGAGGAGCACAAAGCTGTTGCATCGTTAGGAATCCTAAAGCAACAGAAGCCTTTGCCAAGAGAACTGCTGTATCACAAATATGCCCCATTTCACTCTTGCAAACAAGCCTTACCTCACACTCCTTCTATTTCTTACCCCTGGAAATGCTACAGATATAGACATCGCTTGCTTATTTTTTGTAATCATTTTTATTTTTTAAAAGAGGAGCAAAGTGAATTACTGTATTCATTTCTAAGATGATAAAAGCTCTGCTTAGAAGATGAAAGTCATAAAAAGGTAAATTAAGTTATACTTTTGTCTACCTGAGGCACTGGAAAGAAGAGACAGAAGCCAAAGTTTAGGACACTTACTAGGACAAACAATGGAAGGAAACTGTTCTCCACCCTCTCATTACTTTGACAGAGACCAAAAATACAACCTTGAAGGTCAGGGGAAAACAAAAATCCAAAACTTGAATACACATCTCTCTGAACTGTTTGCAGACAAGAGGGCTATACCGTGTCAGCTATTAGAAATTACCTGCCATCACAAGAGAGATCAAAGGTGCATGGCGGGTCAGATACAGAACAAAAATCAGTTCACTGTGTTTTTAATGGGAGTGGGAGTAACTCAGGGCTTCATCTGGTTAAAGGGATCTCCTTCTGAAAAAAAACCTCTGATTCCAAAACCACTAAATATACCGGTGAACCAAGGCTGTTAAAAGCTGTCTTGCGAAGCTGCAGCCCAGCTAATCTCAATTCAAGGAGCAGTTTCTGGCATTACAACTGCCTGTACTTCACCGCACCACTGCCACAACACTCTTGGAAATCAGTTTCATAGAAAATGGGGTTCCTTTCCCCCTGTCGTCTTCAGAAAGCAGAGTATGTACAGTTAACACTGTGCTCCCGATAAATCTGTATTCTTTTACCAAAGTAGAGAGATTTAAAAAATAAAATAGCCTTCCCTCAACAGTCACAGTAATTTTAAATGTGCACTGCAGATAAATGAAAATCAATTTCTGATCCACTGATAGATGATACTTTTAAATGTCCGAATAAGCAGAATAGATTTATTTCAGACTTGAACACAACAGTCATGAAACCAGATTAAGGCCCTAGAGCTTTCCATGTAATCAGATACTGAAAGGCAGTTCTCTCTCCATTAGAGCTGTCCTTGCACAGTGACATTGTACATTTATCTCAAAAATTAGAGATACTTCTTAAAAGAATATTTTTGAAAGCGTATTTCATAGCAGACGGTATAGTGAGTATGCAGATTGTTTCCATTTCTAACTATACCCTTCCCCTTTACATGTCAAAATGCCTTTGAAATTTAGAATTTGATTTTGGTTAAGGTGTCAGAATTTGAAGTTAATATTCTGATGCTGCAGAGACACTGTTTTTACTGAACAACTGCCATTGTTATGGCATGATTAAAAGCCAGGCTACATAATAAATCAACTTTCCTAGTTGGAAAGCTCATTAGTACTGAGACTATTTTAAGTGCCCACAGCCATGTTTTGACATTTGGCTATAACACCCTCACTGACAGGTTCAAAAGCTTCTTACATAAAGATAAATACAATTAAAATATTACCCCTAACAGGGAATATGCAAAACCCAAGAACGTGCAGGAAGAGGGTGGAGTGGCACAGGCCAGAATTCAACTGAGCCACGGTAAAAATGTCATCCAGAAGCCATCAAAAGAGTCTATGTTGATAGTATTAATTTCCATTCTTCTACTCTAACGTGGTAACAGCACAAATTTAGTTAGATTGCACAAAAAAAACCCCACATAAAAGCAATAAAGTTATGCCAGAAAACATATGAGCTAATCCAAAGAATTTACAGTTAACTTGCACTGATTGAATTAGAAGAGGGTATTTCAGATCACTAAGTTCAATTACGGACTATTAACTCAAATGGAAGAAATAAGCCACCTGGGAGGCAGAGAAAGACCTGAGACCACAAGTGTCCCCATACCATGGATAGTAAATAAGTAAGTATATAAAATGATTTAAAAAATAGTGAAATATATTGCATTTGGCTGCTTTAGCAACGGGAATGATGCAATTTGCTGAGTAAATACTTTTACAGAGGAGAGAGTGGACCACCCGTAGGATATTCGACTTTGGGTTTTTTCTCACAGAAGACATAAGTGCACAAGAAATAAGCTCAGCTCTACTACCTGGGAGAAACATCTCATCGCTAGTGGATATTGAGACACTGGTTTCCCTCTGATATCTGATTTTTTCCAAGCACACCATTTCCAATGGAAGTGTCAGACCCACGAGCTCAAGCCTGAAAAATGAAACGCCTGGAACACCCTCATCCCCATGAAGGGCTTGCCAGGCTGCTTCCCTCCAGGAGCCCTCTCTCAGCCCGTGCAAGGTGCTGTCCCTCCCAAGAAGCCACCAGCAAGGCTGTTGCATCAGGCTGCCAGCAGACAGGCGCTCGCTGGGCAGGCAGCCAGCTGCCCCGACACCACCGGGGTAGTTGCACCAGCACAGAAAGTATTTATGCCGCCGATGACATCACCTCTTTGAGCTGACATACCTCCGGGGAAGCGTGCCAAAGGTAAACAAATACTCATTTGCCTCCCGCTAACAGAGCAGACACTCCCAGCAGTGTCTCATGCATCTGCTTCTTGACATCCCAGCCCCTCACCAAGAGCCCCTGGAGCGCGCCGCGATAGCTGCAGCACAGAAAGAGAGTCTTCCACGAGATGCCCAAGAGTGCACACCCCCAGACAAGGAGAAAGGGCATCCCTTTGCTACCTCTTGCATTACCCAGAGGATGCAAAAAGGCGCCTGCTGCAACAGGTAGATTTGCTCTGCTTCAGAGGCAGCGGGAAATGCACGTCCCTTAACACTAAAGACAAAAGTGAATTAAAAAGGACATTTGATTTTATGATTGATTTCGCAGTGTCTCTCATTATTCAGTTAGTGGTGAATTTCTTACAGAGTCATTACTTTAGGTTTATGCTAGTAACTTGTTTTTCAGTAGGTAAAATGCAAGGGGTGAGGGAGGTTAAATGCCCTCCTTTTCTGACATATCGGTAAAGAAGAAGGAGAATCACACAACTCAGAGGCCCAGTTTACTCATTCACCTCCCAAAGCTTTAGACAAGAATTTAACAATAACAAGAAAGGACCTTCTAATTACCTTAAATTCACACCTCGTGAATCTGCTCCCCTCTGCCCCTTAATAACTGCAGATACAAATATTGAAATAGAAGGTGAAGACAATCCCTCTATCTTTAGTATAAAAAAACCCAAACCACTGTTTCAGATGCCGTACACTCATACAGCTTCAGTCCCTGAGGGTGGGTAATCATGAACTATGAGCAAGGAACCCAATTTCCCAATCCAGCTCCACTTGCTCTCCCAATGCAACTGCTCTGCCCCAGCAACTATCTCCCTTCCATCGCGGCAAGAAAGTCATTGCAAACTTGGTAATAGCTACCGTTTTCACATAGGTCACAGACTGGCTTCAGAGGAACACAATATTTTTAATCATGTCCAAAAGTGATGATTTGCCAAGCTGATAACAAAAAGTCAATACATGAAAAATAAAAAATAAAATTAAAAAATACAATAAAAATAAAAGAAAATCCATAAGTTACCAGCAAACATTTTTCTCAGAACCTGCAACATTTTGATAATTTTTTATCTCTTTCTTCTCATTTCACTGATTTCACTCAATATTTATTATATTATATACAGTCTTCCAGCTAAACTCAGTTTCTCTCTCTCCTGTAGCTTGCTGCAAATCTCTCAAACTATCTGTACTAAACACCACTCTGTCTTCTCTTTTCATATTTGGGTTTTGTTTGTTTGTTTTTTTTTCTTTTCCCAGAGTTCTGTTAGCCCAAGGGTTTGGGAACTAATCTAAAGAGGGAAGTTAAACTTCTACACAGCTATTACAGGTGCCTTCCTAGTAGCTAACAAGATTCATCACCAAATATAAATGGAAGTGTTCTTCAAAACAGCATAAAGGTACTGTAATGAGCTAGGCAGGAAGCAGGGCCTCCACTCTCTTCGAAAGATTAGTCAGTATAAATCTTTTTGGCACTAATGGTGGGTTTTTTCTAAGGCTGGACAATGACAACAACATTTATACAAAGCACGAGAATTCATGAATGTCTGGCAATATTGTCCCTGAAATACAAACAAGTCTATCTGTTTTTCACTCTACATTTTCAACTCTGTACCAGCGAGAGTCTGCAAAAACATGGGTTAGTTCTGATACACCAGATAACAGACTCATCCCAGTCAGATCCCACAAGTGAAGCATTTCAGAAGTAGCACCGGCTGTTACCAAACACACTCCTCCTTAGTTACGGAATGAATAACAACATCGCCTCAACCTCCCATGTCTATCCTGAGGCAGATACAAAAGAAAAGACATTAAAAGCAAGTAATAACAACAATGGTAGAGAAAAAGAGCGCTACACAAGATTATTTCTCTGGGCTAAATCTTGGGCATGTAATACTTCATCTACACCCATGCTCATTCAAAAGTCTGCCTGTATTTACATGGGCCTGTATTTTTTGGACCCAAAAACAAAAGGCAGTGTGCTAGAAGGGTAGTTTCCACCATGCTGACATTTACTGTCTCTATAGAAGTTAATGTATTAGTGACGAGCCAGTGAGGTACTGGAGAGCATCTACCTCAAGAGTTGGCTGCAGTGTGATGCAAATTGGCAGATGCCCTGGATCCTTCCAGTTTCACTGGGAGCAAGTCTGTAAATACAGACAGGAAATCTAATGTCAACCCAATTCGCAACCAAAGCATATTCATTGTCTCTTGATAGAAAGGATTTTCTACCATGACCAACCAAGAAAGACCAAAAGCCGAGCTGGCTGTTGACAAAGAGCAGCTGTTGGCTAAATCAACTCCTATCACCATTTCCTTTCCACTGCTGGAGACACTGGCTGTGCAGTCAGAGGTATCGTAAGGTTCAGCTTAGCTCTGTCTGCAAACTGCAGTGACAAAAAGCATCAAGTCCAACAAGAGCTCAGGAAAGGAAGGCTGTGTGTGAATGCATTAAGAAAAGGAAGATAAATCTTTCATCACAGACCCATGGCAAAGCACATTTGTACAAAAACTGACAATCATCCCACATTCATACCCATGAAGTAGCTTATGGGGAATATAGGAAAGACATCACAGTTCCCATGGTTTGCATTTAGTACGTTTACAAAATTTGCCCAATAAGCAGAATCATTGAAAAGTGAGTACTAAATAATGGTTTAGATATAAAAATACTTACTGCTAAAGTAAGCAAGCTTATTAGCATACCTACACATAAGCAGTTATTAAACTATTTCTAGGAAAAAATACTATTCCATCTACACTCAACTTTGTACATGTGTTTCACATGAAACTGTCCTATTCTAATGACTCCTCACTTTACAAAAGTATCTTCTGCTTCCCAATCTTTACAAGATATTCTTTTGAAATAAAAAGCTGACCAGTTATAAAGCATCTGCTTGTGTAAAAACAATGATTCAGCAGGAAACACGTACTTGAAATACCCTTTACAAGAAAGGGCTTATTCAGGCAGGGACAGTTGGCAGGGCTATCTCAGTCTCCACTTGAATGCTCTTTTTCCAGTTCGTGTTGAAGGGATTCAGATGCCTAGGACAAAGCTAATCACCATTTTTATAGGCTGTGGAAAGCAGTTTGGGTTCAGAATTACAAGTGCTTGTACCAAAAGCTCCCCCAGTGAAAAGCAAAGGGCCGTAAGTTAATGTTCAACAGAAGCTGGCAGATCGGCTGCACTCGCTGAGCAATGTGGTCAGGTATGAATTGAAAGTGCATACATAAAGTAACATAACAAGTATGGTTGCTCAAAGTTCAGCTGCAGCATTTAACGCACAATACTAAAGAGAAAAAGGCAGGGAACACCTAACATCAAATATTTTAGCCAATTCTAATCCTTCCACAAATTCTGCTCATGTGAAACACAGGAAGAAAGGCTTTAGATCTAATAATAGGTATATGCTGATGTCAGCAAGCAACGTTGTACATAACTAGAAGCAAAAATTGCCATAGTCTGTTGCAAGTATCTTTATCACCAACATAATCAAGACATACCACCAGAATAATTTGCAGTTGTCCTGCAAGTTGCTTCCAGATACAGGTTTACTCTTACATTTTTAACCAGTGTCACTGCCAGCAAAGCTTCAATAGAAAATAATGGATAACAAAGTTTCATGTAAGAGTAGAAAAAAACCCAAAGTAAACAGTGGCCATAGAACTTAAAAATCAATTTCATGTTAATAATCTAGTCTTCCTATTTATTATGTGACTAATGTGACTGCATGGGAGCTAGTTCAGACCATGTCATAACTCCCATTGAAGCTCTTTGTGTTGTACTTTTTCTATGTACTATTCATTAATCAGTTACTGGATTATATGCCAGCTCTTAAAATACTTGTACTTTCAAGTTCTTGGATAAGAATGTATATGTCATATGCTATGAAAGAGTGTAGATGCTCACGCTTGGACAGGGGAACACACAAAACATGATACCATATCATGCTTATGGTCACTTCCACTTTCAAAAAGGTACCAAAGCAGCAGGTATCATGTCTGTAAGGCACATTGCTTCCCTCCAACTCTGCAAAAAGGCAGAAATGCTACAGCCCAGCACAGCATTAAGGGCCACCTTTGGACATTCAGATTTCAGTTCTTAATCCACACCACTAACGTAACAGTGTCAAGATTAATAATGTACTATATACTTACTTCAGCAACAAAATTAGAAAGATTTTAGAAATCCTGGATTTGATTGCTTTCAGTCAGCTGACATAGAAGAAAAATCTCAAACAATTTGTGGATGCATAAGTGATCTTTACTTCAGAAAGTATTGGGAAATAAGTGAACTGAGTCTTGCTTTAGAAACAGGCATTAAACTGCCAGTACTCTCCCCATGCAAAATATTTTAAAGACAGTTGTTTCCTAAATTAATTTGGACCCCCGCATACAGACATTTGTCTTGAAGTGGCTGAGACAGAGCCACATGTCAGGTGACACTGTATGGATCCTTCTGCAGTACAACAATACTGACAGAGGAAAAGAAGGATCTGAAAAGGAAGCAGGAAAATGTCAGGCTGCAAAGCTGGCATTTTGCCATCAAAACACAGTATTACCTATTTCTTCAATAAATGTTCAGACTTCAAAAGCAGCAGCCACACATACTACAAAGCATGAACTCGAACCACACAGCATGTGTTCCCCTCCAGAAAAATCCCTTGATTAAAAGGGGGATATTTACGAATAGCTTCAGAAGTCACCTGTATAGATCTTCTCCAGGATTTGCACATCCTGAGATAGGTGAAATTAATGTAACAGTACCATTCTAAAACAAATGAAAAATCGAATTTATAAACTCTGCTCTATGCATGCAAGCATGCCACAACACACTGCCTGTGTTACTGCAAGTTTTGGACTGGATTACATTGCAATTGAAAACAAAGCTTCAAAAACACCAGAAGACTTGGAGCGTGGAGAGGGGAGCAAGTTAAAGTACAATCCTCATTACATTCTGGGACTTGTTTGTGAAACTTAAATGGTCTTGATAATTTAAGAGTCATGAAATTCCAGTCTTGCTGCCCTTGACAAATTAAAAATGCTGCATTTTTAAAGGACAAACTCAAGCATGTCATATTTAGCAAATATTTTAAGTAATACATTTGTAATCTTTTCTGCTCAATAGTCTTGTTCTGACTGCATTACTATTAGCTGTTGCACTGATGAAACAACATTTGAAGATGACCTTCAAGGACTTGGTTTCAAATTAAACCATCAGGAACCCCGAGGGAAAAAGGGTTCACTGGTTAAGACAGTACTCTCTATAATCAATTATTTCAAACCTAAAAAAATAAAGCTGAGCTGAACAGTCTCTGCAATAATAGTAACTGTTGCCTTTTATGTGTCTGAACAGACAGAAATCAGCAAAGACAGACTTTTAAGATGTATTTCAACTTTTTATGAGTACATTTGTTGACTTACAAAAGCTAAACTATTACACTAGCACTACAACTTCTAGTTCAGAACTTTCTTTTCCCAAATAAGCTGAATTCTATCACAGAAAGCAAGTAAACATGCTTTTCTCTTCTCCTACTGCAGACATTGAGCCAGAGCCCTGAATCCTTATAGCAGTCAAAGATTTTTTTTAATGTAAATTTGACATTACAAATGTCAAATTCCATTTCAGTACTTCTCTCCTCCCCCCTCCTAAAAACAGGAGAATATCCCTGTTACCCTGCCTAGTAATCCCATTTTGGGCTGCAAGGCTTGAGATGCATACAAGTCCTTCATCATGTTCACTCATAGCTCAAAGGACAGTTGTCACAAGAAACAATTTCTTCAGCGCTCCTCCTCCAACCATCCAGAACATTTCTTTCCCCCAGTGAGGAAAATGGCAATATGGAGGTCAAACCACATCTGCATTCCCTTGAGGAGCCTGGATTTCCACCCACTGTTCCTTACCTTGGTGATTCAGGGAGATGCGGTTAGATGGTTCTTGGAAAC
Organism: Platyrinchus mystaceus; assembly: GCA_035041135.1. NCBI lineage: Eukaryota > Metazoa > Chordata > Aves > Passeriformes > Tyrannidae > Platyrinchus > Platyrinchus mystaceus. The sequence goes on from JAWWLV010000088.1 coordinate 82,504,064, forward strand.
CCGGTTCCACCAGATCCCGTCGACCATGAGCTGAAGTCTGATCTACATTGTCCTAAAAAGAGAGGAGCAGAATATCTTATTAAAACCAGGCATTCTGTACTTCCTGTAAGCTACATTACACGAAGTCAAACCACCGATAGAAAACAAAAAAACCCCTGCCATTCCTCTGACAGGAGAAATCAGTGTCAGATAAGGTGGGGGGCAGAGCAGAGGGGGACACCAGACTGTCACATTAATACCTGTGGCATGAATCCAGAATCAATGACTATGCTGTTGACTCATCTGTACACGAGTTTGAATTTCAAACTGAGAAATAGTGATGTAAATGCACTTCCTAGTTTAACAAAAGTTTCTCCTAACATCAAATTATGCAGAGGCTTGGGGCCTTGTTTTCTTTAATTCCAAGTCTGTGGCTTAGGGTTTTGTAACTAATTAACTGGACTGAAACAGATTCAGTAGTGAACTACTAAACCTCAAGAGGAATCAGAAGTTCAGTTTAGATAAACATCCATGCCTCTGGATGCCAACCTGTTGTTTTTTTCATACTAGAACTCTCACAAGATCAGGTTTCATGAAGTTTTAACACAAACTGAATTTGGCTCAGTCTAAAACACCACTGTTTCTCACAGATCTTGCCAAAGAAGACAACTAGGAGAAAGCAGGGGAATTGGAATATAAACAAGAATATAAGAAAAGCAAGATAAATCACATTTTCGAAGTACGAGATGGGGATTTAAAGCCGGTACATAGTTTTACAAAGTTGGCATACCTTTGTGTATACCAGTTAAGGGTGGGTATGGAAAAGTGCATAAAGTTGACTGCATTGATATATCACCCACCATAAACTGCTGCAGCAATATACGTGACTATATACACGATCCTGCTGTGCCCAAAGTGTGGGATAAATACACAATGGCATCACCCACATTTATGTCAAAACATAGGAACCACCTTCATGGCAAATGATGCTGTAATTGTGGCAGAGCAATAACATGCCCACAGTGAGTGGCAATTCAACTATGTTCAACCGTGAACTCCTCAGCCCAGCACTTCCAGTTTACAGAATATAAGATAATGCTCAAAAACATAATGGATGTAGTGTTTGGGGCTTAGAATTGCATATAGACATACAGTATATGAAATAAATTATATTATCTCTTCATCAGAGAGACTGATGCAAATACTTGAGCTTTGATTCAAGTATTCAAGCACCACTCTCAAGCGTCTTCACCATCAGGAATCAGTTCAAGACCCCAGTTTAGAAGACAAAAGCTGCCAACAGTGGTATGACTAAGGAAAGTTTTTATGAGTAAACAATATGTGATAAGATACAAATGGTATCCATCTATGCCAGATACAACTGGGTCACTTAGACTTCTGCCCCCGTATTGACTATCTCCTTGTATAGTTCTTCGCGTTCTTCGCACTGGTTTTCACAACACTGGCTGTTGTTTCAGAAGCCACATCTCCCTTACCTCACAAGTTTTTGTAGTAGCTTCTTAGGAATCAAAAAACCCCCAAACCACATCATACCTGCTGTCAGCTCAACTATCTTTGCTCTTAGTTTCTTGAAACTGCAGTATTTGTTAGCTCTTTCACTAGAGCTAGCTGAACGTGTATAAGGAACAAGCAACTCATGAGGTCCTGTCTCTGTCAAATCCCTTGCATCTGCAGGGTATCACATTCCGACATTTCTAGCGCTTTTGGAGCACTAGTCATCCTCACTGGATAGATCTCATTTTCTCTGGGACGCCACACAGCCATCATTGAACTGGCCAACGTCTCCTCAATTTTAAATTTTAGGCAGGAAATCTGGGACTTGGAACACAAGAAGGCAACTGCAGAAAGGACATACAAAATTATGAGTCTGTTCCCCAGAAAGTTTAGTGTAATTGATTCAAAGGTGCCAAGGGCAACAGCGGGGAGCAGATGCTTATCTAGAAAAATTTTCAGTCAAAACCTAAAGCTGAAGCTGATTGCTCTCCGTACAAAAGGCTAAGAGGTGAGCATCCCAGGCATTGAGAACTCAGCAGAACATCCCTCCCTAGCACAGAGCTTTTCTCTGTGCATTTCCCTCGATGCAATTCAACATGACAAATTTTTATGGGGTAGCTAAAACCCCAGAGATGCAGTTTAGCACTATCAGTTCCACTTCCCAGGCACAAGTCCCAGTGTCCAACACATGGATGCATTTACATACTGCCTCTTGGCTGGGAAGAACAACAGGGCATCCCAAGAAAAATAAAAGCTGGAACAAGAGAACCAGTTATAAAGCTATTTGTTACTTATCTAAATGTGTTCGCAGTTGTCCCAATACATACAAGTGCAAGGTAAGATTCATGCAATGCTATGTATCAGCAAAGGTGAAATGGGGTTGAGATGCCTCATTTTACATTTGTGTTTCCCACATCAGTAACACATAAACACTTAACTGAAAAGACCTTATTTCAGGCTTACACCTGGCTCCAAGCCCATAACTCTTCAATTAAACTGGATTTTTTTTTTTTTTTAAACTAGCAATTGCCAATTATTTACAGTAATAGGATACACCCTCTCTGGAATCACCTTACATCTGTACCAGAAGATGCTGAGAACCACAGACCTTATGAAGTTAAGCCAAACCCATGGTCAAAAGTTTTCAGAAGCAGTGGCTATAGTGACTAATGACTGCTGGTTGCTGCCCTTATAAAGCTGATACCCCTGCCTATTTCGTTCGGTGCAAACAGCTGCTCAGAAGGTCCATAGAGTTCTCCTGCTGCTTGAGCAAAGCAGGGAAACAAAGGTTTCCTTCGGACACTGAGGGCCAGCAAAACCCAGGTGCTAAAGCAAAGCAACAAGCCGTGCATAAACAAAGCCACACCTGTTACAGCAATGCAGGCAGTGGAGGGGAAAAGGTAAGGGCGGTGTGGTTTAAAGAGCTAGGGGTAGTTTCACATGACCCTCCAGAATCTGTTTGTGTCCGTTGTGCACAGACAAACACTGGCACTCGGCCAGCTGCAGCTGAGATCAGACACTGGAACAAGGTTAAAAGAAGAAAGGGGAGGGGGGCAGGAAATAAAGTTATATAATTGCTCTGTGCCAGCAGCCTTGCTGTTGGGCTCCATCTCAAGGCTGAGGCGGTGGCCCTCAGCAAGGTGGGCACCTGCTTTGATCTATTACCAACCTCCTGTCGTGGCTGAAACCAAGCTTGAAGTAATTTGTTTGCTTCCTGGTTTAATCCCCAGCTCTCCCTCCTTTTCCAATAAATGCTCTCAATATGAAATTAAAGCATGTTACTTAACTTACTGTACCATCCAGCTTTTGTAGTATTTTTAGAAGCTAACTGAGCATTAGCCCTCCCTGACTTGTTTTCATGTACTATTTTCTCTGTCAGTCAGCATCTGCAACCAAGGATGATTTAATCAAGTGACTAGAAGGATCTGAAGCAGGGTTTATTTTTCACAGAGTCCTTTAAAGCATTAGGATTTCATGTAGCCAAGCACACCATCATTACAGGTCACACTATGGTGTCCTTTTGCAAACCTATATTGCACGACACAAAAGGTGACACGCTTGCATCGCATTAAGAGCCAAAGTCCACTCATAGACACCGTTATCTCTACATATCAGTAACCAGGACAATCTGGATTTATTTTTCAATCTATAACTAAGCCTTTCAAGTTGCAATCCTTCAACTATGACATATGTTTGCTGCTGTTTGTGCTAGCATGATAAGCATTTCAGTTATCAAAGAAAACATTAAATCTTGTTTTTAATCGGTGAATCAGTCATATATTATAGCAGCTCCACTGTCTGCATACATGCTCTTTAATCACTTCTTCAGCTCCAAGTGCTACTGTTCCCACCTGCAGGTTAGCTCAGAAGAGTATTTATCAGTATGAGACAGTGTTATTAGGCTGACCAGTGTGTTGCTACTACTGGTAGTACTACTACTGCTGCTTCTCTCATCCTAGTTCGTTCAGCAAAGGTTATCTAGTCAGTCATTCAGGATAATCTTAAGGGTAAATAGTGCCTAGAGAAGGGAGAAAGCAGATTCGAAAGCACAAATAATAAGGTATCCCTTCTCCTTCATTCTTTGCAAAGAAAGGGGCCTAACATTAGCAGAAACTGAGCAGTTTTCTTGAGAAGTCTGGAAATCCCCTGTTACTGAAGGCTTCAACTTTTTCTAACTTCAGCAGTCACTGGAAGTTTATGAGATGAAGAAAGGCTACAAGTGGCAGCACAGCTTCTCGGAAGCTCCTGGGAGCATGGCCAGACTGAGGATGTCCAGACCACCAAGACGACAGTCCCTGGTTTTGGATTTACTGTAGCTGTTTGCAAACCCACACTGCCGTGCCCCTGAACAAAAGGTTCAATTGAGCAAGAGTCACGCGTACTCATGCCAGCAGTCCCACAGCGACAAATTAAGATCATGACATACTTCTGATGTTTGTACACTGTCCAGCACAACAGAAAGTAAAGTCAGACATGCTGACGGGTCTCACCGTGGTTTAGGGGACTATCAAGGCAGATACACCTCAGTCTGCAGAGAGACACTCCTGCCTTGCCTGCCCAGCTGGCAGAGCTCATTCCCCACACCAAGGTAGAGGTCTTAAAACTCGTTGAGCGTACAGAGAAAATTAGCCAAGTCATTATTTGAACCACCTTAGCTTTACTCTGTTCAGGCAACTTATGTAAAGCAAAAGGAAGTACTTTATGCTATCACAGACCAAGGAAACTATTGCAGAGTGTTCAAATGTAAGTGGTTTCCAAAAAAGGCAATTACAAAAATTCACTGAAGAAGTGCCCACCAAGGGCTGTGAAAAGCAGACACAGCTCCAGACTTCTGCAGAAGAAAAGGGATACTTGGAGAGATTATACTCTCTCTTTGTATCTGCAACTTGTTGCTCTTAGAGGACGGACAGAGAGATAGAGGAACATTTCTTTATCTGACCCAGTAGTGTAATTCTTAACATGCTCCTGGAGTTTCCTTAGGCAGTAAACAGATGAGGCTGCATTTTCTTCTGAGGACTGCTTTGTAAGATTCCTCACTTTCCAAACAAAAGACTATTTGCATTTATGTAAAGTAACTTCCTGCACTGCTTTTTAAGCTCTGCACTGTTTTTTAAGTTATGGTGCTGCTTTATACCATGATTTTGCAGCTTATTTAAAGCATCAGATGTACAAGGAGGATAATAGACTCAATTATGCTAAGTGCTGAGTAGCCAGCTATTCATCTAAATAAACTGTCCTATAGTTTACAGGTATCCACAAGCATCTACAGAGTTTCTGTTCACTCGGTTTTACTGGTAGCTCTATGAAGGCAAACACACAAGTTATTACAAGAATAAATCCAACTGACAGATCCAGACCTATGTTCAAGTTCTAATCCAAACTCCACAGTCCAGATCAATTAGCAATGCATGTGATGCTCCTTTCTTAAAAATACAGCAGCACAGTCCCCTACCAGACATATGTTTGGTACAACATATTTTCAGCAAGCTGACATCCCGGAGTTTGAGGACATGTGTCCCAAGTAAGAGGCCTGAGGGAAGAGCAAGGCTCTTGGGTTTGTCCAAAGTCACTTCTTTGCAGATGATTTCAACTTTACTTAAACACAGTTTGTATGTTTTACTGTTTTCTGCAAGAGTGCTTAACATCTCATAGAAATAAAGAAAAAAGAGGCTTTGCACACTAGGCAAAAAACTTTAAAGTGTATTCTCAGACAACCCACATATTACATAATTAAAGACCTGTAACCTGGTTTCCTGCCTCTTAACTATAGTCATTTGACTAGGTAGGAGCCAAGTGAAAGGCTCAGTAAGTCAACAGAGTAACTGTGAACCTAGAATTTTAGCATTCCCATTGCTAAGAGAGCTTGTACAAACAAGGGCTTAAAATAAAGCCACTTAGCTTTGTCAAAAGTTGAGCTCTCTCTCCTGAAGTAGCAAAGCCACTAACTGCAGGAATCCTTCTGTTTTTACAGTACTGGCTGTCAAGACTGGGAGCAATAACCCTAGAGACCAAGAACAAACAAGCCCAGCTCAGGACTACAGGAGTAGCAAAGGCAGCAGTACATTCCTACCAACACACAGCAACACCTCCTATCCTTGGTGCCGCAAATCACTGCTGCAAATCACTGAAAACCTGGCATGGCGCACAGATTTATTGTGATCCACACATTCATACAACCCTCAGCAGACTTACCAGACCACCGTGCAACATATACAATAGCTACAAGAAACATAGCAGACCAGGAATTAGCAAAGAAAGAAGGAAAATGAGACTGACAGACAAGACAGACCTGTGTCTGTGGTCCATGTCTCTGCAATGGCAGGGAATTTGTTAAATGAATCATAGGAATTATAGTACATCCCATGATACAGGGGAAGGCAGAAAGGCTTGTCAGTCTGACCTTGGAGGAATTTCTCTCCCGACCCCCTCTGGGCTTCAGTAACCCACTGACCATAAGTCCTTCAATTCAGGAAAAAAATTGGGAGTTTGGACCCTGTTGTTGACACCAAAACCCCATAGTGTGCATGCCCCAAGTCAGTGAAGTGTTTCTTCCGAACAGCCATGGGCTGACATAGTTATAGAAGCTACTGCCATAGCTGAGCTAGAAAGTTATTTTTCTGAAGGTGCTTCAGATTTATTTTAGGAGTCTGGTTATGTGACTTGTCACTACCTGCATTGAAACTGCTATCAGGGCACACCAAAAACTACTGTTACTACTAGCCAGCTTCTTCCTGTCCTCCTCCCAACTCCAAGTGTCTCTTTGCCCTCCAGGAAATAAACAAATTAATTAATCGAATAGTTAATGTAGTCAAGCAAGAGCTGGACCATGACTAGCAAGCTCCAACAGTATCTGGTAGGAGCAGTTTATTAATAAAAGGCTTTTCTCCAGTAAGGCAGGAGTGAGCATACCACATTAGCTGACAGCTCCAGCAGTGCACTTTTACAGCACACACACAGGCTAACATTACAGATTCAGCTTCTCTAGGCTGGTCTTTGCAAAACTGGCATTAACAGGATTTTCAACACTCCTGGACCCAAAATTTGGCAATAACGATGTCAAAATAAATTTCTCTCACTAGATGCAGTCCTCTCCTAGTAGAAACTAACTGCTTCTGCAAAAATTGAGCTGTCTCCCAGTACTCTGCCCGAGAAAATGGATAGTATGTTCCACACTGTGCACTTTTTGGACCAGACTGCCATTTATTATGGGAGAAGAAAATTCAATGCATCATGGTTGCTGTCTTTTAATCAGCTAGCAAGGAGGGAATCCAACTGACAGGCTTAGAAATGCTAAAAGCTTTGTTCTATTTTTAATGAGACTAAAACCAATGGGTCTGTTAGAGACAGTTTACAGAGTTTACAGCTAAAATAAAGTCTGGAGATACAGAAAAGAAACAATTGCACAAAGTTCTCAGTGAAAACAATCACTCCTTAGAGGCGTCTTCATCTATAAAGCACTTACAAAAATGAAACATTTACTTACTGATAAAGCATCCTTTTGCATTCTTTTTTTTTAAACAAACTAGGTTCCTTTTCATTTCTAACAAAACACCACTGAATAAATGAAGTTTATATTAGGAAATTCTTCACAGCAGAAAAATCACATGCTTACATAAAAGTTTTGTTTCTTCTGCTGGTGCCTATAGATCCTGATAATGTGTCTTTAGCTTACTGAACTTACCTCCAAAGCATGTCACTCTCACTGGTAAGGGACTGCCACTGACAAAGCTACCAAAACCCTCCTTTGCTGCACGTTCTACGCTCTTTGATTTTGGTCAGTACTGACTCCACCAAAAAAGTCCCTGAAAAATCTGTTTTTTTTGGAGAGAGAACTGTATTATCAACAGGAATTAAACTGAAAAACTGAGTTTAGCTATCATGAGAAAGTATAAAGTAAGCTAAAGGAATATGTCATACTCCTCTTCTTTTTAAAGAGGCTTTTCAGTGACATATTGCATCATTCTCATATCAAAGAACTGAGACTTAAGAGACTACACTACTTAAATTGAGTTAAAAGCACAAGTTCATACATGTTAACTACTATATTGGATGGTGCTCATGCAATCTGAGGCTGTAATACAATCCATAACAATGTGCTGTTGCTCATAAAGCCTTTAGCCTACTCAAGAATCTTTACCAGGGTCACTTTCTATGTTTTGTCCAAACGTTTCTGAAGTGCATGGTCAGGCTATGTTCCTTCTTCATCAGAAAGAGGAAAAGAAATACAATGGGAATATTTGTGCCCTGGTGCTATGGAAAATTTCAGCATGTCACACACTTGCTAACATACCTGTCCGGTCTGAGAAAGCGTCTTTAAAATTATTTTCTTTTAGCTTGTGTTAAAAAAAAAATTTAAAAAATCTACATATATTCTTTCGAGGGAAGCTGTAACACAGAAAGAAGGTATAGGATATTTGATCCTTTTCAATGCACTGCCCTCCCCATGCTCAGACCTGTGAAATACAAGGTCGCTCATCTGTTTTACTTGGCATCAAATCTACTAGAGCTTCGGTTATAGCAGCGCTGCTGACCAGCTGCTTCACAGAACAGTGGCTTTGGGAGTCAGGTTTTGACAGCCCCTGTGCACCACGCGGACAGGAGATGTTCTGCAAAATGCCTTGGACAGTCTGTCCCAGCACAAGCTAATGATGCCCTGAATTAACCTTGGAAGGCTCAACGCTTGAAAGGATGAGCTGGTCAAGTCTGGACCTGGCACTGCAGCAAAAAATTTGTGTCTCAGGCCAGGGGAGGGAGGAGAGAAGGGAAGATGCCACCTGGGTTGAAGGAACCACTATTTCCATACAAGTGCATTCTCCTCAAGAATTTATATTCAAACCTCTATGCTTTGGGAAGCAGCAACCACAGCCAGATAACCTAAATTTAAGTGTACATACCCTCATAGCTAGGCAGCGCTGAAAACTCAAGACAGATGAAACTTTAACAAAGAAATGAAAGTAGCATGAAACACAGAGCAAAGGAATTCATGCCATCTGAATGTGGGCCTGCTCTCTTACAGGCAATACTTCTACCACCTTTTGACTTCTTGATGGTTCAGTTCAAAGCAAGAGTTTGAACAGGCCAACAGATGAAGATAGTTATCCACAGCCCTAGACAGAGCTGACAAAATGATAAACCTCTTGTGGGGCAGGAGCCTCTGTACCCACACAGACCTTTAAAATTTACTGGATGTCAGCAAGCAAAGTAACTCTCACACGCTAATGAAATTGTTCTTCAAGTCTTCATACTGAAACTCTGATGAATTTAAACTGTCATGTTGAACAAATTCATACAAGACTACTTTGCTATGCTTACTTACTTCAACTATCAGCAACATGGACCTTATCACTCTACTTTCTACTCAATTTTCTCAATTGCTGCAATTTAGGGTGTGCTTGGTACCCCTTCCCTCCTTCCCAAGAGTGACCTTTGGCATTAGATAAGTAAGTAACTAGGTCTAGAAATGACTGTCCCATCTGATCAAACCTATGATGCTAATTATATTGATCACACACCTTTCTGCTTAGATAAAAAACCGTTTGCCTCTTACATGGTGCAGTCTGCCCCAGAACTCATTGCCTACCTCAGACAAGAGCATTTGTAGTTCAGGTGACTTTCAGTCAGATACAGAACTCTTTGCACAGCTCCAAAACAGCAAGCCTAACCAAAAAGATGATATTTCAGAAACTCAGACAGGGGGTAAGGATTTATACACTTCAGCTGACTGCTCTCTACCCTACTTAAACCCCACAGATATCACAAACATCTCTAAAACACAATAATCATGCCTTTTCTTGATTAATAACCCAGCATCAGATCATGTATTGGAACAGATTGCTATGCTCTCCCCTAACCAAACAGCAGGGTTACACTCAGAGCAAATGAGTAATGTAATTTATGCCAAAAGAATTACGGAGTATAAGAACAGTCTACAATATATGGATACTTTAAAAAAAAAATAGTCTTTTGTACTGCTTACATTCCAGTAACGGGTTACTTTGCAAGAGCCCTCAGAAAAAAATAACCAACAAACCCCACACCTTTACCAGGAAAACAAGAAGCCTGTATGTGTGCATTTCTTTCTTTCTTCATGTCTGAATCTCATTCGACCTTTGCAGTTTTAAGTAAGTCACATACATCACTGCACCATTCACAGTGATGGTCAAAACAGTTTTCCTGAAAAAAAGTCCTCACAGTGACGCTCTATTACACCTCGTAAAGTCACCACCCCCAAGTCTTTGCACACAATGATTGAACAAAATTTCTAGCACAAATGATGCTGCAGTTTGCACTATAGAAATACCTTCATACAAATTGTTGAGTTATAACAGCTGGAAAGAAAACAAAACAAGATTAAGATAAGACTAACAACAGAAGTCACCCTGAATATTTCAGTGTGACACTGTCTTATTCCCATTTCTCAAAATGAAATAAACTTGTAGGGCTCAGTATTGGGTCCAGTCCTGTTTAAGCACCCTGTCCATCCCTCGGTAAGTTCGTGGATGACACCAAGTTGGGTGGGAGTGCTTATCTGCTGGAGGGTAGGAAGGCTCTGCAGAGGGATCTAACAGTCTGGATAGATGGGCCAAGACCAAGAGTGTGAGGTTCAACAAGTCCAAATGCTGGGTCCTGCACTTGGGTCACAACAAGCCCATGCAGTCCTACAGGCTGAGGGAAGAGTGGCTGGAAAGCAGCCAAGCAGAAAAGGAGCTGGGGGTGCTGTTTGAGAGCTGGCTAAACATGAGCCAGCAGTGTGCCCAGGTGGCCAAGGCTGATGGCATCCTGACTTGTACCAAAAATAGGCCAGCAGGACTAGGGCAGTGACTGTTCCCTCTGTACTCAGCCACTGGTGAAGATGCACCGTGAGTCCTGTGTCCAGTTCTGGGCCTCTCACTACAAGAAGGGCGCTGAGGTTCTGGAGCAAGTTCAGAGAAGGACAATAAAGCTGGTGAAGGGTCTGGAGAGTAAGTCATATGATGAGTGGCTGTGGGAGCCTGGGGGTGTTTAGCCTGGAGAAAAGGAGGTTCAGGGGAGACCTTATCACTCTCTACAACTGCTTGAAAGGAAGTTGTAACCAAGTGGGGGTCAGGCTCTTCACACAGCCAACCAGCAACAGGATGAGAGGACTCAGCCTCAAGCTGTACCAGCAGAGGTTCAGGGTGGACATCAGGAGAAATTTCTTCACAAAAGAAGTCTGTGAAGGTTGTTAAAAGGGTTGTTAAACACTCGAACAGACTACCCAGGGATGTGGTGGAGTCACTATTCCTGGAGGTGTTCCAGAAACTACTGGGCGTGGCACTTAGTTTTGTGGTCTAGTTGACAAGGTCCAAACATTGGACTCAATGATCTTGGAGGTCTTTTCCAACCTAAATGATTCTGTGATTTTCTATGTCTTCAGAGTCTTCAGAAATAGAATTAACTAGTTTGTAGTAAAATCCCAGCACCTCAAAGTCACTTTTTATGCTGAGAACTTCTCTCAGTGCTCTTCATACTTTCTCTGTCTTAATTTTCAAAAATCTAGGTAGAATATGTAGTATGCTTAATTGTTACACTTGTTCCAGTATTAATATAAATATATATTTATATTTATATCTATCTCAAGGTAGCGGCTGCCATGTTATCCTTTCCTTAAGGAAAGGGAGCTAACTGTAAGTAGCTCTACCAGTTATCCTGCATTAAGAAGATAGCTTTATCAGAAAATCTTTATTGACTTAACATACTCTGAAGGAAGAAAATTCACAAAAGATCATCAATTTGCATTTAAATAGTAACAAATTACATGTAAAATTGCAAGCTGTCCCAGGAAAACACAGTACAAAGTGTAATCTTTAGTTTTTGTAGAAACTGGCACACCAAAAGCCAGCATGTAAAACGCCTCTTCATGCTTGGAAGGTTTTCTTTTTGTTTTATTCTGCTTTACTGTTGTTTACAGCATAAGTGTGTTAAGTGACCCCTAATTTTGTACAACTGCTCCCCACCTCTTGCTAACGCCTACTGGACACATCCAAGGAAGTTACCCACAGCACATCAGAACATACACTGCAGAGCTTCACCATAGTTAGCAGCAGCTGCTTTAATTCCTCACAAAGCCTCTGAGGCTACATTAAAGCCTCAACAGATCAAAGAGGTTTCGTAACTACCAGCATGCTACTGGAGGAAGGTCTGGTGTGCCAAACATTGCCAAGGCAGCACATGAAACAAAACAAGCAAACCACCTCAAACAAGACCTGCCCAGGTACAGGGTCTCCAAAGAAGGAGAGATTTGAACAGAGATTGCAAAGCTGGTCAGCCAGACCATGAGAAAGTTTCCGCAAATGGATTTCTACTGTTCACTCCAAGAAAAGATGAGATGCAATCAGATGAGTTGTGTTCAATTGGTATTGAAGTGGCTTTCAAACACCTTTCTTTCTCTTCCATGAAACCACTGCTGAAGTCTAGGGAGGGGAAGTCACTTGTTTACCTTGTAGTTCAAGGGGCTGGCAGCTTGCACATGAGCAGCTACCACACTTCAGCTGAGATGGTGATTAACTCCAGCATTCAGGGTGGTACCTTTTTCAGCACAATCAGTATTTATTGTACTGCTTCCTCTAGTTTTGAGCTATTCTTTCTAACCCAAAAATGCAGATCTATGAAATAAAGGTAGTGGAAAAGATTCCTGCTGAGAGTAAAGTCAAACCAGAGATCAAAAAACGGAGGAAAAGAGGAAAAACTTTGAATTAAGTTTCAGAAGCAAGCTGTGAGAGGAACAAGCCACCTTCTGGATACAGATGAACAGAAGACCATTCATTTAGCTAAAACAAGAAAATTAACTGTGCAGATTACCTGGGAGCTCCTTAGCACAATGCAATACTGACAGTGTGTCTGTAGTCTTACATCCTAATGCTACATGTTATTGTGCCAATATCCCTGTTCCAGAAGATGCTAGCAGGACAGCCAATAAGAAGTTTCTGGTCTTGTGGGTTTGGGTTTATTTTAATCTTCAAGGCAAGTCATACTTTAAAAGATACAGTCAGAAAACTATTTTTCCAGCTTTCTCTCATCCAGCATAGCAGTTATGGTTTATGACTAAACCATCGAGGCAATTCATGTTCGACAGCCATCAGCTTGTCATAGTTTTGAGGACGTAAAGGACTCCAGAAAAAACAAGATTGCAAGAGATGCCTTTTTAGGAACATCTTTAGCACACTTAGTTAGCTCTTTTGCCCCTGTCAGGAAAAGAAAAATATATTCCATGCAGAAATTTCACCAGCAAACACGTAGGAAGGAATTTTTTCCATCAAACCTGCAACACACTGCCTTATACTTCTGTATGGTCAGAAGTAGAGAAACGGTCCCTCTGAAGTCTTAATTCACATTCACCTTAGAGAACAGGCTCTACAAATGCTTCCAGCTACAAAACACTCAAGGTGACTCCCTCAAATATTGACATTAATGTCTGGTTTTGAAAATTCCTTGAATCTGTCTTGAATTAAAAAAGGAAAAAAAATCAAGTAAGTTGAGTGTGCATGTGTGGGTGGGTAAAGATGTTTAAAGTCACTTTAATAAATGGATATTTATTTATGTATGTAACATGTATGTTACATATGATCCTAGAGTTATCTTCTACATAAATCAACTGGTCATGACAAGAGGTCGTGGTGGTGTGGCCTTGGCTTGCCCAGTGCCTCCTGCTTCTCTGCTAGTCAACGAAGAATGAGCCCAAGAGAAGAGCTCTGGAAGAAGAAAGATATGCAGAGGGGGAACAGGTTGAGAGCACACAGAAGGATTGTGCAGAACTAAAGTACTTCACTCAACCAGGTGGCAGGATATCCAGAGACCACAGAGGCTGATTAGGAAAAAGAACCCATGGAGGTGGGCTAGCCCCAGATACAATCAACTGTCTTCTGACATCATCCTTGCCAAGATGTCCTCCAGGAAAAGCCAGCTATTTCCTTCCAGAAGGGCCAGAATGTCTTCTCCCAAGCTCCCCCAGGGAGTACTCTCCATCAGCTTGCACACAAACGTTCAAGGACATCCTGGGATGTCAGGTCTCTACCAGAGGGTGGAGGAGATAGAAAACCCACAGGCTTTTAGGAAAGGGAGGTGTTAGCCTTTCCAGGTTAGCCACAAACTCTTTGCAATCAATAGAACAGTTCATCCATTTGAAGGCTTGTGTCAGCCCTTCCTTCCTGACCCCAATTGTCTCTTTGCTCTCCAGGCACATGGATGACATCTCTTCCACAACGGCCCCACAGTGGAAAGGGGTCACAACTCTCCTAGTGCCTCAGGCCCAACCCCACCAAATGACTCTGATCAGGGGCACTTGTGACCAAAGGATAGCAGCATCAGTCAGATCTGAGGGTGGAAGCTCATAAGCCACTTAGCAAGGGGGACCTTCCCCACACTGCCCCAAAGACAGTCCTGGGGAGATATGGCTGGCAGTGGGTCCTCAGAGAAGGCAGCAAGGGAGGTAGTCCCTTTGGATGCAAACCTTTTAAGAGAGAGTAGACATCAGGGAAGGCAGGAGAGTGCCACAACAGGAGACTGAGTACCAACAGCTTGGCTGGGCAGCCACAAAGGACAGAGGTGGGCCAAGAGACACCTGGACTACTAGCACCCCTAGGCTCTCCTTTGGTTCAGTCACAGTGGCTCAATATTTCTTTCCAAAAGAGGCACCCATCATCTTTAGGAAGATCAAAGTTCAGAATACCTGTCTTGCATAGGCCAAACGAGTCCTTTTTCGCAGCCAGGTACATGGGATGGAGAGAGACAAATCAGCTAAATCACATTTCTGAGCCCCACAAGCAAACAGTGCAGTTCCAGGTGCAGCACACTACAAAGCACTACTACTACTTTGGACACTACAAAGATTTCTGGACTGTGTTGAAGATAACATCACAAGTGATCAGTGAGCCAGCCAGGGAAGCATTCTCGTGCTTGACCAACAAGCAAACACAACTTGTGGACAAAGAAGAACCAGTTGGGGAGGAAGAGGTTGATGGCAGCGGAGACGATGGTAATGACTGAGCAAAGGGAGCAAGACTACTAGCAAAATTACAGTCCTGGACTGTGGGAAAGCTGATTTTTCGGTTGTTTAAAGATCTGCTTGCAAGGTTCCCATGGCAGACTGCTGTGAAGGACCAAGGTGCTCAAGGCAACAATCTTGCAGGACAACCTCCTCAAACCTCAAAAATGGTCCGTTTTGGCATGCAGAAAGTCACAAGGGAATGGCAGAAAGACAGGCTGAATGGACAGGCAACTCCTTTGTCAGCTCAAATGCCATCCATAATGCAAAGAAGGTCAAAGCGGGAAGAGGTTATACAGAAAGAATATGGAGATAACTGCCCAAGCAGAAGAGTTGGAGCAAGCAAATGATGACAAGAAAAAGCAAGGAAGGACAAAAGGATGGCTAATATTAGTCTAATTTGTCCTCAGTTGTGCATGGAACCCAGCAGCTAAGGACACAAAAGATCAATGATGTCTTTGCCTCAGTTTTTCCTAGTAAAGTTCATCCTCATGTCTACCAGTTCTCTGAGCACAGTGGATGCATCTGGGGGACTGAACCATTACTCACAGCAAAGGAAAGTTATGGATCAGACAAGCTAACTGAACCAAGTCCCTAGGACAGACAGGATGCATCAGAAGGCACTAAGGAAGCTCTCCAATACCACTGAGAGGCTACTCTCTCATAAGTCACTGATCACAGGATGATCCTGATGACTACAAAGGCAAAAAACCACATTCCTCTTCAAAACAGGTGAGGCTGACAATACGAAGAACCAGAAGCTGGTCAACCTTGCCCAGTTTCTGTTAAGATTATGGAGCAAGTCCTCCTGGCAAGTCACTGCCAGGAACACAAAAGAAAAAAAAACCTAATTGGTAAATCTACGCTGGCTGTTCCAAAAAACAAGTCATATTTGACATTTCAGCTCACAATTTTAGGTCTTATCTCTCAAGAACTCAAAACACATAGATCACGGATCATTTTGCTGCCTTTTGGTTTCTTCATCAACCTCCACATTCTAGGTTCTTCAAATATATAGTTAAAATTTTACAATACTGGACAATCTTATGGGATTTTCAGAACATCTATTTTCGTTAAAAAAGTAGGCACCTCATTTGTACTTCGCACAGCCCAAAGCAATGTGCCTCAGATATAGCTGAAGACTGTAGAAAAGTTAACTGCAAACTTAAGGACCTACTGCAACAGCATAAAATTCATCAAAAATACTTCTTTGCCTCCACTGAAACATCAGTTTTACAAAACCCACGTGAGCTGAAGTAATAGCCTGTCACTCTCCTACACTAATAGCTTCAAGAACTTCTTCAAGAAAGGTGCCAACACCACTTTGTCAGAAACCCCCTCCTGAACTGTGCAGAAGTATTCAGTATTCTGGGGAACTTGCCAGCTGACAGTATTTACTGTATGACTAATATGCATTAATGAAGCACAAATGGACAACTATTTACTTGTGCTAATAACTAAAGCGCTTTATTAGAGCTAAGGCCTCTAGCATGAAGGGTTGCCAGGTTCCCCACTTGCCAAAGTTATGTCAAAAAATGGAGCCAGTGTGTAAGACATCAAGAGCTACAGCCAGTGTGTAGTAGAGTCTTAAGTCATTGTTTAACATTCAGCTTGCAAAGGACCAGCATGCTCCAAAACCACTGGCTGTTTCTGTGGGCTTGTCTTTTCATTGTAGAGGCTAGAATTTCAAGCATGCACACTGGTCGTACCCAGTGCGCAGGCCAAAGCTATCTTAAAATAGCAGTAAAGCCTGAGAGCTTTGCTGGACATTTGTGTTCTACTTTTGATTGCTTGTTGTTTTTTCAAAACCAGAAAGAAAGACACTGTATCTTAATGCCTCAGATTAAAATATCAATACTATCTAGCATAAAAGGCCGTTAATACCAATAATCTCACCCTTTCTTCATGAAGGATTCCTGAAAGCTAATCAATTTGGTAAAATTCCCTCCTGAAAAAGCAGAGTCAATCACCCAAGAACAACGTCCTTGCTCGATGTAGTACTCTCCATCCCACATCTCCATGAAGGGAACATACCTGAACACTATAAATGAAAGATACATCTGAAAAGCAGCAGAGTTCTATGGGAACTTAGGGAGAACTTTTAAGAAATAGGGTTTCAGACTGCCTTATATTAGAAACTGAAAGAAAAATTCTTACGGGATGCAAAAGGAGCAGGTAAAGAACATTTTCAGTCATAGCTAGTGCTAGGTGAACCTGATATATTCATCCTTAGCTTTAAAGGTAAGTGGCCCATCCACCACCAAGGCCACAGTGAGTTCAGGCTATCCATTCTTCTTTGAATCAGCTTCAGTTCAGGACTCAGCTGCAGCATGAGGAATGGAAAGTCTGCAACTGTAGAAACAAACAAAATGATCCCTGTCATGAGACATCACATAAACAATAAAGTTTGGAAACTGTACCCACAGTTTCTTTTTAGAAGCTGAAAAATTCTCCTCTCAGAGTTGATGACAAAAAAGGCTTCATGCAGAACCACAGGATTTTGACTGTGGAGTGGTACTTTGGAAGAGTTCTCCTCCCTCCTGCCCTTTAACTTTTGAAAAAAAGGATGAAATAAGTGCTTATGAAATACCTTCCTTTGATCAAATAGATTCCCTTTAGACTATGTAAGGCAAGAAAATGTACTGGGCATAACTTTACGCAGGGTCTGTATCTAGATACATTTCTTGGAAATACTTAAATATAAGACAATATTATATCATTGGTCTCTTCCAAGCATAGAAAAGGACTTTCTGAGCCAACAGGCATGGAAAACAGCACCAAGAATTTTCTGAGCTACAGTACTTTCTTGAAAAGTGACAGGTCCAAATGCACAGCAATCTTATCTTTCTCTTTAAAAAACAAAATAATCTTTTCCACTGGTTATTATTTACTCATATGTAAAGCACAGAACATCTGTAGGAGGAAGGTTCATTAAAAGCACACCCCTGCAAACTATCACTAACATAATTCCAGTTGATTACAACAAAGGCAATTAAAAAAAAAATGGTTCCATTCCCTTGTATTTCAGGTTTCTATTCTGTTATGTTTACACAGACATTTGAAGTATGAAGCTGTCTTAGGACTGGTACATCAGCTTCTCTCTTCTGTTAAGTTAGAGCTGTTACTAGCATGAAAACACTTGTAATTCTCCAAAATAAACAGTTGGTAAACAGCTTATTAAATATTCACTCATTTGGAAAAGATCACATTCATTAAAAAAATATACAGGATTTCATTTGGTGCTATAGTCTGCTAAGCTGATTGTTACCATTGCTTCAGAATGTTCTCATGAAGTTCTGTGAGAAAACACCAGAAAATGGTCTATTTTTATCAACATGGATGTTTTTATAATCGGGAAGCGACATCTTAAAAATTGCATACAAGTCAGAACCTAAAGAAACACACTGCTTTTGATTTTCATAGGATCGCTGAATGACTGGGGTTGGAAGAGACCTCAAATTCACTTGGTCCAACCCCCTGCTCAAGCAGACCCACTACAGCCAGTTGTCTGAGACCATGTTTGGATGGGTTTGGATTACCTCCAAGGATTGAGATTCCACCCCCTCTCTGGGCAATCTGTCAGTGCTCAGTCAGCCTCACAGTGGAAGAGCGGTGCCCAGTGTTCAGAGGGAATCTCCTGTGTTTCAGATTGTGTCCATTGCCTCTGGCCACCAGGGAAAAGAGCCTGGCTCCATTCTCTTTGCACCCTCCCTTCAGGTATTTTTATATATATATATATATATATATTCATAAGATCACCCTTAACTTTCTCTTAAGCATAAAAGCAGCAAACTGTAGATTTAAAGATGTATGAAAAATAGAGGTAAATCAAGAGATTGCTTGCATGTAATGACATAACAAGACTAAATGAGAGTTCAGTCTAGTGTTCAAGCATAGAACCATTAACAGAAACATGCAAAATAAACATTTTTACTTAAATTCCTCAGTTGATTTGAAACACCTACATTGTTTCCTGGCCACTGTTAGTAGTAACGAAAGTAGCAAATGCTATGATTGACCACTAGAATGCTTTGAGTCCTTTTTTTTTTGTGGCTTGAAAAAGCTTATATAATTAAAAAATGAGGACCTAGACCCTTGAAATTTCTTGCCTGCATTCACCTTGAAAAAAAGACTTCATGTTTTTCCAACCAACTCCTCCGTAAAATGGAATACAAAAGCAGAAGTGCAAACAGGTAAGTACAGACTTTCAGTGGAAAATGTAAAAAGTTAAACTGGTAAAAAAAAAATTTGATGTGTATTTCTTGTAAGAAGAGAAACCATAATCAATTGTATATAAGCTTAGTGTAAGATACATATTTATTTTACATTATTTTGCTTCATATAAAATATGATACACCATAGTGGTGGCAATTACACTTCCAATGGCGTCTTTAAGAGGTAAGCACCGCAATTTTATTTCAATGTTAGTGAAAACGACTCCTTTTGGGACAAGTTTATAAACAGATTTCTTTCCAAGAAAAATAAAGAGTAGAAATCTAGCTTTAGTTGGTCTTCAACAAAAACTACCAAGCAGCATCAAACTCTATCTGTAAAAAACATTTGCAGTCTGCACTCGCAGAGACAGATTTCATAACTTCATATTGGAGGCAACATGTCTTGTAAAAACATTCACTAATGTTCTCTCTGCTTTGTACTTTATGTCTGCTCCAGTCCGTCAACCCTCTACACCACATACATGTAAACTGTTAAAACAAGAGCATCGTCAATAAAAGATCTGTTGACTGACACCATATTTCACAAATCTGATGACATTCTGCATTGGCAGTAGCAACATTTCAGCTTTTCTTTATGCAATATGTAGAAGAATGATGCAATGCAATAATGCATCTGGTGTTTTTTCACTCAGCTATGCCCAAGGACTTTGAAAGACTGCCTGAGCACTCTGGTCCTTCCATATTGTCCTCTTAGCATGAAAAACCCAAACTCTGGGACAAATTCTATGCAAGCAGAATACTTGTATGTTTAAGCCTAATCAGACTGAATTAAGCCACTGTTTATTTTGAATCTTGAACATAATGTATTGCATTTGCAAGACAAGGCTGTGGCAGTGGGGGGGGTGTTACAGAGGTGGCTTCTGTGAGAAGCTGCCAGAAGCTTCCCCCATGTCCAGCAGAGCCAACGTCAGCCATCTGTAAGACAGACCCACCAGTGGCCAAGGCCAAGCCCATGAGCAACAGTGGCAGTACCACCCTTGGGGCAGGAGTCCTTCACTGGATGATTGATACTGGATTTAAGAGGGGGAAAAACCCATTCAATTGTGCCCTGGTTCCAGCTAGGGCAGGGTTAATTTTCTGCAGTAGGAGGGAGAAGACACAGCTAGGACCTGGAAGTTACTCTATATCACCTCATGTCAATTGCTGGGGGTGGGGGAAAGGGACTCTTCCCAGGAGAAGAGACATCAGGCTCCTTGAGCATTTTCCATGTGAATCATTCTCTCTTTCATACGCTTTTGTTGTTAAAATGGTTGCTGTTACTGTTAATTTTCTTATCTCACTGCTGTTTCCAGTAAATTGTTACTATCTCAACCTGCATCTGTGCCTTTTGTGCCTCCAATTCTCCTCTCTGGCCACCTTCATTGGGGGTGGGAGGGCAGTGTGGTTTGGAGAGTCTCATTTTGGATAACTAGGTTAGGGAGTACCATTCCTAAACCACAAAGAGGGGCGTGAGGAGTGGGAATATGTGAGAGAAACACTGCTGCAGAAACCAGGGTCAGTGACAAAGGAGCGGGAGGAGGCACTCCAGGAACTGGAGTTGAGACCCCCTGCAGCTTGTGGTGCAGGGGACCCTATGCTGGAACCTGTGAATGCACAAAGGAGGCTGTGACCCCATGTGAAGCCCTTGCTGGAACAGGCTTCTGGCAGGACCTGTGGACCCATGGGGAGAGAAGCTCATACTGGAACAGATTTTCTGGCAGGACTTGTGATCCCACAAGTCACAGCAGTCTGTTCCTGAAGGACTCCACCCCATGGAAGGGACCCATGCTGGAGCGGGAAGGACCCACATTGGAGTTCACAGAGGTCTGTCTCCCATGGGAGGGACCCCATACTGGAGCAAGGGAAGAGTGGGAGGAGTCCTCCCCTTGAGGAGGAAAGAGCAGCACAGACAACGTATAACGGACTGCAGTCTCCATTCCCCATCCCCTGCGTTGCTGGAGGAGAGGATGGAGAGAAAACTGGGAGTGAAGTTCAGCCTGGGAAGGAGGAAGGGCTGGGGGGAGGGTGCTTTTAAGATTTGCCTTCATTTCTCATTACCCTACTCTAATTTGATTGGTAATAAATTCAATTAATTTCTCCCACTCAAGTCTGTTCTGCCCATGACAGTAACTGGCAAGTTATCCTTCCCTGCCCTTATCTCGTCCCATGAGCCTTTCATAATATTTTATCTCCCCTGCCCAGCTGAGGAGGGAAGTGACCAGAACAACTTTGGCCTGGTGTCTTTCTTACAAAAATTGGTAAGAAAGATGTCCATAGACTCAATAAACAATTTGTCAATAGCCAAGAAAACCAAGATTTTTAAATAGTGTCAGGCAGATAGTGAGGTCCAAAACATAGGTCTGGACAGCTCTTCCCAAGTCTACTTGGAGACAAATTCTGCAATCAACTTTTTTTCCATGGAGGTTTTTTTAGGACAAGATGTTTTATGCATGCAAACATGGACAGCAGCATGTATACTTATATTACACTAAATAACAGACAGTTCAATTCCACAGTGGCAGAGATTAAGACTGAGTCACACAGAAGGCACCTCAATGTCCCAAGGATGAGGATTATGGCATCCATCAATGTAATTATCTAATTAGAGATTTAATCATATCAAAAGGGGTTTTTTCCCCATTTCACTAAAACAGAAATCTTCTCTTCTTTAACTGCCCAATCAAAGCAAGCCACTCCTGAAAATGAAAAAAACATGTTTCCCAAAAAACCACACTCACCAACAAGAAGCACTCTAGCAAAACAAGTATAACCTCAATATGCCGTGGACTTGGATGAGACAACCTCCAAAGGTGTCACCTGACTTACTGTATCATTATATTGAAAACAAGGGTCAAAGCTGCCATACTAAAACCTAGAAAACCTAGCTGTGCCTAGCTGTTCCTCCAGGTGAAGGCAGAGGAATGTCACTATCACAGTTGTAGTATTGGCAGCACATCACCTTCACATCCACAAATCTGACATCATTAAAAGAGGCTTTCATTACAGTAGCTCGTCTCTGATTAGTTCTCCTAGGTATTTAATTCCCTGCTCTTGAAGTGCACAAAGCTTCTCAAGTATGATGTGCAATATTCTGCTCTCTTATCTGATCAAGAGGATTATTAGCAATTCCAAAATCCACAGCTCTGTACGAGAAAGCAATTTCCATTTTCTCCCTATTTTGTGACCAAGTACTTAAAGTTCATTTTATGCCAAGCTACAAATCCTTTCTCTAATAAGCATTCAGCTCACTGAAAACAAACTCTTAATTATTACTGAAGTATATACCTGCATCTTGGTTATGAGAAAAGAAACAGAAGGCAGAAAGTAGAAGATGAACAGAAGCTCAGAATTCTATCCTCGTAAATTGAGAAAAAACCCCATCCTTTTGCTATTTATGTCACTGAAACTTGTACAATTAATGCAAAGGGTTAAAGAACTAAATATTCCCTAAGAGTTCAAGTCACTCTACATAAATACTGTTGTGACTACAGATTGCAAAAGAACGGAAACACAGTAAATCATCCCATTTTTTCTGAGAAATTCTGGGACTATGTTCTGAATTTCCAGGAACAGAAGACAAACACTGCCAATTCTCACTGCTGGATTTTTATTGAAGAGTTCAAGAATTTGGAAAGGGCTCCTGAAAGCCACTGAAAGATAGTACAAAGCTAGAGATTGTTTTTAGGAGAATGCACTCAATGTGACTGGTTTATGTGCTAACTCCTGAGAAAGTTAAAAGAAAAAGTAAAAAAACTAGACCTGAAAGCTTCTGAAAGCAGCAAAGGTTGCAAACAAAGAGCCTAGTAAGAAATTCAGAGCTCTATACTTTGCTCATCTCCCCAAAAACAGAAAAACATGAAGAGCAGAGGTGGACTGACAACAAGGAATCTGAAAGGTTATTCTGTAGTGCACACTCACTTATCCAGGTTTTCATTTTTCTTGTTTTTAATATAATCCCAAACTCTGATGTGTCAATTTATTCTAATGCTGAAGTTACAGCATTAAGGTCCCAACCTTGGGATCTCTGGACCAGTGTCCTTCATAGACTTCCATTCATATTAAGTCAGAAAATGTACTGAAAAAATAGAATACTTTACACTCTAATCTAGAGCATATTTAGTTTAACCTTCTTTCAGCCCTTTACCAACAAAATGCTGGCACTGCAGCCAAATTTGAAAGACAAGTTGATGAAAGCTCCTAAGTCAGATTTAGTAGGGGTGGAAAAACAGATGTTCAGGGTTTTTTTTAATGCAAACTTCAGTTCTGACAGAAGGCACAGTAGTTGTGAATGGGCTTCCAAAGCTAGTCTTCAAACTGGTTATAAGCACTTGGGGTAGTTAATACACAGTAAGCTATGACCAAAATTAAATGAGTCACTTTCCCACCATCTTAAGTCACCCATGTTGTTCTGACACTTCTAGTCTGCTGACTGCCCCAGACTAAAGCAGATTATCTACAGGGTTTGTCAGAGAAAAGAAGTAACAATCAAAATTCACATTCTTACTTCCTATGAACCAGTAAAGATACTATTTTCACAAGAATGACTGACATTCAGTTAAAGAACTTGCAGCTCAAAAATGACTGCATATAATGTCAAATTTCTCTTACATAGCTCTCTTCTCCCTCAGCTTTGCATCATGACTCAGATGATGCTCTAAATGAATTGGAAGCATAATTTCACAGTGCATCAAAATTATGAAGTCCAGGCATATCTATTCACATATTCTTTTAAAATCATAGATCCAAGTATAGTAACAGATTTCCAGGACACCCAATTTCTCAAAATCCATTCTATTTTTATAGCTGCAAAAGCAGTTATAAAGGAACTGTTATGTTTTTTCTGTTCTCAGGAAAAGCATTCAGGTACATTCAGCTGACAACTCAGCATATACTAACATTAGATTTTTAACTCATTTAAGGTTTCCTGTTGGGGAAAAAAAAATAAAAGTAAGTTAACACATTACAAAGCATGCACAAATACTATAGTTTTCTTGGGAATTTTGTTGTTGTTTCTGTTTGGGTTTTTGCTTTTCTTCCAAATGAGTAGCATGACTATAGTAATCACTACTAGTAATGTTTCTCTTGCAACAAAGGGGAAAGACTTTAATGTCATATGATACTGTTTAATTATCTGTATATCTGCAGGGTCCAAAATCATAACTGAATCCTCAGGGTAGTAATCACATTATGAAAACAAGAGATAAAAAGTGCAAAAAGAAAAGGTCATATCCAAACTAAGGAATTTGCAGTTCCATAAAAAATACAAAGCATGCATTATGCCAACTAAAACTGCCCAGGAAAGGAAAAGGGAACAGTTACATGCATAGTACCTTTGCATAGGTACATGCATAGTACTTTTGAAGTTAGCTGAGGGTTTTTTAAAACATACTCTTTGTAACATGCCATATTGGCTGCTTAGATACAGCACAATGACTCAAAAAGCATAGGATCTAACCAAGTGTAAAAATCTCTGCCTTTGTTCCTACAAATATAGCATTCAGCAAGTATTGATACATTTCAGTGCAAGGCATCTCACTGATTTTGTAGCTTGCCTTGTTGTTTTGTTTTTTTTTTTTTAATAATTGACTTCTCCCAAGTATGAAATGGCTATTTTGAAGACAAATAGCAAATCTTAATCAGTATATATAAGTGACTCCATTTTTTTTCAGCAGCAGATCCTGAATACCGGATGGTAACAGAGGCTCTATTCCCAAATGTTAGCAAAACCCAGAGAATTGCCAGACAGCTATTAGCAGTTTGATGAAAAGTTTGAATGCACAATCAATCACCGGCACACAGCAATATGATGCTACAAGCTGACAGGAACATGCAGTTTCACAACTTACTATCCGATAAGGAAGATGTAAAAAGGAGTCTGGGCAGCCAGCTAAAGCCATTTGTTCCTTCAAATTCTCTTCAAATTACATCTACTGCTTCCCAGGACCTGCAGAGTACAAACAAACTGTCAGAAACCATACTGAAGACATTTCATCAACTTATTATTGAAAACAGTTGGAGGGGGAAGACCAAGAAGAACAAGATGAGGTGATGAGGATTTGCATCAACTTGGGAGTAGCAATTTTTCACATTGCTGTCTGTAGTCTAGAAAACACATTCAATTAGGTATTTCATTTAAAATTCCAACATAACTATTCTCAGGCCAGGTGGCTCGTCCTTTATTTCCACTATCCAGGCAAAACGAAAGCCTCTCTTTCATTGCAAAGCACCAAAGCCTTGACCATTTAAAAATTGGCTCTCGCCAATTGAGAGCCAACTCTTTTCAGTTGTGGAATGAAACCACTAAAATCTTTGAGTTAATGAAGATTAAGATGACAGTCACTTATCATAGAATCATTTAGGTAGGAAAAGACCCATATGATCATCCAGATCCTTATGTAGCATAAGCCTTCAATGCCTAGTTACACAACTTCAACCTTTACCCTTTCCTGCCTGCCTTTTCTCTCATGATTTTATTCTCACACAATCTATCAAATAGGGTGCCCCATACAAATTCATTCAAGTCTTGCATTTGCTCTTTTGAGTGATTATCAGCATCAACTTTTCAAGGTGAGTTGTGTTTCTTTTAAGCATAGCTTCTGTGATCAGATACAGCTTGAAAAGAAATTAGCAAACATTTAGAGGTACATATGGCTAAAGAACTAAGAATGACAAAAGAGAAGGCAGTATTAAGACAATGTCAAAGTTATTTTAACTGCTGCCTCATAACAAAGGAAATAAAAATAAACAACAATAAATAAAACTATAAAGCACTATTTGCTGGTCCAGCATTTCTTCCAACCACTGCTATTCAAATGGAGAAATCCCTGCAGACTAAGACAAGTGATGTCATCTCCAAGTAGATGAAAAAAGGGTGACTGGGGTAGAGAGAGCAGGCTAAAAACAGAGCCAGAACTTTTACTTCTACTACAAGCGAGTTCCTGTCTTGTTTGCTCTTATTATCAATTATATATTCAAAACAAAAGCCTGAGTTTTAAACAGGCTACCCCCTGCTCTCTGGTAAGCATGAACTGTCACCAAACCAAAGCTGCCAGCCAGATTTATGGGACAGTTAAGTCAGGGACAAGGGTAAAAGACATCTTGGAAAAACTGTTCCCAGAGGAGTTGCAGCCTATGGTCCACATAAACCATGCACTCATCAAAGAAGATTTATTTTATCTAGTTCCAGGATAAGTTTGGCTGAGGTATGGTTGCCTCCTCTTCTATCAGTAAGGCAGGCAAACTCCTGGGAGCTCCTTTCCAGGAAGTAGTTACTGGGCTTCTGCAGTTTTCTGCGATCGATTCATACAGCCAATTACTTTGGGAGGAAACTGCTTTTGGCAACAGCAAGTCTGAAAATATATTCAACCCAGTTTGCATAAATCAAGTTGTTTATTCTAGGTAGGTAAATGCTATGGAAAAAGAAAGTTTAAAAGCAAAATGTTACAGCATTCACAGTGGGGGATGAAGCAGGGGGAGGCCAGCTCAAACATCTAACTCTGTAAGCACAACACCCAACTTGTACTACTGCTACTCTTTAAAAATATAAGTGGTCTACAGCCATCTAACTACTTCTCCGCACTTAAAAGTTTGCAGTAAGTTTTTAAGACTGATCTGAAGATTTCACTCTAATCACCCAGTTTGTTCCAGGAGAATTAAGCATCAATTTAGGAAAAGCTCTTAAAAACCTTTTCACTTTGGGAAGTATGGTTTTCTGTAAGCACATCTACAGTGAAATTAGACAAGCCACTGAAATAGCTGTTCTGAAGCTGATAAAATGCATCAAGAACAAAGAGAGCTGTATTAGTAACCTCTAAACCCATCATGACTAAAAAAAGTTTACGTAAAGAGATAAGGGAAAAGAATTCAGCTTTATATTGCAACAGTTTTATGTTTATTATCACTTCAATATTTAGAAAACAGGAAAAGGCACAACTGCTGCAAATTTAATGGTAGGTTATTTAGGACTGAATATCAAAATACTGTCTTTTGATGTTTCAGCAAAAAGCTTCAATTAATTTATAGCAAGATAGATTAAATATGTTTCCAAACAATACCAGACCAATTTGTCTACTCTAGGGTGTGCTGCAGTTTAAGCCACAGCCCCATTATGCCAATGGAAGATCATAAATTACCTCAAACAATAGTTGGAGTCAAGACTGCATAATTCATCAAGAACCATTTGCTTTACTGCTACATTCTTAAGTATTCATTTGTTAACACTGCAGAAACAGAGGAAAGCAATCTCTAGATGATATCATTCCTGGTCAGTCACACATTAACACTGATTTAAGATCGCATCTCTTTTGTCTGTCTAAAAGCAGTTTATCAAACTAGTCCTACCCTAGGAATACAAAAAACCTTTGCTCACCTTTAATATCTAAGGGCCAGTTGTAACACATCAACAAACAATAAATTCTATAGGGACAGAACTCTATACTTATTCATGTGTTCGGCAGATAAACAGTAGGACTTAGAAAGAAAAAATAAATCAACTTGTCCTTTGCTGTTGCCTTAAATATGATTTTTAGCACTTCTCTTCAGGGATTATAGCTGCATATAGACATACGTGTTCTTTCCACACAAGTTAAACAGCACAAATCGCAAAGAGGTATTCAGGGGCCAAGTTACTGCCCTTTTCCTAAAATGCCTTAGATGGGGGAGGGAAATTCCAAAGGATTGTAAATAGAAAACAAGCTATGTAGTCAATCGCTGTTACAAAACTCACCACATTCAGTGGCGAGAACAACTGTCATGTAACATCAAGCAAGATAGCCTATGCACATTCATAACCAAGCAATTTCATCTGCTGTTATTGGCTTAAGAGTTCTGCCTTGGACAGAGTCCCTGAAAGAAGGACAGTCATGATAAACGAAGTTTCAAAGGTCATAAGACTAATTTTTGGTATGACATTCTCTAGATTAAAGAATAGACTATTGTGAGGCATAGCTTTGATGTCTCAGTCTCTCAAAAGTGTTAAACCAACTCACATAATCTAAACAAAGATTGGTATTCATCCCGCATGGAAAACACTGCAGGTATGCATCCTGGAGATTGTCACTGCTCTGAATGAGTTGTTTAAGTCACAATCAAATTATCCACCTAACCAGTAGATTATGTTATTTATTAAGTGTAAATTAAGCCCATCACCAGGTATGTTTTTTTGATTTATCACTTGCTCTCTGCACGTTCCCAGCAGAGGAAACAGTATCTCGCCCAGCACTCTGGAAGCAGTCACAGCCTACGCACCTACAGATACTGCGGTAGGAAAATGGCAGGGGTATGGTCACTCTGCCAATTCAGGAAGTTTTCCAGGTTCTACATGTGCCATCTGTCAAAGTCTTTAAATTCAAGAGAAAAATAATTTTTAAAATGCAATTGCTTGCATATTAGTTGGGAACAGGAGGAAGAACAAAAAAAAAAATACTTTAACCTGGCAGAGATGCAAGAAAAGCTCCAGAGCTCTTGAAAACTGGATTTATGCTCTTTTATGAAAGGTAACTTAACAAATATGTTGAATACTATACCCTTTAAAGTATTTCATTATTTTTCTTCTGTAAAGTTCTGCTCTCTGTAACTGAACTACTATGAAACAGGGAAGGGAAAAAGCTTCAACATAGCCTTAAATTTTGACCTATCTGAAGACCTTTCTCTAAGACCACAGGTTTAACATAACTAAATATCACCATTCCATTTCTCCCCACACTACAGCATGATGCTTAGCAGAGCAAACCTGGATTTTCTTAAGAAACTAGAACAAAGTCTTAAAACAACTGAGTTCATAAAATATTCTCCCCTAAGTTACCTTCAGGGCTGTCTTCGTTAAGTCTACTTGACCTATAATTTAACGTCTTAAATATTCAAGGAAGAAAAGACCCTATCTTGCCGGTCCATAGAAGGAGCAATCTCCAAGACCTCAACTGGCCACTCACCTGGCTCCAGGCTACCCACTACTTCACAGCACCTAGGGAAGTGTTCTGTTTTTTTTCTACAGACATATACATATATATGTATATCTGCATCATTGAAGCTGGTTTTCAAGATGAAACAAATAAATGGATACATCTAGCAATCCTCTACAACATAGGGCATGAGGACCCATACTCTGAAACTTTCTTCCTAATCTACTCCTATTGCCATAGTTACAATGGAAATAAATTTGGATACAAGCAGCATGAGGCATGCCAGTGAATTTTGTGTAGTTGAAAGACCTGACAGCTAGCAATGTCCCCAGCTGCACCGAAACTGCAGGACCCAGATGTGCTTTTGCATGCAAGATCCACACAACTTCTCACAAGAATGAAGCCTGAATGACAACTATGTGGGCTGAAAAGAAAGTGCCATCAGGTTCCCTAGCTGGCTGGACCAAGGATACTAGATCCTAGAACACCCTTGGCAGCACACAAGTTTGCCATCAGATTTCATTGTAGTTTTAGTCATCAGTATGTATAAGGATTTCTAAAGCATGTTGCCCTCTTTTGGTGACGGTTTCTGGTGGAGACTGTGTCAGTTTACAAGACTGAGGATGCCCTCCACTCCCAAGGTGATAACTTGATGAGCAGGACTCAAAGGTTCATTAGTGCAGGCTGTCGAACAGATAAAACGAAAAGACTCTGACTTCAAACCATACTGGCAGCTTTCTGCACACAGAACAACACAGCATTGCTTTGCTGGGTACTAAGAGGACTGGATTCATCATCTCAAACATTCTATTGACCACTTTCCCAATTTACTCAGTCCAAACATATGCTTGCTTCTCTTCCCAGCTTTAAATGTCCCTCCTTACACCCCAAGTCTCCAGGTTTTCCATGCTGGAAAATAATACTTGGCCAGTTTTCCTTCAAACAAATTTTTTTTTCCTCCAAAACACCTCCCCAAACACTCCAGAAAGGCATCACTCTCCATCCGCAAAAGATTCAATGACACGATCCTCAACACCCTGATGGCCTACTGAGATTGGCAGCAGGTAATATTTAAGAATATTTGCAGGTTTCCCACATCCCTTGCACGAGTTGGTATTTGCAACAACGTTTTATTACACATACATACCCAAAAGACATTTGCAAGTCTATGGTACAGAGCAACTGCCTAACTAGAGAAATACTTTGAACATCTTTGAAAACGAAGCATTGTTCTAGTTAAAATTTCAAGTGAGTGTTGCACACTAAAATGAAAAGCACTGTTCAAAATATAAATCATCAATCAAAAGCACTTCAGTTACGTCCAAACACTCCCACGAATCCATACTAAAAAATCTGGTATTATAAAAAAAGGGAATATAATTCTCTTTTGCCATTCT
Source organism: Platyrinchus mystaceus (assembly GCA_035041135.1). Lineage (NCBI taxonomy): Eukaryota > Metazoa > Chordata > Aves > Passeriformes > Tyrannidae > Platyrinchus > Platyrinchus mystaceus. The sequence goes on from JAWWLV010000088.1 coordinate 82,534,569, forward strand.
TAATTGCAAAGCTGTTAGTCTAAATATTACACCTTGTAAAGGAAGCCACTTGCCATTGTAATTTTGCCAGAAAGTGAAGAATCTTGGCAACAGCAATTCAGGCTTTTGAAAGCCAAAACAGATATATACTTCAGAAGAAGCACAGAAGAGCTGATGCCATCCCACTTCCAGTCTTGCCAAATAAAATTAAATAAAATATATGCAGTTCAGCATTTTTTTGTTTCCTGAATCTGCCTAAAATTTTGAAAAGGCTTAAGACTCATAGCCTGTGAATTCATGTTTACCTCCTGACAAAGCAGGTTCACTGACAGCAAAAATAAAGTCCTGGGAGAAAAACAGAAAAATAGTATTTAGCCCATCTAGGTAAGGATTTTCCCCCTTATGTCTGAAGGAAGTAGTCCAGTTAAAAACAAACAAATAAATAAAAAAATTTACAAAAACCTAACCAAAACAACAAACAACAACAACAACAACAGACAACAACAAAAAACCCCAAAGCTATAATGAACTTCAGAAATATTTCCAAAACTGCAGTTACACTGTCTCCCTTGATCACTGAAAATCTTGTTTTGCCTCTTAACAGCTAAATCCATAGCTTTGAAGCAGGAACTTTGGCAACTAAACAGAGACTGTACCCAAGTCTAAACAAAATGTTAATTAGACAGAAACTGAAATAAAAAACTATGTAGCATACTGGAGACAACCCCATCAGCAAGCCATATGCAGAGTTAGGGCAGGTCCACAAGATGCATGACTGGGACAGGAGATACATGGGGAAGCAGCCCAAGGTGAACTTCTGAGAATGCAATGACTAACCGTCTCTAATTTTGTATATACAGTTCCTCACAACATTCTTTGCCTCCACAGAACCGAAAAAATACTGGTTTTATTCTCTGTGTTGTCATTGTCTTAGCCCCCCCCCATCCCACCTCAATTTAGTCACATTTCTCGCAAAACAGAATCCAAAGTTTTATAATTTTGGGAAGCAGTCTAAATAATTATTTCCTTATGTTATTTTAGGCTTTTATTATCTAACCTGAAGACTTAGAGTGAAGTTATACAACAGTCAAGATGATTTAATAGCTTGTTACTGCCAAGAACAGGACAGACATCCCACTCCCTTCATCAGCCCTTGCTCTGCTTTCTTCCTTCACTTCCTCCCAGCAACTTCATGGCACTCCCTCCTTCTCCCCCTTTTGTGTCATGTATGGTCCTTAATGAGTTCAGCTTGTGTTAATTAACACATTTATTTTGCTGGGTTAGTGTTCTGCTAAGGAAGCAAGTGTAATAAACTTAGATCTGACAGGCTGTTCAGCTGGCACAATGTGAATGGCAGGAGACCACGAGCAAGAGGGGAAAGGAACAGGATCACCCCCTTCTAGTGGCAGCAAACTATTGCATTGGCCAAGGAAACCTGAACTTTCATTTTCTTTGTTTACTGCCATTAGAAGCTGGCAAATCTTTGCTACTGCAGGTCTGTGAGAATTACTGCTTTCCAGGCATCTCACAGAAGTTAAACATCTGGAGAAATCTCCAAATAAAATATAAAGTTGCATTTTTCTTAAAGCCATTTACTTTCACGTTGTGGTACCAACTCAACTGAAGTCTGCTTTTGGTGCATACTTACCAAAACACTGCTTTTTGCATTCGACACACTAATGAGCCCTAATGCTTTCAACCTTCAACTGATGTGAATGATGTGGAATGGTGCTCTGTGGTGGAACTTGAAAGCCAATGGCTCTAGATCCCCCAACCCAGAGACTAAACTACACACAAGACATTTTTTACCCAACCCCTATACAATCAGAGCAAGTTCAGCCTGACAAAACTTAGAAAACAGTTGAAACACATATAAAAAAGGTTTGATAGAGGGACTTTTAAATTCATAGAGAGACAATCTGTAGCAAGGAGACCCTGTCCCCAGCTTCTGTTCCCTCATTTCTTGACTACATTCCTTTATTTTGGAGGAGAATCTTCCAGAGCATGCAAAAGCCTTTCCTCCCTTTCTGGCTGATGCAAAAGACAGATATATAAAAAAAAAAGAAAGAGAACAAAAGGCAATCTCCTATCACATTGCCTACTGATCAGTTTTTCAAGCATTTTAAGCTTGCTTCATCCAAATGATCCATTCATCAATCACTGCAGCTATTCAAGCCTATTTTTCTTTACTTGGATTCTTTTATGCAGGGGGCTCAGCAAAGTTTCTCAATGAACCTGCTAGTTTTTGTAACACCGTACTGGCTACAGAGGGCCAACCAATAAGACACTTCAAAACCAAAATGCACAGAAAGTTACAGCAGAGATCTGTCAATACCATCCACATCCCTCCTTATGTCTCTCCTGTGCTCTAGATTCTTCAGGTGAGTTAAAATACTTTTCCTGGATCTAAAACTTCATCACAGTGGAGCAAGGACATTAGACATTAGGTTTTTCACTTTGATGGTTTACAGGGTTTAATATTCATAGTTAACACAGTTAAGTGTACATGTGTCACTTGCTGTTCTCCCAGTAAAAGATTTTTTTAAGAGTTACTGACTAGGATTTTCAAAAGCTTTTATTTAGACATCAAGGTTCATGTTTTTAAAGCAAATCAATTGACAGAAGCTTTTACAGTTATCTATAATTTATGTTCATGAATAAGCATTAGTTTATTTACATTCTCTAATACCATATAAACAGTTGAAGCTGGAAGGCAAGTTTAGACATTTCAATTCAAACACCAGGCTACTTACTAAGATAGTATCTTTTTGAGATAGTATTAGAGGTACACTTAAGTGTGCAGGTTACTCTCAGCATATCTCATTTTTATGGTTAGAACACTCTGAAAAAAATTACATGCTGTGAGCAGAGATGCATTCCCCAATATCAACAGCACATTAATTCACCCACCAAAGAATTTTAGGGTGACGAATTCCCAAACATGGTTTATTCTAAAGAATTCAACTGTTGAAACAATTACTACAGAGACATCAGAGTAAGTAACAATAGCAAGTAGTAAAAATAAAAAAAGCAAACCCATTTTACATCTCATGCACATCAGGGTAAGAGTAACCATCATATATCTTGTAAGTGATAACGCAGTAAAGCCAGGAGAGCCCTGGACTACATCAACCCCCAGCAAGCAGATGACCATGAACTCTGCTTCTGGCTGCAAAGAGTGCAAGGAGGCAACTCAAACAAATACTGTGTTGCTCTTGGGATGAACAGAAAATCCTGTCTATTCAAGAGCATTATAATAAAGAAGTGCAAAGGATAACGCAAAGAAACTTAAAGGAATACACACACACTGATTGATTAACTGGAACATAAAAACTGTACCCAGTTTGGAGGCTGCACTTACTCACTCCCATGCAATGAAGCACCAACAGTGCCAGAGCACACTCAACTGCAAAAAACTGCTTGTGGTTTTAAGATACTGATGTCATAGATACCTCATGTGTACTTTAATGCTGCCTTACTAACAAATCACAACAATCTCTTCTTAGAGCAAAGAGACCATTTTGTAATCTCAGATGCATTTGCTGGTATTATGCAACACACAAGCTTCAAATCCACGGGTGGCTTATAGTTAGCAGCAGGCAATCAGTGCAGACTTTCAGAAAACAACTAAAATGTTACCACTGTTCTCTTCTTGATTACAGGCTAGGCATTTCAATAAATAAATAAATAAATAAATAAATAAATAAATAAATAAAGTATATTGGACATGCAAAAGTCTTTCTTAACCCCTTTTGCTTTTCAGCCCTTGAAAGCCAGTTTCAAGCTGACATCTCAAAAGCGAGTATGCTGACCTACTTGCAAATATAATACCACCCTGGGACAAACAGGGCATAGCTTTTTCAAGTAAGTGTAAGTAAAACAGAAAATAAACCTACAGAATAGGTTAATGTTTTGTAGAAGGGCTAATGTTCAATGAAAAGCTGAAATCTGGTCAGTTGATCACATGTTTTATGTGCATTAGTGTACATTTCTTTATTGCTATTAACAGGTACCTGCAGAGAGGAAGAAAGAGAATTATTCCCTCCTTTGATACTGAAGGTCACAAGGTCACCAAAATCCCAGCTTAATGAAGACTCTGGTGAGGTTGTAAGTGTCAGAGCTTCCACCAATCCTTTCAAAATGCAGTGTTGGAAAGCACAGTAAAGAAAACTGAAATAATACCACCCAGGCTTCATAGACTATGTCAACTTAATTAGAATGGCATTTTGGCAGCGCCGAAAGATTATATATCGAAGGCTGGGTAGCAGGCCAAATACTTGACTAGAGTATTTTGCCAAGCCACCTACATTAAAAGCTACTTCCCTGTACTTTCAGGGTGCCATAAAGGAAATCTGTTGTTTCAGGCCTTATGAGACTATTTAACGGAGGTATGAAATGCTGAATATCACCATCACTGAAGGTTAACTAGATACACGTTAAACAAGGAACATGCCTAGTTAACCTTCAAACTACAGAGCTGACGAAGGGGAACATTTGTTCTCAAAGGGTGTAGGCTCCAGATGTAGCCAAAGTGCCTTCCTTATGTACCAATGTACTTTAACCCACAAAACACCTGTACTCCAAGCCTGGAACCCACACACAGGTCCCACCTGCATTCTTCCACCTCCAAGGTTGTCCAACTGGTACTGGCAGCAGTAGAAAGGATGGAGAAGACAGCACCTAAGTGTCCCCACACACAACATCATTTTACAGGCCTGCAGTACATTGCCCACAGAAGCAAATCAACGTCCAGGCTACACACAGAATTGACCACAACACTAATACAGGATATGAAGAAACTCACATACCCTAGGTGGTGGTATGTGTACAGGAGAAATGTACGCCCCTGCACTGCCACATCAGTCAGTGAGGAGAAACAGGCTCTCCTTATGTACAGTCCATTTCATTACACAGCAGCTATCTAAAAGATGTCAGAGAAAGCTGGGGTTTGGATGAGATGAGCTCAAGAGGCCATTTACAACCTACACAATTCAATGAAGCACACCACTGGAGCACCCGGTTCTTTCTACTGACTACAAAGGGAATTAAGCAAACTGGCTCAGATGTAGCCATCCACAATCTAAAGGCACAAAACCAGCCAGAGGAATCCCTCCCCAGTGTTCAGCACCTAAGCTTTAAACTCTCGGCACCTCTGGACAAGAGTGAAAATTATGCCAGACCAGCCCTGCAGTATTCTCAGACTTTTCATCTCTGTACTGCAGGAGTCAGTCCTGACAAAGCTTCAGTTTCTCCCAGCAACTTTCAGGGTTTGATTTCACTCAGTGTGCGAATACGTATATATATATATACATTATTATACACGTACTCTTACATGTGCATGTAAACTCTGTAAACAGATGAAGAGATTCTTTAGCTGCAAAAGAAAACTCTTTCAGCTGACAAGGCAGAATTCAGTCCACCTCAAATAAAACAAAACAAAAATATCTCAGTTTTCTTCCCTGAACTTCCTTTGCTGTTCGAGGCAGAGATTTTGCTCACACTTTGCTCTTCCAAAAAGTCCTCCCCCTCCCAAAATACACTGCAGTGTAATAAAACAAAAGATTTACCAAAAAAGCAGACTATCTTGCAAAAGCCTCTGTGCATATTAGAAATTTGAAATTTCTAACTGTTGCTGTTAATTGAAGAAATAACAATTCAAAAAGGTTTTTTAGCTTTGTATTTTGATCTATGAAAGCATTCACTCATAATTAATACAATCAATTTGACAGATGCATCAGAAAAGTCTTGATTTTCATTTCAGCCTCACTAATTAGCAGTTCTATTTTATTAAAACCCAGCTCTGCGCAAAGAGATGGCTTCACACAACTGCCTGCTTTACATAAATACCTCCCACAGGCTTTCACGCTACTTTCTGTCATTAGAAGAGGGTGAATATTCCCTTCACCTAAGGCTCTGATGCTTACAGATCTCAGCAATCACTAGCTTGTAATATTCCCCATCTCCTTCAAATAGACAGCAGTACCACAGAATTTGCCACCAACGTCTGATACTTTCTCCTCGTTGTGGCATTACTGGTCTTACATAAATTACACTATGGCATGGAAACTATCAGATTTGTTTCCTGCAACATCTTTGCCTACGCATCTTTTCCAGTCCAATAACTCATATAAGTCAATAGCCTAAAATAAGCAGCACAATTTTCATGAGGACTGTATCATTAAACTAAATGACAACCTCTTCATTATACAAAACCAAAAAGCTTCTCTCCAAAACACAAGACAGAAGCAGAAGTTCACTGAAGCCAGATGCCTCTCAAGAGCCAGATTTAAAAAGGCTGCTCCATACAGAACTGCTCTTCTCTCCATGGCAGGAGATAGCCATTGTTCCCAGAGAAGCACCCAATTGTAGAACTTCCTAGTGCTGTCTCCTAAGATACTGACACACCCTTATTCTCTGCTGCTGCAGAAATGCAACAACACATTGCACAATGCAGCACTCCAGTCAGTCTCAGTGGGACGACGCAGAACAGGGAAACATGCAACAGGAATAACAAGTATATATTTTTTCCCATGAAAGAAAGTAGCAGCACTGGTCAGAAAAGGTCTTGCAGCTAGAGTAAAGAAATGCAGGATTATAGAAAACTACTACCAACAGATGGAGAGGGAGAAAAATTGAGCACATCAGGAAACAACACACCTGAATTTTTCCCATGGTCTGAGGGACAGAAAGACATGGCTGGATTGCTACCAGACTTTGAGGATAGATCCCTAAGTCTTAAGACAGATCTCTGTCTAGCAGGTTAAACCTTTTAAGGTTTAAATGTCTCATGAGATCCACTTTTAAAAACACTAAAAAAGACAACTGGAAAGCACAGTTTTGCACCAAGTCAGAACACAAATAGTTCCCTCTGTAAAGGCCATAAGTGCCACGGACTAGGCTCCAGCTCCCAGCACTTGAGCAGCACTGAAGTTTTCATTCACTGGATGGAAAGTACAACACTTCTGAGCATTTGCTCTGCAGACAAGTTAAGAAATCACCCCACATAGTCAGACAAATTAAGTAAATGTGCCATTTGTTACTGGAAACCTCCCTGGTATCCAGTGACAGGATGTATGAGAATGGTTCACAGCTGAGTCAGGGGAGGTTCAGACTAGATACACAGAAATTATTCCTTTACCAAGAGGCTGGTCAAACACTGGAACAGGCTTTCTAGAGAGGTGGTCAATACCCCAAGTCTGTCAGTGTTCAAGAGGCACTTGGACAATACCCTTAGCAATGTGCTTTGACTTTTGGTCAGCCCTCAAGTGGTCACACAGTTGGACTGGATGATCACTGCAGGTACCTTCTAACTGGAATGTTCTATTCCATTTGTTGGACATTCAAGGAACATTTTTTTTATACCAAAATGACTTTATCTGAACAAATGCTATTTAACTGAAGTTCAGGACATTCTCTTTCTTTAATTTGTAATTTTTTTCCTGATCTAAGCCAGGCATTGAGGCAACACTGAAAATAACTACTTCTAGAAGTGTGCATCTCGGAACACTCAGGTGCTCTCTTGCCATCAAGTTTAAGCTTATGGAAAAAACAACAGTCAGTTGAGAAATAGTAAATTTTCCCTTAACAACCCTATTCTGTCTCAAAGCAAGAGTAAAACCAGTCAGAGTCAAAAGTATTTTAGGAAAAACATTTTTATTTGACAGTGAAATGGACTGAGAAGTTCAGGGGATCAACTGCTATGTCCAAGTTGAGGGGCTGATAACATCCCACAGCCATCTCAGGAATCACTCGGCCACCCTGCCAGGGCAAGGTTCACATTTTATACACTATTCCCACTTCTCATCCTGCACCCTCACTTCCAGCACATGGCTCTGAGCTAAACCATGCAAGTTTGCACCAATGGCTGGCCAGTGATGTTGGTCTGTGAGGGACCAGTTAACAATACGAATTTCACAAGCCCACTATTACAAAACAGATATGAGCAAGTACTCTGTTGGCAATTGAAGCTCCAGCTTTATTTTATTTATTCTAGTATAAGAACAGATGTTGCAGTTATTCAAAGGTTTTCACAACCTTAATTGCTGACCTTAATTGTTGTTAATCTTTCCCATGAAGTGGAGACAGACAGACGCCACCCTTATTTTGTGAAGAAGATAGTGAGCTGCAGGGTATGAATAATAAAAGACAGTATTGTCTGCCTTCTCCCTCCTGTGTGAAATACAAGGGTATTGGGATTGGCCGGCAGCATGGAAGAAAAAGAACGAATGAATGACTCAGCTGTTTTATTTATTTTTTTGAAGGATGCATCTGCTACAGGGTTGAGCCGTGACACTGACATTTCTTCCCCCTTCCTGGGATCGGGTGAAGCTTCCAAGTGCCAGCTAAGGAAGTGCTGTATTTAGACTTCACGATGTCTGGAACAGCTGATACACAAAGCACCCTGTCCACCTCATTGAGCATCACTCAAGCTGTAGTATTAAGAAGCAAAGTGTAGAGTTTCACAGGGCAGTATTAGGTTTCATAAACAAGTTCTCAGACTGCACAAGAAAGCAGCATTTAATTATGTGCTAGAAATATTGCAAAAGATACATGAGAGCTTCCCAGGTCTTTTCCTTTGCCAGTGGGAGATTTGCCTGACACTTCTTGCTCAGGTGTGGAAATTTTATATTCATCTTTTTACTGCAAAAGTTGGAGATTTAATTTTTCTAACCAAGAAGTATATTCCTCTGACTTTGTTCCGCCAAGCGTACTCAAAGATGTTAACTTGATGTCCCAGTAACTTGAGACCAGGCAACGCAGAGGAAGGACACAAGTTCAGAAATGAAACACAGGATGTACTGATGCTGTACCAGGCACACCCAATAACCTATGGCAAGAGCCCCAGAAGTCAGGGTAGTGAAGATCAATTTCATGTTTATGGTTACCTTCAAACAAACATCCAGACTGAATTTGGGGCACAAGACTTAACCCAAAGACCAGCCTAGAATGACAACTGCTATCAGCTCTAATGCAAAATACAGAAAATCAAGTCTCTCCCTCCCCTCACTTCAAAACTCACCTTAGCTGCAAACGTCTTCTAGGTTTCTTGACAGAAAGAAAAGGTAAGGACTGTTTTGGTTTTAGTTCCTTAAGAGATATTATTTTTGTTCATTAAAAGAAGAAGTCAAAATAAATAAGCCAACCAGGCACCATATATACTAAACAACTGCTGACAGATTACATTCTAAGAGCAGCACTAAGCAACTGTAGTAAGTTGCACAACAGAAAGCATTCAGTCAAGATTTCTAGAGGAAAATATCAAACTACCAAGCTATTAATTGTTGTCCTTACCCTGTCATGCATAAAGTGATTTGGACATAGCATGGAAGATGGTAAGTTATATCAGTTTTTAGAAATGAGTTCAAGGTAAATCCAGTGAACTGAAACATCAGGAAGTGACTTCTAGTTAAAAAAAAAACCTGGTTAAAACTAGATAAGATGGACTTGAATAATAAATAAGATAGCATGAGGAAGAGTCAGTATAGCTTTTGCAGAAGTTATGACTCAAACCTACCCAAGGTTTATGATACTGTATGAACAAGACACATGTGGCTATTATCCCTAGGCTGGGGACACTTCAAAGGACCAGAGCTGCTGTAGTTTGCAGGAGCGGTTCCCCCTTAACACACAGCTGAAGGATAAGAATTAAAGGGAGGAAAACAGAGGGTTTTTTTCCATACAAGGAGTCTCCAGAATGACTGTAGTGGCCATTGTTTTTAACATATCCATAAGCTCTCTGAAATGTGACACAAAATTTGCCAGCAGTATGATGTGTCCAGTCAGAGCTGGAGCTTCATGCAAAGCACAGCAGAATGATCTCATGATCACAGGCAAATGGGTAGCCAAAAGGGCAACTCTAATTTCCACAAACTCAAGCCAATGGACAAGAAGGAAAATGACCCCTCCTGTGTGTACCACTGAAGTATTAAGTGACAGGAGTCTTAAGTCTTGTTTTAAGTACCATCTTAGAGGGAAAGGGGGGGAGGGAGCAGACAATATCTCACAAGGAAATACAGTAATACAGTATTAAGAATCCAGAAACTGCCACAAGCAAAGCAGAATCATGACAAGTCATTAAATCCAGGACACACCCACTTCTTAAAAACTGTGGGCTGTTCTGACACTAAAATGGTAAAATAGAGTTAAAAAGTGTACAGAGAACAGGAATTACTAAATCAGAAACGAACAATCCTGGATTACTTGGCACAGAGAAGAAGAGAGACAGCTGAGGGAGAAGAGGGCAAACACTGCGTGGATAGGAAACATGCAGATCTTTTTGATGTGGTGACTGGACTTTGATCGTGTTAAAATAATAATAAAATTTAGGCTAAACACTGGAGAAAGCTTATTAAGGGACAGCAACTATAGTAATGGGTGTGCATGCTCCAGAGAACCAGAGCAAGCTCACCACGAAGCAGAAGAGTCTAAAAGCAGAGAAAAACTCCTTGCAGGCTTTCTACCTAAGAAACTGCAATTCAAATTATTTTTTTAAAAAAATAATATTTCTGGCTGTGAATTGTGGGCACTATACATTAACCTAATGGGGACGGTGAAGGAGAGCTGGAGGGACAGGCACATCACTGAGGTGCAGAAGTACCACCTCAGCACTGCCACACTGCAACCTCCAAAAAACACTGCATCAATCCAACAGATTTGCACCTCTCACAATTCGGCACAGAACTAGAAACTACAGTTGCTAGGCATCCTCCATGTAACATTTACTTTTAACAGCAAGTCCCGCAGGCTGCTGCAGTATGAAGAAGGTAGAACACATGTAGCCCGTGAGTTGACAAGCACATGCCTAAATGCTGGCTCTCTACAATACAAAACATGATCCACTTTGCCAAGGTGCCTCTCACACTATTTCCATGGGAACTTACTACATCCACAATACAGTACGCTTTAACACTGAATACAAAAGATTCTGTTTTCATAATGGGCATCTAGGAAGACTCTTCCTTGGCATTTCAGATCAGAACAAGAGCAAATTGAAATCTAAGGTTTTAAAGAACACAAAGTTTCCTGCATGATAAAGAAAACCTGATAATGTCCTCCCAAAAATCACAACATAAGCCCAATACCATACTGAAAGCTGCTAAGAGACCACAGCTGACCAAAGCCTTGAATACTTCTCATAAGCTTTTTATTTTTAAAAAAATGAAAAGCTACTTTCAAAAAAGCACAAGAGTCACAACACCAAAAAGATTCTGACTTTTTCATGTTCTCAGAATAGCATGCTAGAAAGACATGTACAAAAATAGAAGTTTTAGGTGCATTTTGCTTTCATCTTGAGCATCAGCACAAGTCTATCCGATGAAGCATTTGCGTAAGGCTCCATAAAGCATTCCCTCATCAACAACCCCGCTTTGATCAGTGGCATAAAACTTAGATCAGATGCAGCCAATCTCTTGAAAGCCCTCAAAGACCAGAGGATTTGGATGCTGGAGCAGACTTGTACCTTTTCGTCACCCCACACACGCTGCACACAAAGAAATTCAGATTCCTCTAACTTGCTTCACTGTAGTTCAAGCATTTTAATAGAAGGTGGCAGCCAGCAGCATCACCAAAAATAAAATCATCAGAGGCAAACTACTGACACGTAAAGTAATATTTTGTTTCAGGAGATTAAACATGAAGGTTATTTTCACTATACTTCTTGACATAGAAATCAAGCAGCAGCAGCAAATTTTGGGAACCATACTCCCTTCTCTTCCATCCCCAGTAGGCAAAGCAGGGGAAAAGGAAGTCTCCAAATCAGCCAGCCCCTCTCTCCTTGACTGCCCGGATTCACCCTCGGTGCCCTTCTGTGGGGCAGGACAAAGCTCACTCACTGTGTCATGGAGAGCACCACTCCTCACCTCCTGCTCCCTGCCTTCTAGGAATTTCCCATGCCAACACTGGAGGATTAGGAGATGTAATGCTATTAAACACTGCAATATCAAAATGTGAACTAAAGCACATAAAGTCTGCCTTAAGAGGAGGGGGGGTTTTGTTGATTTTTTTTTTTTTACCTCTGGAAAAGCATCTAAGGAACACAGTGAGGAAGCAGTGTCAAAACTGGCAACTCTGCAAGCAAAACAGACAAGTTTACATGCACACTGCAGCCCTGCCTGCTACTTCAGATTACTGATTGCAGAGCAACAAGTTATTCTCTCCCTAATTGGGTCCCAGTCTAAAATAGTCCTGTTATTTTTAGTACAGTACTTAAGTATCTGAACTGTGCCCTGTACTGCCAAAGCTGGCATGCATCCCTGGCCATACCAGAAATTCCTATATTAAACAAGAACACACACGCCACATATCCAAGCCGACGTTTGTTCTTCTGCCTTGTCTTTAGTGGGCGACTTTAAAGACTTTAAACATTAACAGCCAGCCAAAAATGGCACAGGCTTATATGCTAATTCTGCATTTAAAGCCTCTCTACCAGCTACTGTGCAACACGAGAATCAACCCAGCAAGGAAAGACAAAGGGTTGCGATACCACTGATTAGTTAGAGACAGTCAGTTTGTTTTTAAGGCACAGATGAAAGATGGGAATGGGATTATTTCACCTTCATTTTGCCTGTTATGAGTCCATAGAAGTTCTGGGGCACTGGAGGAGAGGATAAATCCAAAATGCACTGTAACTCACCCCTATTCTGTCCCCTTCCACACTGCATGTACATTATGGATTAAATTTAAACTAGTCAAGAAACAAAAGGCTTGTGTTAAATATGTTTACACACACACACACAGAAGGAGTATTATGTAAGCTCAGTCTCACAAACAATATGCTTCTTCTGCAGAAGAAATGAGATGATCAAAGCAAGACTTGTGCATGTTTCCAAGTCAGTCTTCCCACCTTCCATCACAGGGGTGACAACCGTCCTGCAGCATGCTAATTCGGGAGTGCAGGGAGCAGAACAAAATCCAAAAAAACCATAGGCTGCTCCAACAAAGCCTACCTTGTCACCATGAGCTGACTGCCTTGTGCTCCCACTGTAATCTCATTTTTGTTAGACCAGGAAGAATAAGTTCCCAGGAGGAATTTATTCTGTCCTTTTACCAAGTACTTTGCAGCAAGGAAGTCAACTCTATGAAAGAGCTTTAAAGACAAGATCCTAACCTGAAAGACGGCTGCCAGCCAACAAAAATTTGTTAGTCTCTATTACCACTAGACCATCTGTTCCTGAAACTGTACGTTCCTTTTCAAAAGAGTTCTTATTTGGTGAACAGCATTAGCATTGTTCTCTCTCTCCATTCTATCAACAGCCCCTTATCCAACATGCTTCTAGATCTGGTGGTGATACAGGACTAAGCCTCTGGTTTATCATACCATTATCTAGTCAATTTGGGTTCATCAGTATATTTCAATACTTTATATTTTCAATTATTATTATCTCAGCAGCAGAAGCAACATATATAAAACCATTCATGGTTTCTGAATTATGGCTGAGTCGATCAGGGGCACCAACTAAATGATGTTCTCAAACCCAAGTCTGACAAAAACAGCTGAGGCAAAAATTCAGCCCTTTGGCATTTGTCCATTAACCATTTCAGTGCATTGATTCTGGATGAAAGAACTTGCTTTGTATTTGAAGAGAACTTTCTGCCACTGACTATTCTTTCTCATCTCCAGTTTTTAATTGGCTTCCAGTTAATCCTCAGACCCAAGATGTTTAAGTTTCGCTGTTGCCCATATATAACAAAATGCAAGCAACAGTTAGTTCTTCTGTCTCGGTAGCTACAGAGGTCAAGCAAAGTCCATTCATCTGCACTCCACTAAAAGAGCAATAGCCTGCAGACAATTATTGCAATACCAAAATAAGTGAAAGTGAAACAAGAGACATCAAAAACTCATTCTGTAATTCCACAGCAATAAAATAATGATTAAGGGAAAGGTCAGTCCACTCATCACTTTCTGAAGAAAGCTAAAGGTAACAAAACTGAAATAAAAAAATCCAACTATTACTAGTGATGATAGGACAGAGGAGAGAAAAGAAATTAGATTAATCAACTTTCAAATTAGCTGGTTTTCATGAAATTCAGTCATGAATTGAATAGTTTGAATTTTTCTTAAAGCTTCAAATCATTAGCGACTACTTTTGAAAGTTCATAGTGGACTGACAATGTAGAAGAGGCTAGAGAATGGCAAACAGTGATATCCTAAAGAAGTGGGAGGAGAAAGGAGTGACAAGAAAAACCTGAAGAATGATACTTGTTGCTTAATTTGCACATGGATTGCCACTAACCCATCTACTAGCATCAGGAAGAAAATAAAAGATTGACTTCAACAAAAACTGGTTTTTCATGCATAAGCCATGTCAAACCAACTCAAAATCCTACTATGTCAGAATAATGTATTTTAGGAACACAGAAGCCATAGACACTGAATCTTGACATTAGCAAAACCACATCAAAAAATTCAAACTGCATTCTCACAAAAAGATAGGAAAACTCTGTCATACTGTTATCAGTGTAAACAGTCATCTTATGGCAGACATGAAAGTGACGGGGTAAATGCACTGACTTACATTTGCTTGGAATGTCAAGAAAAATTGAAATACAGAATAACCTGACATACTGAATAACCTCTGCAGAGATCTGCCCTGGTCCCAGACTATTCTAACAATAACGATCTAGATAATGAAGGAGAAAATGACACTCATTAAACTTGGGGAAGCTGCTAACTTAAAGCTGCTGGCTCAGTGGAAGACTTAATTCAAAGCAAGTTTGAGAAACTGGAAAAGTCTTTGTTGAGAAAGAGGCAAATACCACACAGGAATGTACAGAAGAACATATGTGAGAATCACGAAGCAACAGTTCTGTTCTACTTGTGGCTGATAAAGCTTCCAGCACAAAGCTGTACCCAGTCTTCAGCAAATTTCAGAAAAGATCAACTGGAAAGAATCCAAGAAAAAGCAATAGGAACATCACAGAATTAGAAAAACATGACATCTGGGAGGAAAAAAGAAAAAACAGAATTAACTGGAGCTCAGCCAAAAGAAGCAAAAGTAAGGGTCATGATGAAATCTTCCCAATCTATGAAAACCTGCTGCAAAGAATGAGAGAATAATCTGTTCTCTATGCCCACCACTCTCAGAACAATAAATAGAAAGGTTTAAAAAGCAAATATTTAGGAAAACATTATCAGGTGAGTGTCAGGGAGGGTGTGGAGTGAGGGAACAGAGAAAAGAGAAGCACCAAATCAAAATTGCTAAAAGGGGGGAAAAAAAACAATGAGTCAATAGACAAGAGTATCTGGGGAGTACACAGATTTTTTTTCCTCCCAATCACTTTCACCAAGCTGCCATCAAAAACGCAACTATACTCCAGCTTTTCATGGACTAGTTGACCTCTGTAAAGTCTCCTCTCCAGATCTAGGACTGTGCTACAAGAAAAACAATTTTAACAGATGCATTGTCTTCTCTTTCTTCAAAGAACAGTACTCAAAATGAGAACACCACTGAGTTGCATACCAACTGTAACCTTCTGTGCTGAAATGTCTTTAAAAAGAAAAAAAAAGGCCAAACAAAAAACTTAAAACCTTAGGTACTGAAATAGCTTAAGAAGTCTAACCCATCTACTTGCTTCTGTTGATATCCAGCTATGTCCTAACACTACAAACAAACTGGTACCTGACAAAAGAGAGACACATTGCAAACGCCTTCAACCCTAGAAATTTTGCTCTCCAGTCTCATTCTGGGGGACAAATAGCAGAAACACCACTTTGACTATAATGTCTTGAGTATTTTTAAATGCTTAGCCACAATCAGCGAGCTGTAGATCAAGATCTTACGGTTTCACTGCCTGTCAGGTTTTCAAAGGGTACATGGTATAGAGAAATTTCTTCTTCCACAAGACCATGGAAGATGATAATCTATACATGGCCATCCCAGCACAATTAAATGGAGTCAGCACTGTGAAGTGCAATCTCATCATTCTGCAGCTTGGCATTAACACGTACTCAGTAGCAAGCATCTCTAGATGTATGGATGGGGGGGGCGGGGGCCAGGGGGGGAACCTGGGGAAAACCACAACAAAACTTCAATCCCTTCAATTTTTTTTAGCTCGTGGACTGTAACCATTGATCTATAGCCACCAGTGTATTCCAAACTGTATTTGCATTTGTTCTCACTATGCAAAACCTCTGGGAGTATCTACAGGAAATGAACTCTGGGTTAGAAATAACTGCAAGCACTATCATCTTATCCAGCCAATAAAATGCAGTCCCCCCTCCCCACAGTTTGGTCTCCACCATTTGCCTCAATGGAAGTAGCTGGGGACAGACATTTCACACATCTCCCAAATCCAGTACTCCTGGGTACAAGACTTATTTTAGCCTTTAACCGTCCAACTGGAAGATATTTAAGCATGCCACAGAGGCTTAAGGAAGGCTTTGAAATTGCATTTGCTTTATATTGTGCAGTGTCAAAAAGATAGTCATTTGTCATATTTTCTTAAGTATTGCTGAGTGAGATGCCAATGCAAAGATAAATATTTATAAGGCTAGTTCATGCAGGTTTCCTTAAATCTGGCTAGATCTAACTCCTTCTTGTTTTAAGAAGTAGGAATTATATGTAAATATCACAGCAAAGGAGGATATAAGAGTTAAGATCAGGTTTCTGTGCATGGGAGGGACTTGTTGTGGATTTACAGGATTAGCACCAGTGCCCAGCCCTCCCTATCAGGAACGACCCTCTGCTCTCCACTTTGCATCTTTACAACTGCAGATACTGGAATCTCAGAGCATGAGGCTGACAGCCCACAAAGGCAAAGCGCCAGTTGCTCCTAAAGAGTGACAGGGCTGGGACATAAAAGAAAGGAAAATAAATTGGTTTTTAAAAGTAAAATCAATAGATATAGGCACTTGAAGTCAAGAAAGGTGAACAGGCATTGCCATTTCATGGAGTTCCATGGTACCACTGTTTGCATTCAGAGCAGAAATGTTTTTGCTCAGGTGCTTCACCATGTGGTTATCCCTGGAATCCCTGGCTGCCTGAACGGCCACCAGACCACAGGAGATGCACATAAACATCTACTCAAAATTGACACTTATGGTCTAGACCAGGACTGAAGTCAGGCAAAGTTTTAGATGTGAATTAGCTACCTGTATCACAAGTGGGATGTTTACTATGCATTGTGGCATAAATACTTGTTCTCTCACAATTTTTTTCTTGTTCTTAACGCTTCCTTCACCTTTGGTGAGACAATCATCATCTCTGAGAATTTAACTTCCATGAGCTGGGACATGGAAGCAAACACAGAGTGATACAATCATCACACAGGCAAAACACCAAAAACTATACAGCCACCAAAAACTGCAGGCTTTTCTCATACAGATGCCTGACAGCAGCTCCAAGAAAGTGTTAGTATTACTCTGAAAAAATAATCATATCAGTAATCATTTTCAGAGCCATGATTTAGCCATACTGCGAGCTAAAACATTCCCATCACATCATTTTCACCTGAGGAGGATGAGGGTACAGCCTACTTTGACTTGTCACACCAGGAAGACATACATGACTATGGAAATCAATTTGATTCCTTCTCCTCTCACACTGCTGACAAGTGGATGCACTAGGAGGGAGGAAAAAAAATGCAAAAGATCAAGCTGATGAAAAAGTTGAGTTGTATCAATACTGCCCTTCTTTGCGCCTTCTCAGTTCTCACCATGTCTCCTAAACTCTCTCCTTTAAAGTATCTTCCCCTCTCCCCTCCCACTGCTACAAAACACACATATGAGCAGAGAGGTCACTTAAAAACTGTCAATCAAATCCTCAAAAAAAGATTGGAATGGTTTTCTTTTACAGTATGTATCTCAATAAAGAAAAAAAAACTACAAACATTTTTAGTTGGTGTTCATTTACATTCTTCGTTAAATTTTAGATCTTTAGTTTGTATTCAGTTTTTCCTCCCTAATAATGGAATGACTAGATTCTTTCTTACAGGATGGAAAAAGGCAGAAGACTTTCCAGTGTACCCTGGTGGAAGATGACATGGTAATTCAAAACTTTATAGGTTAGGTCAGCTTTAGGATACAGCTACTTTGGACTGCTCTGCTTTGGTTTATACAAATCCTGTTACTTCTTCATTGACCGGACAAATCTTTAGGAAGATTACTGTCATGCTACAAAATCATCTTCAATGATAAAATAACACATTTGCAATCCAGACTGCACTTAAAGCAAGAAGGTGAAAGTCACTTATAATACAATCCTTTGAGTCCATTGGTTTTCTAAGGACCTGATTTCACATGGCTAAGGCATCAGGTATCATGAGTTACCCCGTTACAGCAGTGCTTTTAAAAGGATCCCAGAAGATCATAGGAACACTTAACCTGAAGCTCTCTCCTCCAAACCCTTCAGCTCCACACACAGCCACAGCCCTGCTAAGGTTCCACACTACCACCCAGCTTGGAACATTGGTTCATGTTGGAGTACTGCATACTCCAACATGAACCAGCCCTTCACACCCCACACTGCAGAAAGGCTGCTAGGAATACCAAAGAAGTGTTGGATGAGTGTTGGATGCAGCATGCATTGAACTGCAGAGGAGATACACCACTCTCAGACAACATGAAGGGGCTGTATAATCAGAGTACACTAAACTAATTAATTTCAATCGAAGCCATCCTGATGATGCCCTAAGCCTGACCTGCAGAAGGACATTTGCTGCCCTTCCCTTCATCTTTTCCCCTCAGCTTTATGTAGTTATAAGGCCTTTACTGACCTTCAGCATACTCCTAAACTATGTCAATGCTCAACAAGAATCCTTCAACATCCATAAGGTATTCCAATAAAATCTGGTTTTACAATCCTATTTTGCATAGACCTCATCCATCCTCAAGAGAGAAATGGGGTATTTGGGTGTCTGGGAGGGGAGAGGGCATGGCCACAGGGCTGCTGGGAACAGAAGGTGATATTGCAGCTAGGCAGCCCTGGCTGCAGGGCAGGAGGAGGAGCAGAGAAAGACACTTAGGAACCTCCAGGCTTTCAACACAGTAAGCCAGGATTTCAAAGAGTTCACACACAAAGTACACACTTCCTTGCTTGGCTTTACAGAGTTACAACTGCAGAATTAGAGGATACTGGCAGGAAGAGGTGTCTAAGACCAGCTACTGGATGAAAGCATCATTGCCCACACAGTGCAACAATTTATGGCTGTAACATAGGTTTAGGCAAAAATTCACTCTGACCACACAGCTCAAACTCTAGTCAAACATTGACTTTAGACAAGCCACAGTTGCGCATAAGAAAAAAGGTTCTGTCTCAAGACACTTTTAAAAAAATAAATAAAGCAACTGATTTTAAAAAGTACCCATGCCATGAATTCTTCTCTGGCTTGATGAATCTTCTCTGAATCACTGCCAGAGTCAGTACAGATATGACATGGCTGAAGGCAAGCATACAGGTTGGCCAGATATCCTGAGAAGAGGAAGAAACTTGGTATTTGTATACAACCACATTAGAAGTAATTTTATGGGCACACTCTGTCATTCATTACTTCCTTCACCTCAACAGCACCAAACCCTACAGCTATGCAAACCAACCAAATCATTATGAGTAGCATTTGTTATAAAACCCGAACTTCATTCAGCAGCTGCTATAGAGTGCTCAAAGTAAAACACAGAGTATGAGAAGAACATGTCATACACATTTGTCAGTCTTCAAATGACCTTGCAAAAGACAGAAACTGTTTTTAGGTGGACACAAGTCCCTGTAATAAAGGCTGAGAAAAGATCTCTTCCTCCATCCATCCAGGAGTCCATCTGTAACAGAGTTAGTATCCAGCCAGAAAGACTGAGTTAGTCAATTAACTCAACCATTTTTGTGCTAAAATTATGGAAACAGCTATTCAGATATGTTTCTGAAGAGAAACCCCAGTCCCTGTCGTGCAATTAAGAGTCCAAGAACCCAAACCCTAGATCTTCTCAAACTCTGTTTGGTAAAACGAAGAAAATCCATTACGTGTCACCTTGCCCTCAAAATTATTCCACATCTACCACAGACCAGAACAATAACTGAAATTACTGAACTTACTTTGGTTTTCAGTCTGTGGGGTGGTTGGGGTTTTTTTCAGGCTAAAGCATACTAGCTTTAGCAAGGCTGAGAAATTTGCTCTCTAAGGCAGCCCCTGAAGAGTCACAGGAGTGCACGGGCAAGATCTGCTCACAGCCATTAAAACAATTTCCTAGCAGGCACAAGAGAAGTCACCTCTAAAGCCTTTATTTGACTTTGGTTACAGAAACCCCTCTTGGACAGAGCAGGGTGGCTGAACCAGCTTGCAGGTAGCTCTGGGATCCTGAGACTGGAAACATGAGCCATTCCAGGAAAAAACACATTTCAGCTGGTAACTGGTCTGAAACAAGTATGTTTTGCTACTACATTTCAGAGCAAGTCAACCCAATCTCTGGTGTTTGAACAGTTATTACGCTTGATATTTTTCATAATATGAATAATGACAGATTTATTACCAGTTAGTTCCTCAGTTGCTCTGTTTTATGATGATCATATAAGATACAGCTAAACATACCTTACATAATCTTCTGAAACTGAAGGTGCTATTTTTACCTTTTTTAAATGTACCAGAGCAATAGTGACATTTTTGTTATGGCTGAGTTGCTCAATAAAAAACTCCACACTTCATATTCATTTTAAGAAAACAACCCAACAACATAGGTCCATTTTATTAAAAAAAAAAAAAAAAAAAGAAAAAAAAAGAAAAAGTGAAATTTAAAGACACATATAAAGACAACATCTCTTAGAGCCACAGTCCAGGGCAAAACGCAGATCAGACACCAGGTTAACCCTCATATGTGGTAGAAAAATTCCCTTCAGCCCTTCAACAGGTAAACCTTGCAAATACAGGCAAGCTCTGGAGACCCTCTGCAAAGCCAGGTCTGTCATTAGCTTGTTTGCTTACGTAGCTCCATAAGATTCGTTGGAATTCATAGAGAAAAATAACCTTTGTTGGGTTGCCAGAAAAATTAGCAGGCTTCCCTGGCCAAACTGGCCCAGCAGTTTGCTACCACTGAAAAGAGATGGGACCTATTCTTTCTCATTTCTTTTTCTTCCTTTCCCTGTAAGGGCACCTTACTTCATCGGCCTCACCTCATGCTTCCAAGAACTGATTTCATCCTTTAACCTAAAAGAAAACCAATCCCAGAAAAAACAAGTATGTGTGACAGCTTTCCTACCCAGTTATGGAGTCAGGCATGCACACAGATAGTGAATGACCAAGTTGGCCTGAGGTAAGAAACCCAAATGCTCTAAAAACAACATCATCCTTTGGTAGCAGTGAGCTTTTAGCATGGCCCACATCCCTTGAGAAATGATGACCTGCCTCTCTCCCAGGGGAAAAGTTTTTTCACCTCTTCACACTGTAGATTTTTCACACACACACACACAAAAAAAGACCAAACAACCCCCCCCAAAAATTAACATTTCAACACTCAAAGAGGAAAAAGTGACTTGCATCTCTGATGGTTGCACACACACTGTCTCCCTGAAACTCTACTGAGCATTGCCAAATTGACCTGAAAGGCAACTTCACATCTCCTATACACGTCACCTTAGCTAATGTGCATTTTAAATGAGAACCCTGAAGAATAAACCTTGTAAGCAAGAGCTGGACTGTTGGACATGAAGGACCCAAGAACTTCTCAGAAATGAATACAAGCAAAACAAAGTCAGGTTGTTATACCACAGGACTCCTTCATTCAAGTTTTCAAAATTGTCCATTTTCCAAACACCCGTGAGAACCCACTCTCTGGGAAGAAGAGTTTAACCATTTGCAAGTAAACCAGGACAAATTATATATTTACCAAAATTAGCTAAGGATAAGACTAGCAAGGCATCTTGCAATGCTCTTCTTCTACTGGAGGCTGTACCAATACTATTTTCCAAAGGACACAGGGGAGGAAGTTATCCTCCAAAAACAACCAGGTGTTGCAAGTGTTACCACACACCTAAACTCATCCTGTCGTGCACAGCATCATCTGCAACAGCCTTTGCAATGTTCCTCTGTCTTTTCATTTTTAACAGTATAATACTCCTTTGCTAGCAAGGAACTCCACAGAGATTCTTCCTGACCTTTTTTGGCATCAGCTCTAAAACAAATAATGCATGCCGAACACAAAACAAGTCTGAGTACACACCAGAGATGTCAGTAACCCAAATAGCATTTGCTCTCCAATCCTACAGCTCATCTCATAGTCTCCTTGCTCAATTTTCCTGAAGCCTTTTAGAAAATAAACCTAATGCTTCTTCTAAAACCTTTCAAATGTTAAATGTGGTGTAATGCTACAACAGCCTACCAGTAAAGGATATCTAAAGCATCAGCTTATGAAAATCAGGTATAATCTGTGACATTATATTCTGATCATTTCTAGAGCATTATAATGTGCTATTTTGATTGCTTTCCCCTCACAGGGCTGTCCTTGTGTCAGCTGGAATAGAGTTAATTTTCTTTCTAGTAGCTGGTACACTTCTGTGTTTTGGATTTAGGATGATAATAATGTTAATAACACACTGGTGTTTTGGTTGTTCCTGAGCAGCGCTCACACCAAGTCAAGGACTCTTCAGTTTCTCACGCCACCAGCAAGGAGGCCGGGGGTGCACAAGAGGCTGGGAGGGGGCACAGCCAGGACAGCTGACCCAAACTGGCCAAAGGGATATTCCATACTATATGGTGTCAGGCTGAAAAAAAAACGGGGGAGATTTGGCTGGGGGGCAGTGGCCCACTGCTTGGGGACTGGCTGGGCATCAGTCAGCAGCTGGTGAGCAACTATACTGTTCATCATGTGTTTGTATAGTCTTTTTTAGTTATTATTACTTTACCTTCCTTTTCTGTTCGATTACACTGTGTATCTCAACCCATGAGTTTTACCTTCTTTCCAGTTCTCTTCCCCATCTCACTGAGGGAAGCTAAAGCTAGGTGCACAATAGCCAGGGAGGAGGGGGGAAAAAAACCCAACAAAACAAACAAAACCCTAACAATGAACCAACTGACCGACCAGGAAAAAAACACTACCACCAAAACCGCTTTTGACCCCAACTTTTTGGACTTCATAATCCCTGGAATGAAATATTTCGTAACAAAACAGGAGATGACAATGGTATAGCTAGTGAGCTTTTTCGTAAAGTGTTAAAAATGCATGCATACTCCATCTAGGATGTAGATGCTGATGGCAAATCTCCCTCTAGCATAACATTTAGAAGCAAGTAGTACTTTGTCCTCACAATTATGCTGGATAGATATGCTTCTCTTGGAAATTGTTTACTACATCTCTTGCTGTGACTATGTACAGTAACTGGAACATCATAGTTAGAGCTGGTCAGGAAAAAGAAAAGCAAACTGACCCACCAAGAAAGCATCTGACAGCACTTGAGCCATTGTTCTGCACAGTATCAAGTCTTGAATTCTGACATAATCCCCTGACATCTCGGGTGATGTCAGCACAAGCAGCTATTAGAATGAAGAATGATCACCCACAAGACATTAATTCAGGAAGAATCAATGGCCTTGCAATACATTTTTCTCCCTTAACATCTCCTAAATGGACTTCAATACATTTGAGCCAGAAGGGAAAGCAGGCCTTTTAAGAAAGCTTGTGATATTTTTGTCTTGCGCAAAAGCCTTCTGAATTTTTAGCTTTTCCAGCTCCTTGAAGTTTAATTCCACACTTGTGCTTCAATATAATAAAAGCTCCTTGTTCCTTTCCAAGGATGCTCAGAGCTTTAACAGTACACTAAGCAAGACCAACCCACAGATTTTACCTTCCCCCAGTCCTTCTCACCCCCTCTCTCAATTCCCATTTAAGGAGAGAAAACATTCTCCTATCTGAAGCCATACCTAGTAGTTTGGCAGAGATGAACAACATGGAAAGGAAGGGAAGAAGAAAGGGGGGAGGAAAAAAAAAGGAAAAAAAAATCCCTTCCCTATTTTTATTCAGCCTTGAAAACTTCTGCTCTAATACTTTCTAATATACAACTATCTTGTGCTATCATCCTCCATTAAAATCAATTATCTGGGAAAATTTTTCTAGCAGTTTTTTCTCTGGAAAATTATCCAAATCCTTGCTGTCAGTTAGTTTTGACATCTAAAGCACTTTACAAACATATGAATCATGCACAGACACAGCGTCCAGTTGCAGCTTCCTGATCAAAAATATGTTTGTGTCAAATCAGAATCACAGAATCACAGCTCGTTCAGTAAGAGGAACATCTGCAGTGAAAGATTTGGGTGATATTTTACAGATTCCCTTCCTCATGGTTTCAAAACTTCAATTGCACCTGAAGATGACCTAGAAATAAAGTTAATCAAAGGAAAAAAATAACTTCTGAAAACTTAGTCTATGTTACAAACCAACAACAAGAGCTGCAGCCAGTCGATCAAGCCATCAGAAAGGCAGAATTTAGATCCTGGGCACTGAAAGAAGTTTCTAAGTGTTCATCAAGTGCTAATCTCCACCATGAAAAGAGTCTACAGACTTAGAGATTCTCCCTGCTTATTGATTTTCTCACCAGGGATGCATAATGGAAGAATGATACTGGTCTCATGAAGTATTATCCACCCTTACTTATCAGCAGCCTTCAGCAGCCACAGGCTCAGCTTGAATGCGGCCGGCTCAGTTTCTCTGATTTCTCTGTTGACACAAATTCTGCAGCAATAAATGTGAAGAGAGCACAAGGACCACACTCTGAAGTTTACTGTGTGAACAAATGTAGAAATCGCCACCGCTGCTCAGCAGGGGAGCTCCTTCCCACTGGGCTATAGGTTTATTCCAACAGGATGGCATGGCATTTCCTCCATGGTTTGCCTGCCAGGAAAGTAATTTCCTATTTTTGTCCTGTTGTGAGCTAGTAGAAGCTGGCACTGATGGAGGCTGGGAAGAATGAGAGGCTGGTTTGCTAGTGGTTTAACCAAACATGTGTTTACAATCACCCCATTCATCATGCCCTGTCTATGCAAAACTGTCTTTTTTTGGAATTTCCCCATGCTCCTTGGGTTTGGCTTCCAAAAAAGCTGAACCAGACTCACTAAGAAATACATAGTTTGAATATCATGGCTAGAGCAACAGAACTGTTGCTCAGTTGAAACAGTAATGATTACAGTGGTTAACATTATAATCATTAATGAAACTGTTGCACATTAACATCAACATAGCTGCTCAACTTGTTGCTGTTGGCCTAAGGATGACAGCTCAACAGCAGGAGGGTAAGATAATGGGAAAACCTCTTGCAGTCTTCTCCTGGAGTCCAACAAAAGAATACAACAGAAATAGGACACTGTTTCTTTCTTAGATACTTTACAGCTTCTGCCCACAAGAAGAGAATGCGGAGATGGTCATGGTGTTCCCAGTAAGTTCATCTAGGGCATTCATCACGTCTGTATCCAAGGATCATAACTATCACCATAACCCCAAAGCTCTTTTCAGAAACATACTGCACAGTATAATTAAGACTTGCAACTCCCCTCAGCCCCTCTCCAGTTCTCACTTCAGGGAAGAATAAACAGTCTGTCCCATCTTCACGTGGTAAACGGAGAATTTCTCACTGCTGATCCTTTCTCCAAGAAGAGGTCAAATTATTCTAGCAAAGAAGCCTTATCCCATCATACCTGAACCAATATTGTCCCAAAGACAGCAGTCTTAAAACCTCCAAAGAGCTCCAACAGAGATACTTCATTTCCCTCAGTATCAACAAGGTAGACTTTCATGCCACATGCCTAGATTATGCAAGTTTTAGTCTAGCAATCTACAAGTTTGATACAACGTGTAATTTTACTCCATATCACACATCAGAGAACTACGCATTTTTGTCTCTGTTTTACTCTCTCCAAAGTTGATATCCAGGGATATAATGACTTACCAAAGGGTTCTAAAAGGCTTCAGCAAGAAAAAGGTCCCTCACACTAATTTCTAATAATAGTTACATGCTGTATTATCCATGCTACTGGAGGTCTCCTACTCTGCTAAAGAGATCACCCACTTTAAAACAACTGATCTTCATGACAGACAGCTTTGGTAATCAGCATTCCCCATGGGTTAACTAATTGGGATGCAATTAGCAGGTTTTATTAAAAGCTCTCTTGACTTGTAAATAAGCATTAGTGTTGGGCTTTGAAGAATCCACATTATTCATCCTGACTATATTTTTGTTCAATCCACACCTGAGTCTCTGGTCCTTGCCTACAATGGTTGTTTGCCGGTAAAAATCCAAGCAGCCATATAGCTGCTGCCACCTTCTAACAGAAGGTGACACACCCAGTGCTCAAAACCTCATGGTTCCATGAGTGACTCCTCACCATTAAACAGAAATCCCTGGTCTTTTCTGATACAGAGACCAGAAAAGACAGAACTGTTGACAAGGTCACTACTCTAAAGTAGGGCATGAACTTGCCTTCAGTCCTGACAACCACGTCCATCTGCTCTGCATGAACTGATCCATCTGCGACTTATGAAAGACCCTAGGAAAGCAAAGAGGGAGCTAAGTTTTCAGTCAATGGGTGCACATTAGTGTGAATGTGAAGATCTCTTTAAACGGTTTCAGGATAACCTGTCACTGATGGTGACTCACTTCACGAATCCTTCAATATTCAGTGCTCTTATGCACATTTTAAGTCCAAAAGCTGCTAGAAACCACAAAACCCACCACTTTCAGATGAATGTATCTGTATGAAAAATGTGCCTACCTGTCTCTCTTATATCAGGTACCTGCTGAAGAGGCAGCATCCACAGGAATAAAGCATATAAGCGAAGGGACTGTAGAATATATCCAACCAAATCTTATAGTCAGGCTATTCTGGTTGTTTCATCACTGAAGAGATTAACAGTCTGTTTGTAGACAGGGTACCTCATAGTGATCAAGAGTTTTCTTTAATGCTGCACTCATAGTGGAATCTGGCTTCCTAGGACAGTACTCTCCACATCCACAATTCAACAGAGGAGCCATACTGAGCTGAAGTTGGAAATGCTGTCCAAAAAGATCATCCAATTCAACAGATGGCATAAGAATAGGAACGACCTGGCACAGGACTAGTTCAGAAGCACACAGCTCAACAAGTATAAAGAGAAGTCAGTGAGGTGACATCTGTTTACTTCATAATATTATGTTTCACAACAACCACTGGTTTGGGAGAAAAAGTGGTAGGAAACAAGACTACTTTGCCACATCCAAGTTTAGACTGCAAAGTGCTCTCCTGACCAGCAGGCAGTGCAAGGTCAGCAAACCTGTAAATAAAGTTCGATGCTAATAAAAGGACTGCTTGGCAACCTCATTCCTTGCAACTCTTAAAAAGATTGCAGGGTTTCAACTTTTTGGTAAAGGATCACCATTCCTAGATTTCCCTGGGTGAAGAGTCACAACGGGTATATTTTGGACATGGCCAGGAGCAGGTCCAGTTTCCAAGAAAAACAATCCAAACTTCTTAGCCTGCTTTCCTACAGAAGGAGGCTTATGCAATCACGCTGTAGCCAAGCCAATTGGCAAGCTGCATGCAAGCCTGACAGAGGCAGAGGTCTCAAGAGTTATCTTCCTTGTTTGTGAAAACATGGGGCCAGGTGGGCACACGTAAGAAACACTACACAGTCAACTGGCATCAATACTCTCGTAGCTGAAATAAATCCAAAGAAAAGCAGGCTTCCTTAGTCTTAGTTTGGACAAAAAATGTTGGCTTAAAGTGAAGAAAAGCTTTTCTCTTGACCCCATTAATAAAGTTCACCCAGAGGTTTAGAGTAAAAAGGCCAGCAGAAAATAGTAAGGGTTTTGCACCACAGTGTTTGCTGCAACCAGGAAAATTTTCATTCAAGCAAATACTTAAGTGCATCCTAAAAATTTCTACCACATCAAAAGGTAACCCCTTCATCTACTCCCCCACTCCTGATTTCTGTGATCTGAAGAAGCACCTGAGTGCATTTCCCACACACACATATACAGATTTCCTGAGACAGAGCTCAGTTGGTCTAAGCAAAAGTTTTATCAAGAAATCTGGCCTCATGTAGCACCATCACCTCTACAACCAGACATAGAGAGGCATGGCAAAAGGGAGGAGAGTAGATACAGCATGGTCCCACCCAGTGTGACCCGGGAGCCCCTCAGCTTGCCTGCTGCCACCACTACTCACACCGGGGGAAGCTGATGGTGCCTTATAGTCTAGATGGACATCTGCTCATTCGGGGCTGTCAGAAAACAAATTCCCAATGCAACACTCCCGTGCTGCTGGCAGAAGCAGCACATGACCCAGCTATGCCTCTCCTCTGCCAGCTGGGAACTCCCTGCCTTGGAAGCATACCTTCGCCAGAAAGATCCAGATACTTTTTTACCCATTTACCCCCCAAGCACAGACGAGAACATGACCAAAGACTTCTAAAAAACCCTTGTGACAATTCTTGCTGGAGTCATTTAAGTGCTCACAAGACAGAGGGTTGCAAATATTTGTTTTATTCACAGAGCGCACAGTATACACTTTAGCATAACTGAAATGCAGATATCCATTTTGCATTTAGGCAGCACTTTTGGACTACCAAATAAAAAACACAGGAATATGCTACTGAAATCCAGGTGTGGCTGTATCTGAGGATGAAAGCCAATTCACACAGCGCTCAGGGAGGGGACAGTTTGATTAACAAAACCAAGGAAAACCATGGAAGTACCACAAGATCTTTAATATGTAGCCAGGGCAAACAAGACCTACTTTAAGAACAAATAAAGTCCAAGTGAAGAAAATAAATCAGACTATAATACGCTAAAATGATCACTGGAGGCAAGCGTCAGGGTCTGCTGCTCTGTCAGTTCACTGTTTGCAGTAAGGCTACCAAACAGTACTCTTCAGGCTTTGCTGTTTGCTCTATATTGTGCTGAATTTTAAAGAGTTTGGTTTTGGAGAAAGAAAACCCAAGCAGCCTTGATATTAACATACACCTGTACAAAGGTAGCCAGGGGAATACAGCTCCAGAAGAGCTCTCCTTCTTATGCTGCACTGAGAGGTGAAGCCCTGAAGGAAGTCTAACACAGCATGGCAAGTGCATCCTGCTTACCTTCTGCACCCTGCTTCAGTCCCAAAATGATCATGAAGCACAGCCAAAGCTCCTATTTAAAGTTTAAAGCATATTTCCTTTTTCCCTGTGAGTTTTCTAATCTCCATGCATTTGTGGTGGGTTTTTTTAACCTGTCCTCATAACTCACTCCTTTTAATCCTAGGATTAGCCTTGTTGCCCTTCTCCGTACCTTTTCGAGATCTTTAAGCACAACTACTAGTCTCTAAACGCATGAATAGATGGAGTTAGAGTGTTAATGCATCCTTGCAACCTTTATGAGGCAGAACAATTTCAACTGTCCCTTAGAAGCATAACTTGAGGTGGTAGATACCCACATCTCTTCTATCCTGCTCACTCTTGCTTTCCCCCAAACCCAAATTCATTCTGCTTTACCGAAGGGAAAAGCAAACCACATTCCTTGGGTCTGTTTTAGAAAACCTGATCAATGCTGCTTTGACATACCAGCAACACATGTTCTCATTTCAACAAATGGGAACATTTCAGGCAGACCACCACTTCAGATGGAGTGGGGCTCCTGGCTGCTGAATCAGCACTTTCCATCCTGCTGGCAATACAGAGTTATGCGATGCTTCAAAGGAAAGCGAGGGAAAAGGGGGGAAAGGGTGGGAGGGGGCGCTGGCACTTAAGCAACAGAAGCGGGCAAGAGGATTGAGCAGTTCATCTGCCAAACCAATTAACTGCAAACTGTTCTTATAACGATGCCACAGTTTCAGCCCCAGCTTGCAGTACCACAGTTATACAATGAGAGAGCCATGCGTGCACGGCTCTCCCCGGCGGGGAGCTGGGGTAGGAGCAGTCCCGCAGTCCCCGCTATTGCGGGGCTCCTGGGCTAGCGCGGGGCTCCGGGCACGGCCAGGGTTCCGCGGCGGGCAGGGCCGCTCTGCCGTAGGCACACGGCCGCCCGGAGCGGCCGCACATCCCCGCCGCGGATGAGCAGTGAGGTGGCAGCACTCCGGGGTGGCATTTCTGCGAACTGCCCATCTGCCAGCGATCCCGCAAAGCCCGAACGGAGCGGGGAACACCGGGGAGTTTCGGTGGCGGCAGCAGCACCGCCAACAGTTGGCGGGGCAAGACCTCACTCTCCTCCAGTGCGGGGCGACGGAACAGCCCGGCTCCCGGCACCGCCGGGGCGAGGCGCGCAGCAGGCGAGCAAACAAAACGCGGCAAGGAAGCCCCAAACCGGGGGAAAGGGCCGCTCCCCCGAGCCCCGCGGCAGCCGGCCGTCCCCCGTCCGGGCCCGGGGACGGCGGGCGCTGCGCGGGGGGCGCTCCCTGCGAGCACGCAGAGGGGGAGGGTGGGGGGGCGGCTCGCCGGCGGCCCCAGGAAAAGGAAGTTTG
Source organism: Platyrinchus mystaceus (assembly GCA_035041135.1). NCBI lineage: Eukaryota > Metazoa > Chordata > Aves > Passeriformes > Tyrannidae > Platyrinchus > Platyrinchus mystaceus. The sequence goes on from JAWWLV010000088.1 coordinate 82,564,926, forward strand.
CTCTCCTCCTCCTCCTCCCACCGGCCTCCGCCACCGAGGAGCCGGCGAGCCATCACCCACCCCGGCCCGACTCCCCCCCATCCCCCGCTGCGGCTCCCCAGGGGCAGCCGCTGCCCCCCTGCGCGCCCCGCGCCGCCCCCCGGCCCCTTACCTGCTGGGCGGGCGGCCGGCACCGACCCTGCCGGGCGCCGCGCACCCGCCGAGCCCGGGGCGGGCGCGGGGGGTCGGGGGAAGGAAGGGTCGTGTGAGGCGGCGGGGACGGGAGCGCGGGCGGGGAGGGGGGATCCTCCGAGCGGCGGGGTGGCGTGGGGCACGGGCGGGGGAGGGCAAGCTCTCGGAGCCACGCGCCTCAAGAACAACAGTAACAAAAGAAAAAAAAAATACAATTTTAGAAAAAAATAAAAATTAAAAAAAATAAAACAAAAAAGAATTGCAATCAAACAAATCGGGAGGGGGAAAAAAAAAAAAAAGAAAAAGGAAAAAAAGGAAAAAAAAGGCGAAACACACCCAAAGCGTACGGGGACGTTCGCGCCTCCGCAAGGCGTCCCCAGGCTGCGGGAAGAGATCTGCGGAGAAAACTTCTGCCTGCCCGCTGCTGCTGCCGCCGATCCCGGTGCTAACGGCGCCCCGCCACCGCCGCGCTCTCGCCTCGCGCCCAGCTGACTCCCGGTGCCGCCCCGCCCCGCTCCCGCCCCATTCCCGCCCTGCTCCCGCCCCCGCCGCACGCAGCCGCAGCCCCGGCCCGCGCCGCGCCGAGGGCAAGAGGCGGCCGGGAGCGGCAGCGGCGGGTGGTGCGGGGATGGCGTCTCCCCCCATCGCCACCCTCCGCCGTCCCGGTGCGAACGGGGCTGGGGACGGCAGGTCGCGGAGCCGTGGCGGATCTCTTGCCTTCCAACAAAAGCTCACCCGCTCTTGCTTTTATTGGGAAGGGCTTTTTTTTCTATAAAATAAAACTAACAGAGCATCTGCAAACGCGAGGCATTTGTGCGTGGACTTTTTCTTTAACCTAACCGGCCCTGTTTTCACATTTTTCAAAAAAAAAAACTGCTCAGGGAAGGTGCCCCAGCTCCCCTTCCAGACAGCGTGGACCAGGCGCCCGGCGTGTGCCAACAGTACGGGGGGCTTCTCAGAGCTCCTCTGTACTGCAAAGCGCCCTGCTCTCCCTGGATCCTCAGGCTGCCGCCAGCACTCCTACAGACTGCTGCTGCGAACTTCTGTGCACTGGGACTTTTGGTATTTCATCCCGGTAGCTCCAAGCCATCCCATTTTGCAGGTAGCATGCAAATAACTCGGACTGTGTTAAAGCTCTTTCAAGAGAAGCGAAGCTGCTCGCTTCCCGAAGAGCTACTGTTTTAAAGCGCATAGTCTTCCAACATGAGCCGCCACACTCCGGAAGAAGAGGAATATTTGCTCCGCCAGACGCAAAAACACCTCTCATATGAAAGTGGTCAGCCCTATAAAAGGAAATCGAGCCTAAGGAGAAGTGGAAGAAATCTATGGGCTTTTCCTCCTAAGACAGATGCATGTACACTAATGGGAGCATTGTGGCTGAGTGCCCGAGCTGAATATATTTTGAAATGTAACACGATACCTTCTTTGCTCTTGCTGTTTCTTCCTCCGTGCTCTTCTTTACTGTATTTAAAGGAATGTTTTTCTTATCAGCCTGCCCTCCCGGTCCCCATGTTTCCAGCCCTGCTCTGGTCTTGCTCTGTTCTCACCACTTGCTCTCCCTGTTCAACTCCTCAAATAATCTCTCCAATTTCCTTGTGTGTGTCACCTCAGCCTCTTGGACACACGTGCCCTTCTCCTGCCTGCTCAGTGTTCATCCTCCTCATGCCACCAGTCCCCCGACCTCTCCTGGGGACTGCACTTGCCTCGGCCATCTCCACTTGATGCAGTGCTGAGCGTTGCTCTTCAACCTGTCAGCACCATTACTGTCCAGCCTGGCCTGGCCTGGACTGTTGGGAGCTTGCTCCGTGTGCTGTCTTGTCTCAGCCCCCCTCTCAACTCTCTCTTCCCACTGCCGGGCTGGTCTGCCCTGACCTTATGCGAGCCATCATTCACCCTGATCATGCATTTTGTGGGTCCAGCCTCAGAGTGCTGGTGCCTCAGCAAGGGAGAAGCTGTCTCCTATCCAGGTTACTATCTAGTGGAAAGGTGAATGCAGGCGGTATCAGATTTCTGCCTGAGATTACTCCAGAGGAGGCACTTACTACCTGCCAGATCTCAGGTGGCAGGACCAGCATGGCTGGCAGCACAGCCCCACATGCTCACATGAGAAGCTTTCTGCACATATAGGTCAACCAGCCCAGGTTGGGAGGGAACTCCAAAGATCTGGTCCAACCTGGTCCAACTTTTCATGGGAAAGGGAGCCAAGATGACATTGACTGTCACACTGTACAATGGCATCTTGAAAGCCTTCAGTGATGGGGACTTCACCCCATAGCTGGGGATGATTTTCCAATGGGTGATTGTTCTAACTGTAAAAAATTTCCTTTTTTACAGTGAATCAAAATCAAGATGAAACCTCTCCTTGTGCAACTTTGACCTGTTGCTGCTTGTCTGCTCCCTGTGTCTCTCTGTGAAGAGAGAATCTCCATCTTTTTTGCAGGCATACATGTACCTGTATGATTTGACCAGGGTTTGTGCCATAGACGTCCAGTTCTTGTTGCTTTCACAGAACCTGCTTTTGGGGCAAGGCCAAGGACTTCAAGACATACCTTTTCTACCTCCTGTTTCATGCTATTTGCCCCTGCACATTCCTTAGCTCTGTAATGCATCAGTTATACTTAGTTATTTCTAGTATTTCCACCCTAGAATATCAGTTTACAGCCCTGTGTTACAGTGTGTCCTCAAAAAGCAAGAAGTGAAAGGAGAGAAGTTATATAACTGGTCTGGTGCTGCAGATCCAGCCAGCCATGGGCAGGATTGCATTGCAGGGATTCCCACCTTCCAAAACATCCCCCTTCTTCCCCCTAACCTCAACCCCTTCTACCTCAACCTCTAAGGCACTTTGCACTCACAGGCATTTTTGAATCTCAAAACCAGAAAACACCTTTATGACTGTGATGCTCTGCATCCAACACTGAAGGGAAACAGGAGGATTAAAGATCAGGTATTTTTGAAGCATCACGCAGACAACCACCTGGCTGCCTTCCAGTACCCTCTTCCTTTAAGTGTGCTCACTGTTTCTCATATATAAGACTGCTGATCCATCAGTTAATCATATTGAGTAAGTACCTAAAATTAACTTTTAAATTATTAATGCATGAGAACATATCCGTTTCCCATGTACATTATTTTAAAGGATTACAGTGTGTACACTGAGTGCCATTAACATTACATTTTGAAGACAGTAAATTGACTTGTATGGAAATCAGAAGAGTTGATGGATTCCTCTAAAGATGCCTTTGACAATGATAAAATGTTCAATTGTATTATTATTAAGCATGTGTCTGTACTTAAATTTCATTCTAATACATACAAAAATAAGTGACTGCTCAGGTCTTAACAGTATAATATTTTTTATTTTGTGGTGGGTTAAAAAAATAGATACACATGAGTATTGAAAATACTCCTCTGAAAAATAAAAACATTAGGAAAGATATGTTTAGTTTCCTAGACTACAGCTGTATCGTTCAAGACAAAACTGTACTGTTATAAAATTTTTTATCCAAAATAGCACCATTAAAACTGTTAACTGGAGAAGTAGCAATTCATCTTTTCAGTGGTGGTGAAGGACACACCTATCTTTTCTCTTAACTAACAAATCTCTGGCAACGCCCTACTGTACCCTATATCATGAAAATAATAGCCCAAAATGCCAATATTTTTGCTAAGAAAAATAAAAAGTGTAATTTTCTGCAAGAGAAAACACACAAGAAATAATGTTGGCAATAATGTACTCTGACTATGTAAACATTATTCCTACTCAAGGACAGTCCAAAAAGGCAAACATCAGGGCAAAAGCCTTGATGCCTTCAGGACTTTGTGCCCAGGCTGTTTGTCCCAGCTCCCTGTTTTCTTCTTTTTGCAGTGGTTAAGTTTTGGGTTGGACAAGACGAATTCCCCTGACCCCTGATGGGAGAACTAAGGAGATTCCCTGGCTGTGCCTGGGGGCAACCAGGGCACTTGGAGACAAGAGGACAGGGCATGAAGTTCATTCCTAGCTGGAGAGGGTCTTGCTGCCCCGCAGCTACCGGGCTCAGAGCCCGTGGTACAATTGGGCTTATGATATCAGTTTATTCTCCAATTTACTACCCTCAAGATATCCATAAGCCCAGAAAATTCTCATTTTGCCATTTTTACTCCTCAGAAAACTTGAATTAATGTAAGTTTCTCGTGTGTTCAAAACCGGGTCCAAAATATAAGGAGAATATAGACATTCTCTGTCTATTTAGTGCTACTTTTAAGACTCAATACCTAATAATAAATGGCTGTTGGAGTTCAAGTACAGTGGACTTGGTTTTCTTTCCACAGAGATTTGAACTCTGCAGGGTGACTTTCCATTTTGGAACTTAGCCAAAGGACACTAAGCTCTACAATTCAGTCAGTTCCAAGAGAGAAAAAGGTAATTTTAAAGTTTTATTAAATAGACTAATGAAAACTGTCTTGCAGATATGAAGTTTTCTTTAGAAATATTCTTATATTTCACATATATACTGAGAACAGGCATAATTTGCTTTTCTATTACATTGATTTAGGAAATGAAAATCCAATAGCAGAAGATCTGAAGAGATCAGAATCTGTCCACTGCTTTCACTCTCAAAGGAACTTTCATGAAAGCATTATATGAAAGTCAGCATTAAGCATGATCTTTAACTGGTAGAATGCACTGATAAAAGAATTCGGCAATCAAAAAAGGGTCAACATGGTCATTATTACCTAGTAGGTATATAGGCAAAAGTGCTGACCAACCTTTGAAATGATAATAAGTTTCTTTTGTCATGGACAAAGCTTTTCACCTTAAATAGACAGGAAGTCTTATAACACAGTAGAATTTTAATAAGGCTTAATCTGGAATAAAACCAACAAAAAATTATTTTTGTTGCTTTTACTATAGATGAAGCAAATGCTTAAAATATTTTTAAAAGCTATCCAGAAAAAAAAAAAAGGTCTTCTTAACATCAAGATGGGGGGGAGTGGAAGGGGGAACATTCTCATTCCTTTCTGTCTACATCCTACTTTTCCATTATTTTATCGCTCACTCTATGGTGGAGATTGAAAGCTGGAATAAGAAAGGAAAGCACTAAGAAAGAAACTAAACAAGTTTGTAAAAACACTCACTCAATATAGCTGTATGAGCCAAAGGATACAGATTGAATTTCAATATTCACCAAAAGACTGAGATTTTCAAAACTTTTCATATTTTCCACCAGAAATGGCTCAGTTCTGTTTTTTCACCTGACTCAGCAGAAACTTCATCAAGTACACTAATTTTAGAAGTTTAGAGACTTCATCTTCTGCCCGATTGTTATCAAGATCATTTCTTAATATCAGCTGGGTACAGAAAATAGTTTTTGTCTAGTCTATCTCTAAAAGACTAGCAATAGAAAAAGAAAAGCTGTGGCATGACCATAACTGAATGAACTCACTGCGTTCATAGGCTACATTGTGGAGATCTACTTTTTGTTGCTAGGTAAGTTATATCTCTATTTACAGCTTTTTCAAAAGGCTGAATAGTCAGGGACATTTTGTAATTTGAGATGGAGTCCTAAGCTCCAGTGAGAGAGATGTGCTCTTCCTGGACTGTACAAAATAGAGCAGTTACACAAGGTGGTGGAGAGGAGAAGGGAATTTTAAGCGATACTGATCATTCAAAAAGAAACAACATTAAGAAGATGAATACATTTAGCCCACCCTTCTATAAAAACACATCTGTTCCCAACATTAGCTCCACAATTAACACATCGACTGATTCAACACTAATAATTATAAATTGCTATATTCTCTCAGTTTCAGTAAAGTGATAAAGAAAATGGGTGCCTTTGGACATTAAAGGTGTTAAGTGAAATGACATCTTAAATGTGTTTACTTTTTCCAAATCAAAGTCAACTGCTTTCCCAATTCAACTAGGATGCTAGATAACACTGGATGGGAAGAAAAATTCAAAATTATACTGCAATAAGAGGAGATTCAGTTCAAGCTATCCTATATATGCTCATTTTTGACATGAGAAATCAAGATTTATTCAAAACATGTAGTGCTCATTCACAGCTTTGCCACAGATGAGGAGAGAAGGCAACAAGAACTGTGACTCAGAATTAAATCCAGCCACACTGCAGTCAGTGGCAAAACTTTTACGAAGCTTAGTGCAACAGTGATTTCATCTCAAGTCTTTTCTTGGTTTCTGGGGGAGGGGGAATTAAAATAATAATAAAGACAAAAAGAAAATCTTTAATGATATAACTTGCCCTTCATGCTGAGGCTTTTAGGAGCATACTCTCACCACAGCTGTAGCAGGATCATCAGGCTAGTGCCATCTGAAAAACAGAAACACTTAAATGGTGCAAACAAGAAAAGATTTCATAGAAGTAGGTTTTACCAAGCCGAGAGAAGAGACAGAGCAATCTAACTGTATTGGACTCAAACCAGATCTTCCCTTGGTTTGTGCGCTGAGCTGTGTGCGGATCCCAGCATTCTCTGAATTAAAATGCACCTCTGTACAACACAGCCTTGCAAGGTGTAGCTGTGCCTTTTGTTGGCTTGCAGGGTATGGATGCAGAGCTGCGGTAGATTCTCCCTGTGTACAGTAGGCATCAACACTCTCTATAGCAACGAGTTCGTGTCTCAAGCCATTCTCCAGAGCAGGCAATGTGGAGTTTTGGGAGCATTCCCATCCTATGGCTTTCAATGAGCAAAATGTAGACATCTAATAGTCAATTCAAATCCGAACTTGACATATATTTAGACTGCAGTTTGCCAAGGTAGTCATATTTTGCTTTCCTGGTTCAAGAATTACTAAAAAGAAATTCCAAACCAAAATAAATGTACACTGCATTATCATGTAAATTAATCCCTTGTCATAAATTTGCAATCTCTCACAAACTCCTCTTAGCCAATTCAGCTAAATGTTTCTCCAAAATCAGCTGGCAGGAGGAGATTCCCTTTCTCCATGCATAGCAAGCAGTGGATTGGCTGCTTGTCCAGAGCATTGAAAGCTTCTGTTAAAATACAAGTTGTGCCTGCAATGATTTAGAAGTATATTTTCTACAAATCTTGTCTACTTATTCAACTATACTAAAGGAGTAAGAAGTCATTCTTCAATCTGAATTATTTATTTTTGTTTGGAAAAATATTTAGTCAGACAAAGGGAGAGCATGAGACCCTGAGGCTTAGCAGTTAGTACACCCTGCTAGGACAGTAGAGACCAGATGCTGACTCTCTAGTGCAAGAAAATTTTACTATGTACTGTTTATCTGTTACGTAATGTCTTAATTCTTTCTCCTCTTCTTAGTTAATGATAGAATGGATTTTTTTTAAATAGGACAGTCTGAAAGAATCTCTTGACAGAATATCATCCAACCTGGGGAAAGGGTCAATTTCTTTGGAAAAGTATCTCACTTCAAGCAGAGAAAAGATTTTAAATTGCATTTTCTCCATGTAGTATGCATCATCTTATCTAATTGTAAGGGAAATGGCCAGATCTGTCAATTTTTCCCAATGTCTGTACTGGGCTGCATCTAGAAATACATCTGTCAGCAAAGGCCTCATTTGCAAATCCTGATGGGACTTGCACTTCATACTGTCTGGCTAGAAGTAGACATTTAGTGTATCTGTATTACAGAGAAAAATTTGGAGGACCAACTGTGTGATATACACAATGGGATATACATCCTTTGATAAGAGAGCAATCTTTCAAACAGAAAGGACTGCCCTGTAGTTGCTATCCTGACAAAGTAAAGATCTCTTGGAGGTCATTCCAATCTTAATGATTCTATGACTCCCCTCCTCTCAAAACTGTGATGGCTGTTCTTTATTAAAGGACATCCTTTCCAGGGTTGTTAGACGTATACAAATAATCTGCATATATTTTTAATGCAATTTGTAACTTTCTTGAGAAGGAAATTTTTGAGGATTGTTGATTCAGCTGTCAAGACTGTAATTAAAGCTGTGAAGGTCAAGTTGCCCCTAATTGTTTTCTTCTGATGCTTTAGCAGATATGAAACAGAAAACCAAAGATGTGGTACAACACAGTAGCACAGAGGTTCAGCAGCAGCAGCACTGTAGGTCGACAGACAGTGAGAAGTCTCAGAGTCCCACAGTAGCTACTAGAGCAGCTGAGAGGAAATCCACTGCTGCTCCTCAGAAAGCTCTCATACTCTATAGCTGGAAATTTGGGACAGGCAAGCTTGTCACCTATAGCTTAAGATTTAGCTATGATTTATTCTATTTTTTCTAAACTTAGTAGTGTAAAGGTGCACATCTGCCTAATACCATAAGCTATTTGGACCTCAAAAAGTTTAGTGAAAGTGAACAGAGAATAACTTTGCAGAAAAGACCTTCAGAGCAGTTACACCTACCAGATAAGATCAGTTCTTTCTGCTTCACCAAGAACCTTTCTAATGCACACTAATCCATGAAGATTTAGACAGGCTGCTGGGTGGCTAAGAGGCCTCAGAAGGACTGGGGCTCCAGCAATTAGGCTCCCTTGAAGCAGGAATGTGGCTCCTCTGTGATCATGTGCCCACCTCAAGAGTGTGGGTTCTGTTCAACACAGCCCTTGTTCTAAGATGACATATTACATTTCTGGTCTTACATTATTTCCTTTGTAGGTTCTCTCACTTCCCCCCAAAGATTTTGTGATCTTCTTATATTAGTTATGATTTTGAAAGCATTTGAAGGGACCTTTGTTTCACCCATGCCTCAGGGACAAGGTAATTTGGAAAATGCCATATTAAGAAAGAAACAGACAAACATGCAAACTTCATTCTGTGAATGACAGTGGGGGGACAATACAGCAAGAATATGTACAGCAAATCAATGAATCTGTCTAATTACTATGCTCTAATTTAGATCATTTGCTTCTACAGTGGGAGGCAGACTACTGGTGGATTGTTCTTCCCTCTTTAAGATCTAGAGATACATATGTCATATTGCAAAAAATGTGATACAAAATTGATTCTAAAAAATTGACTTCAGATTACTCACTAAGAAGCAATTGGAGTCAGGCCAGGAGCAGATGGCAACTCAAAAGGCAATCCTCTTCCTCCTCAAGAAGTACTATTACTTTGTACTTCAGTAGCAGTATTGATTTAAGAAACCCAATGCCTTTTACAAACAGTAATGAATGTAATCTTATAGTTCTCTCGTAACAAAGCTAGTAGGATTTGCCTGCTTTAGCACGTGGGGAAATTGATGCATGTGTAAGTCATGTTTACACCATTCCCATGCCCACAGTTTTCCAAGAGATCCCATTCTCTATCTGAAGAAAAATCAGCATCTCTAAAATCCCAGAATTCTGCCATAAGCTTAGCACACAAACATCGAGTACGTGAAATTATGGGATGCTAATTAGAGGCAGACACAAAGCCATTGGCAAAAAGAGACTTTCCCAAGCAATGCAAGAAAGTACATAGCAGGACCTGGCCCCAGAGTGGCTCAGTCCTGGTTGTGCTTTGTAGGCTTACCCTATGAGTGCATGGGGAGTACCCAGCTGCTCCTGAAAAAACTTGCCAACAAAAAGCACCTCTTGAACAAGTTAAGCACTTGTTTAAAGTGGAACTGAAATTCTGAAAGCAAATACCTACTAGGCATTATACCCTCCAGCACAGCTGGATACAAGGAACTTGCTGAGATGGTGAAATTCGCCATAAATAGAAAGTCAGTATGCTTCCCTGGTCAGGGCTAAGCAAACTTGGGTAATGAAAGAGACATTTCTAAAATGGAAAAAGCAGAAAGATATTCCTACTTCTTACACTGATATACTAACCAATACTGTCATGATATTGAAATGTGAAGAATTTCAGCCCAAATGTTGGGGGATGGTACAAAGAAGTTAATTTGAGAGTGGGAGAAAGTTGCATACTTCTCAGACCTTATTCTATACACAGTGAGGTTGAAAACAAAACCCTCAAGCATGAATAACACCAGGCACACAGCAAAGAACTTTTCTGTAAATTACAGTGCACATCCACAACAGCAGATCTTAACTGGGTCTAAACTCTCTGTAGAAGTGGAGCTAGAAAAACATGTATCAGACAAACATTATCTTCAGGAGTACGTTGTGTGGAATACATGGCATGGTTTGCGAAGTTCACAATAGCACTTAGGCAGATATGAGAACTTTGGCATGATTTGAAGTGGAGATTCCATCCATAAATATTTTATTTCATGTTTATGGAAGGGTAATTTCTCATGAATTTTCAAAAGTGGACTCTCAAAACAGAAATACTTTTGTAATGCTCTTCACCATGTAGGCTAGCAAAGGAGAAAAAGAAAGCTGAACCAATGGCAAACGACAAAGGAGGCAAAAAGTTCAAGTTACTGAAGAGTCAAATTCCATTTTTCAACTAGAATTTCAGAAAATTAGCACAAAAAGAGCAAACTACTTTTATAAAAAGGCATTTTGCCTTAAAAAATTTAATTAATGTATTAATCTGAATGTATTTCAGCACTGGCACTCATATCCTGACAGGATACTTTTCAAGAAAGCATTCTGCACTATAAATTGCGATCCAATTCTAGTGCCAGTGAAGTCAACGTGCAAGTTCAAGTCGGACTTGATTTGTTCATCTCTAAACTCTGCAGAACATACTGTGTAGTTAAAAGACACTTTTTATATTGATTGCTTACACACTAATATTTTAATTATTCTTTAATTCTAGGAAACTGAAATGAGATATGTTTAGGTCTTTATATTTTACCGTCCCACGCGTTGAGGCAATGAGGTAGGGCACCTTTCTATTGTCATGTGTGGACAGACTAAATGTTAAGAAACAGCAAGAAATACAAGTATTTCTCCAGGAGAGTGAAACCACTACCTGATTGCAAGTTTTCAGAAAGCAAGCAGTAATTGACCCTAAGGTTTAGGTTGGACATTTGGAAGAATTTCTTCACAGAAAGGGTGATTAAACATTGGAATGAACTGCCCAGGGAGGTGATGGAGTTACCGTCCCTGGGAGTGTCTAAGGAAAAAATGGATGTGGCACTTAGTTGCCATGTCTAGTTGACATAGTGGTGTTTGGCCATAGGTAGGACTCAATGATCTCAGAGGTCTTTTTCTGCCTAATTGATTCTGTTATTCTGTAAAATACTACTATTCTGTAAAATACTAGTACTGAACCCTGTGGTCAGATAGGCCTAATATCTTCAGTAGAAAGATCCTTTCATTCAGATGCATAGAGCATGGGCTGGGAACATGGCACTCATTATAGCGAAATGCAGGTGCCCAATATCACATGATAATCACACATGGTTATATAATTTCAACATCATGTCATATGAATTCCTGCTGCCTAAGTGAGCATGAATATTTCTGAGAAACACCAGTGCCTGTATCATATGATAGGACAGAGACCAAAGGGCATGCAGGAAAGGGAACTGTGCCCTGGATATAAATGGTAAAAAGGCTTGATGTGGTCAATATGGTATGGCATATGCATCCATGTGCTAGGGATTGATTAAAATAATATTTTTGAGCCACAATATGTCACAGCAAAGCAAGGATCACATTTAAAGCCAAGACTGCTGGTGCAGAACAGAGCTGATGTGGAATTGAGAGGCACAGTTAAATCCATGCTTTGACAGACATGGGACTTTGTTCATTTAAGAGATAGCATTCACATATTATTTGCTACATCAGCTACATTTGCTACATCAGTTGTTACTTACACAAAGGAAGTAAGTAAATTGACTTCCATGAGCAGCAAAAATCGCAGTCTCTCTTTCTCCTTGAAAAATACAGAAGCCAGTAAAGGGTAACCCAACATCATAAGTCCCATTATTTGTATCACAACAGTTTCCAGGAACTCTGATTGCATGACAGAAAGTCATTTCACTGGTCAAACACTGGAAAATATTTCATTAGCTTATAGAGTTATTAGCTGATCTTCATCTTACTAGGTGCACCCCATCATAGCATACCCCATAACTGAACTTGCCCTTGAATACAATCATAGGAAGTCAAGCTATTCTCACTTTCTCTAACAGGAGGATTTTGCCACAGCCACAGCAACATGGCTGCAAACTCACAGTGCAAACACTAGATCCTGTATTGCATAGAGCCTTCACTGCATGATGACACTGGCACAGTTGTATCTCTGCAATCTGCCCCTGCTGTATACGAGTCTTAAGGACTACTAATAACAAGAGGACTTGCCAGGACAGCTTGGGTAAGCAGGCCACTAACCCTCTAATTGCAGGTAGTCATGGCAGGCAAAGACTCTGAACACCTGAGGACTTCTATCGTCCAATTCAGTCTTAAATTCCGCTTGACATACAATCCCTCTCATGAGCTGGTCAAGCTAAATGATAAAGCAATTTAAGTTACCTCTCTCAAATCAGTTCCTCCCAGTTAGAAAACTGTATCAGAATTACATTCCTCAGGTAGTCTGCAGCCATCTTCTAATTTCCAGCCTACATTTATTCACAGCCAATCTTATTTCCTTCCTGCCACCATTTGTCTGTCTGGTCTATTTGTGACTCAGTCCTTATTTATGACTCACCAGTGTGAAAGATAAGATCTGTGGCTAGTGAGTGGCCTAATTGCCCAAGCAAGGATTATATTAGAAATGCTCTAAAGGAAACATATGAGTGGCCTTCTTAAAGTCCAATTAAGTAAATATGTTTACATCTAAACAACTGTAAATAAAAATTTTAAAATCCATTTGATCTGGAGTTTTCTGGATAAATATTTATGATGTGATTGCTAATTACTGCAGAAATTTTCTTCCTAATCCTCTTGTTCAACATGTGTAGGAGGAAAAAAGCAAGGTAGTGTGGATTATATGATGATGCTACCTTTTCTGTTTTGTTAGCCTACAGCTGTGGGATTGACCAGCTTTCATGATGTCCGTGCTAGGCTGTGGTTCATATGAGCTTGGTGGACACAAGGGTATGTGGGCAAATTGACAGAACAGCTGGAAAAAATGGCAAAAGTTATCTTGGTCACCAATCTGAGGGAGCATGTTCTGGTGTTTGATTCATCAGCTCTGCACCATAAAGGTCCGGTTGGAATCTCAGCTGCTTCTGGGTGTTGGGATAACAGTAGTGGACAGCAGCATTTTTCAAAATGTGCTTAGATCTCAGTTCTGCAACACAGTAATCATGTTGGGATTGAAGGCTTTGCAAGAGCAAAATTAAAAGGTCATACAGCCTGCCTGGAGCCCAGGAGCAGTTATCCATTAGTAATAGTTACTAATTTTATTATTCTTGCAGTACAAGCTAGACACTTTAGCAACAGACAAGATCTTCATTGTCCTCAGCACCATAAAAAGCCAGAAAAAATGGACAATCTTTGTCCACGTTTGGTGGAGAAATAACAAACATTTTTTTGGAAGAGGTTATCTTTTTTGATGGCAGTCTATCAAATCCCACTTTCAGCTTTGCTATCTGCCATCTATTCCATGAGTGTTATTTCGGGCTCTATCCTCAGCTAGCACAAATCAAACATGGTGCTATGTCAGTCAGCCAAACTGTGCTGGTCTACTCTTGCTGCGTCACTTCAGTGAGGACAATGACGTTACGCCAATTGACATCCACACAGGATCTGCCCTCAGACGCCATCAGTGCTGCTTAGTACCACTCTTCTCTTTCTGCTTCTTCCTTACTGCAAGGAGATTATTCTGGCTGACTGCAACCAGGAGACAGGCGCAACTTGGCTCTCTTCCTGCACTCAGCCTCCCCAGCTCATTAGATCCCGGAGGAACAGAGGATGTGGGAGGGGAGAAGATCCTGCCCTTTAGAGGTGGTTCCATTTATAAATATTGACTTTAATGCTAATTTCATGTAGTTGCTTGTAAAAGTCTTTTAGGCTGAAGCAGAAGGCACACTGCAGATGGCAAGGATATTTTTCACAGTTTTTATGGTGGATAACAATATACTTGACATTTTGCTCATTAAATGTGAGCTTTGGTATGTGAGTAAACATGCTAGGCATCTGTGCTCTAAAATTACCAGTGTGAAAAGCAACAACTCAAATGTTTCAGTCAATAAATGTACAGCACAGAAGCAACATTCAGCAACTTTCTGAATGCTGTGTGCAAGGCAAGGACTGAGTTTGCAGTATTACATGGAACACTCTAGAACCAACAAGGAACAAATAACATATTGCTTTACAGTCCATATTTTGCAGGGAGAGGATTGCATCCAAAAATCTCTAAAGTCAATGTAAACATGTGGTAGACCATACCCATCAATTTGTGTTTCTAGAGGAAATAACATGTGCCTTGTCAAGCTGTAAAACTATGAAATAAAGGAATAGAATCAGAATGAGATGAAAAGGTGGAAGAGATGGTCTGTGGAGGAAAAGGCAGTTTGACATTGGGAATAACAGTAGACTGGGACAAGAAGGGGCAGAAGAAAAGATGTGGGGTGCAGTGTGAGCAGTTGTGATGAGTGACCAACCACAAGGAGATCAAAGAGAACAGGTACCACAGAACTAGTTTTTCTTTCTACCACAGGCAGTTTTCTGCTGCCCATCTTTGGATTTTGACACATTCTTAAAGAAATTAAAAAAGAAAAGGTTGAGAACTCAGATGGAAAGAAAAGCTCAAAGGATAAGATAGGTATAGGATCTTAAGCTAGTACATGTTTTTTAGTTGTCTTTTAAACATTTTGCTGCTATTACAATTCTGAGCAGTAGTGAAATAAACATACTGAGGAAAATAAAATTTAGCTTGTGGTGTTCACAACTCCAAGCTTTTCCAGAAACCAATATCATCCAGCCAAGGACAAGTTTAAAAAATAAAGGGTAGCTAGATTGAAGTAAGAAGAAGACTGGTGTTGTAGCTTTACCTATAGATTTATTATGTGTTTTGGCACATTTCTTTCTGAGAAGAAAAACAATTTGTCACTTAAATCTGTATGATGGAAACGGCTATGAAGAAAGTGAGATTTACCATATGAAATAATGCTTTATTTAAAAAAGACCAGGAGGATTAAGGTAATGCTGACTTCTTTGTTATCCTCCGTCTCTCACAGCAGTGTTGGCCTATGAAATATGGTTCTTCATTTCACAATATACATAGATGTCCTCTCCCTTTTCTCACTCCTTCATCTTCTATCATGTCTCCCAATTAAATCTACCTTCATCCCAGTGTAAAATTGCCATTTTCTTTGACAGCTACTGTTCAAATCATGTATCATTTCTGACTCTCCCTCCAAATAAAACTCCTCAAAACTTTTGGTACCCCGAGGGAGTCAGCTTTTTGGTATATCATATCATTAAGTTAGAGACAGTTTTAAAATTAAAAGATTTGAAAGTCAAGCTGAAATGGGAACTCTGATATGAACTTTGCTACACTACTTCTTACCACAGTAGAGGGTTCTGCCAACTGAAGCAGTGGATAAATTCCTGTTAATATAAGTGGAGATGAGGTTAGATCTCTAACTGGCCAAACTAAGAGATTGGATGGATTTTACTCAAAAAGAACTAAGTATTCAAAACCTTTGCACCTTTAGATTCATCTAGTCATCCAATCCAAGTATCCTCATATTGAAACCACATTCGTGCTTTTTTTTCCCCCTATAGTTACAATGAAAACTTGAATGAAAACAAAACCAAACAACCAAATGCTGAATTTGTTACACAGTAGTTTAAGTAAGTGGCAGTTTCACACATCACACTTAGCAAGATCTGAAAAATTACTGAAATCCAAGAATGGGGTAAGTTAATTTGCATAATAAATTGTACATTAGGACATCTTCCTGATATTTCAGAGTTTATCCCTAAAACATCTTCATCCCTCTTCCTAAGAACTTCGTTCTCAGAGGTAGGCCCCAATTCTTTTATATACAACATCAACACTAACAGAGATAACTAGTACACTGTACTTATCAAGAGTTCAGAAATTACTGTGACAGCTAGGTATATCATCAAATACATAGGAAGATCAATCTGGTTAGATTATTTCTGAAGGTTTAATATCAGATCTGATGGAGCAATGGCCACCATACCAGCTTAGCCAGCTGTATAGATGCCTACATCAAGGTGTGCAGAGACCTAGAACCTGACATCACCTTCTTCAAAGGGATGTGTAACAAACAGTAATAAATAAAAAAGATAGGATGAGAGGAGAAAACATGTACTCAATTAACAGACCTCAAAACCAAACTGAGACCCACTAATTAAGCATGTTAATTCAGGAATACATTTTTCTTGTGAGTTTGGTAGTTCTTCATGAAGTAGTGTGAATTCACAAGTAGTGTGAAGTGAATCTCTGAAGATCCCATTGAAATCAATCACATAGAATCTATTGAAAGAAAATAGTTTTCCTTTCTTGTCCTCTCTTTAGGAACTATGTGGTAGTTTCCCCAGAAACCTAAGGCAGCATGTGTTCAGGTATCACACCATCTCTGCCAATTAAAAAATGTTGACCTGGCATTAATAATGTCTTCTGTTTTGCGTTATGTATCCAATTACAGGAGCTGGAGCAAGAGAATTTGGAGAATAGAAGAAACACGTCATTGGTCTTCTATTTGTAAATGCACTACTGTGGCTTCACTGAGGAATCCCTGCTCCTGGAGTAGCACTGGGGGGCAGGAGGTGTTGCGGCCACTTGTCAAGGTGGAGTTTGACGTGAGGAAGGGTGACAGAATCTTGAATTTGCATATGCTGTTATATTTTCCTATAAATGCTCATAATCAGTTTGTTATGATGAGTGATCTGCTCCACTGTTAAATGCTATCGGGCCATAAGTCCTCATTCAGCAGGGAATTAATAAGTTCACATGCTCAGTATTAATATATTTGTTAACTGACAGCAGGGCACTCAGAGCATGAGATGATTATTCCAGACAGATAGCAGTGAGATGTTTCCAATAATTTCTAACAAGAAGACTTGACATCATGACATAGATTCTATAATTTAGAAGAAACTGTGATTAGTGAGCTGTGGCATCTGCTCTGCATTTCTTAAAAAGAAATCCTAGATACTTGGAAGGCAGAAATGCAGAGTTTTTGCTAGCTATCAAAAAGTGGACATGTTACTAACATGGCTTTTAAATGGCAAATATTACTCACATGCTTAAGATCCTGAGAAGCCTGAACAGCACAAAGTCAGTATCATGGTGTGGTGTGCTGTGACATAACAGCTTACCTAAATATTGCAACTCCTTTGCTAAGAAAGCATTTCTAACTAAGAGATCGGCATCTTGCTCAAGTTGCCACATTTAATACATCGCCAAATCTCAGCTGATATAGGATTACCATTTACCAGCCTGCAATAAACCGAAGGTACTGCAAGAGCTTGAGATACCTCCTCAAGACAGTGGACACATGTTCTGGGTCAGGATTTCTGATGTCACTTGTAATAATGTTGGAAGAGACATAATGTGGCATCAGAGGTAAACAGTCCTTCAGGGATTGGAATCCATTCCAGAATATGAAGAGTATGTGGCCTTTGTCCATACCAACACCACCCTTCTGAATTGCTAATGGGAAAAGGTTGTCTTTGGAGTTTTGCCATACAAAACACAATCAGTGCTGATTTTAAAAATGTTTTTTTTTTCTTACCTGAGATGTTTTTCCATGGTTGCAGTCAGGTGAGCAGTATCAGCAC
The DNA here is from genome assembly GCA_035041135.1 of Platyrinchus mystaceus. NCBI lineage: Eukaryota > Metazoa > Chordata > Aves > Passeriformes > Tyrannidae > Platyrinchus > Platyrinchus mystaceus. The sequence goes on from JAWWLV010000088.1 coordinate 82,582,645, forward strand.
ACTATGAGCCCAGAGGATGTGCACAAAGAGTGACTGTCATATCTCTATAAGAATGGGGGCATATCCATCTTACTATTGACTCGAGTACATGTAAGGACAAAATATGCATCAACTAGATGCATTTTTATAAATAAACACAGTAAGTATCTATCACACACATTCATTTTCCTCTACACGGAAGGAAAATGCCTTCAGGGTTTCTGGACAGGGTATCTGGAATTGCCAGTTCCTTGGCAATATTTGGTCTTGATAGAAAGTTGGTCTAGCCCACTAATTCAAAGTTCTTGAAGACAGCAGTGCAGCAGGTCTGGTGGCACTTAACACCTGACCAACTGGGCCTGTGAACATAACAGTGGTGGATCAGATCAAGGCCACCAGCCTGGTGCCCTACCTGGGAAGATGGCCAATACATAGATGATCATGGGAGAACACGGCAGCAAATAAAACATTTCCTTCAATAGCTCCCTGTTCTTCATGTTTTGTGCCTCAGGGATTCCCTGCATGAGAGTTATCTTTTAATTTACTGTATTTGCCAATCAGGTTTTGAACCCATACAATTTCTAAGTCTTCACAAAATTCTGTGATTAAACTAAGGAACTACTTATTATGAGTTGCATAGTGTGGTATCTCTGTCTATTTTAAACCTCTCGCCTGCTGTTCTTTTTAAATAGCCTCTGGTTATTATATCAGAAAAGAAATCTGTCCCTATTCTCTGTCACCTGTCCTCTGCTTTGTTAGTCATCTCTTGGAAAGAAGGTGGCCCTCATGGAGTGCACGTTAGCTCTGCTGCATTCCTCCTTCATTCAGGCCTTCCTGCACTGCTTGAGACATTTTGCATGAGGCTGCCTGTGATGTGAGGAGCCTCTTATTTACCTCCACTTTTCCCTCACAACTATTTAATAATTTGCATACTGGGAGAAGATAATCTTTCTAACCAGACAGAGGCAGAGCAAGTATCATGGGAAAGGAGAAGAGGATAGGAAGGAAGAAGAGAGCAAATTTCAGAAAGCATGCCAGAAATGGGAAAATCTTAGGACAGAATCCTTTGGGGGCTTTCTGTGTGGCAAAAGGAAGATGGAGGAAATGCAGCAGCAACTTTTCCCTAACCAAAGACCCACAGCTGTAGAAGGAGGCATTACAAAAGCATGTTTATCAGCTCCCAACACAGACTCTGTCTGCTGGTGAGTACTTAAAGAGGCAGTCTGGAGGGACAAGTCAAGGGAAAACACCATGAGATCTGTGCCCTGAAGAGAATAACAGGACATCCAGGAATGAAAACACAGGCAAGAGGATCCACACAGATTCACCTTGAGGTCTGCACTGCACAAGGACTTGTGAATTAAAGAAGGATGTGGCTTAAGGCATATCTCTGGATGAATTTCCTCTCTTTATGGAAGTTACCATCACTCAGAGCAGAAAGGAGCCTTTCAATGCAGGACCTGCTGGGTCTACAGTAACCTACCTCCATGCCAAAGCAAACATTATTCCTGCAGGCCCCTCCGTGCTATGTGAGGAGTACGGTTTCAAACCTCCCCTGCTCCAACCACTTTGGGCACTAAATGCAAGACTGCAGACCAGCTTCTCAGCTGGTTCAGACTGGCTTAGCTCCTTCAAAAATCAGTGGAGCTCCACTGCCACCATCTAATTGGGGTTTTGGCCTAATATCCAGCCTTCACGTCTTTAAGAAGGCAAGTTGTGGATGTTTTTTAATCTGTTGCAGACATCCTTTTTTCCGCCTTTCTGTTCTCCCCCTTTCCCTCTCCCCACTGCAACCATCTCCTCCATATCTCCTCCATGTCTCCTCAGCTACCATAGCTCACATAGAGGGCATTGTTAGTTACACTTTACAGGGGGTGGAAAGCACTAAATCACGGGTTAGGAAAATAAAGTTCTTACCCTGCAGCAATCAGAGGCAAGCAATACTTCACCACTGAAACATGGCATGTGCAATGGTGCATTTTAACTGGATTCCAGGGCACAGAAATATCCTAAATTATACTCACATCCAATATCTCAGATTTTCATATTACTAAAGCATAAAACTGTCACCATGTACATTTGGGGCTTAAATCATGTAGAGATGATATTTTATTGCATAGAATTTGTTTGCATCTCTGTGGAAACCTGGCAGCTAACCCGCTGAAGTCCAAAGGGGCAGTGACAATTTAGAAAAAAAGCTGAGAAACAATCCAAGAAAACAAGCTACATATGCTTCGTTATCTAATTGCCTTTTTTTTAATATTGGAGGGAAAAAAAACAGTGGAAGAAAACATGATTAAATAAAAACTGACCATGAGTAATTTGAATGATAGATCAAGCAGCAACATAGGATATTTTCACAGGAATTGACCTTCAGTCTGTTTAAGTTCCTGTTTGGGATAGAGTTAACTCACATACAGGTTTACATAAGCTACCTGTAAGTGGTAGCACTTCAGTCAGGGGGAAAAAACTAGTTGTCACTCCTGTGCAACCAGGGAGCAGGTAAAGACAGGCAGGTGTGATGCCCTGGGCTTTGGGTATGCAGAAAAAGGGCTGCAGAAGCGTAGGACTTGAGTATGATTTCTCCTCTTATGCTTGCTGTGGAAGTGTGTTTCTCTGGATATTCAGCCACACATCTCCTTAGACCACTTGGTTTTGAAGGAGTGGTGTTAAGAGGGGGAGATAAGGCAAAAGGTGGTGGGGACAGGCCCTTTCTGACCTCTTCAGGTGGCACAGCAGCAGCCAGAAGAATACGTGAGCTCAAACACCTTTCTCTTGGAATAAAGGACGGAGTAGGAAATAACGAATTATGACCCCCAAATATGACCTCATCTCCATGAGCAGCACAACTATTCTCTCACGCACAGCAAAATCCAATTGGTGAAGATGTTCTCAAGCAATCCAGGGGGAAAGCTTGCTGCCTGTGCCCGGAAGCTGTGTGCCAAATCACGCGGCTTTCACTTCTATATTTTTTCTGAGCTGGTATATCATGCCCAGTGTGAAATTTGAAGGGAAATGACTCTGCATGAAGGGTCTTGTGTTTTGCTTGTTGAGGCATGTGTGTGTCTTAAACTCTAGGAGGGAGAAAAAGCATTAAATCATGCCTTAAGAGTTAAAAAAAAAAGGAAAAAATTTGACATTTCATTATTACTGGACTTCGATAAAGTGAAAAAAAAACCAAACCAAAACCACAAACAAACAAGCAAAAAAACCCCCAAACCCCCAAAAAGAATATGATGCAAATAATGTATAAACACCACTGAACAACATTCCTTCCAGAGCAATAGAAAATTTTGTTAGCTGATGTTAATTTTCATGCTTCTGTGGGAGAAGTGAAAAAGGCATGCTGAAAGTGATATTTTTGAGATGTCACTAATAAAAATGCAGCATAAAAGTAGCACCTTAATTCTGTGTTCCTGCTGGAGAACACACTTTTTTGGCTCAGGTTTTTCCTGCCTCTGTACTCTGTGCATACAGCTATCACCAAATACACACTCTAAATTCTGACGCCAGCATAGCTAGCCTTTATCGAGACCGATTCATTTCCCAAACTACACTTCATGCAACCAAATTGCTCTAGCAGGCATCTTTTTCTTGCCCTCACTTTTAGTTTTGGGTGGACCCTACCACAGATAAACAACTGCCTTGCTGGCATCCTCACGGGTCACAAATGGAAAGGGTACCAACCAGTTGTTGCAACCTGCCTGGAAACACTGCATGTCCTGGTCTGGGGCATCCTCTGGCTGGGGCACCCATTAGTCTTCACTGGGAGAGCTTGTGTGAAATGGAAGCCCATCCCAGGCAACTCCTATCCTCCCTCCTGTGCATTTGGGTGAAGCCATTTAAACAGGACATTGCCTGCCAGCAATTGTCCATGTCTTGTGTGGTGCTTATGTCAGTCAGTTCCTATTTTTGCAAGTATTGGGTTCAGAAAAGGATGAACAAGAAAGCTCATCCCTGGGCAGCTAGGGTAAAGCATGAGGAAGGTAGTTGTTGGTAATAAATGTCTCCAAAATGCAGGTGTATTTTAAGTATGTGCTTACTGAGCCTGCTTCATATGCTCTGTATAACTAGTTCTCTCCCAGGGTGACTGCAGGCATTTCTCCTGTTATCAGTTGCCCATACTTCTGCATTCAGCTGTAGCCTTCTCAGATGCCAACGTTCTGAAGAACTTCTCTTCCTCTTCCCACTAACTTCCCACCCTTACAAACATTCCTGCTTAGCATGTCCTTGTTCCCCACAATTTCTATTTTGAGGGTGGAAGGCTCCCTGCTTGCCCTGCTTCCCCCTCCCCCCCCCCCGCCACTCTCCCCATCTTGAAGTTGAGGTTTTGAGGAGACAAGAGGGTACCTGAGTTTCCCTTCGTTTCTGCTGCAGCCTGCAGGACCGATGCTGGGAGCAGCAGATCCACCTGACCCCTGGTACTAACCCACACCTTCTCCCTGGTGGAAAACCCTACTCCCGTTGAACAAGAGCATTTCCATGTCATCTGCTCTGCTCTTCCTTTGCTTCTCCCCAGAACTGGTGTAAATGTGGGGGAGGGAAGCACAGAAAAAGCACTCCCTTATACATGGAGGATTTGCAGGCACTTTGTGCACTTGTTATATAAAATTTTATGGGTGGATTTGCAAATATTGAGCACTAATATCATATCTACAAAGGTGGAAAGACTCTGGAACAAGAGCCCTGGGCCAGACGTGTATCAAGGTATAAGAGGAAGGGGGAAGGAACATATGTAAATCTATTAAGCAACCTGTGTTATCTTCCACTGCTATTTGTATGTAGAGCACACATATTTGTGAAGTGTAAAACCCTGATAAAAGAGTGGTCTCAGAAAGATGTCTCTAGATGCATGTTTAGTTTTTTAAAGTGAGTACATAGCAATAAAAATCTCCAGCCAATTTTTTATTATTATTTTGTTAGACTGCCTGTGCATTTCTTTGCAAAATGAGCTAATAAAGCTAAGAAAACTGATGGCACTGGTGCTTGGACAGCTATCAGAGGAAAAGAATAAAGCATTAGTGTAGAGAGAGAACTGAAACATTTCCAGAACTCCATTAACAGAATGAGAAGTGGTTTCAGAGAAGATGAGCTTCTATATTAGGAAAGATTTACTTATTTCCTCTGAGATTCTGCCAGTCCCAAGGGAGAAAGAAAAGGCAGTGGTGGGGGTAGGAAGAGAAGAGCAGCAAATAGGCAGAAATTGAGAGGATTATGGGGAGAAAAATACTTGGCCACTTTTTGTGCAGGATAAAAAGGGTATCCTGTCTGAGCATGAGAAGAGCTTTCTTTAAGCAGCACCTGCCACATAGTTTTCTTGCAGCCTCCCAGGACTGTGACCAGATGGGAGACAACAGTTTTCATCAGCGGTGCACACTGAGCACGGAGGGATTACACCACCAACCTACTCACACCCACACTGCAGTGCGAGCACAGCAGCAGGGATATGAAGCTCCAACGAAAGTGCACCCACACTCACCACCATCCCCTGCCCCCCTCCCCACCCCTCCCCTCCAGAGAGGGGAAAGGATAGCAGAGCAGTAAGAGGTTAGTGGAGAAGTGTCATTTTAATGACTGAGCCATAGCAGAAGGAACTGCTAGAAGCTAAAGTGACAGCAGCAATTAAAGACAATAACAACCAACATCTGTTGATAAGATGTGCTGCAGCGAGTGAGAAGTGTTTACAATAGCTGAAAGAGATTAGAAGAAATTTCTATTCCTTCCCACTTACTCACTATGTTTGACAGCTCTCTTGATATTTTAAGTTTTAGTGTCTTTACTCTTTAGGTAGTCAATCCTTGTTTGTGCAAGTCCTGCATGACTGTGTAAAAGAAAACAAAATTTAGAAAGGCAGGCAAATATGACTGTAACCCCCAACACCCCACAATGAATGGGTTTGTAGCTGGTCATATTTCTAGTTCTCTCTTTGAAGAGAAAAGGGAATTTAATTTCTAATTTGTGTCTTTTATGTGGGAAAGTGGACCCATGGCAAAGAAAAAACTCTAACAAAAATAAAAGAACTATAAGGGGAGAAGTGGAAACTGTTTGCTACAGTAATAGAGAGATCATAGTTTGCTGTACAATCAAAGCCTGACATCCCAACTGACACCTTTCCAACACTGGCTCCTGTAAGCTCTTTTCAGTCTCCTTCATTGCTTTCCTCTCTCTTGGTCTTACTCATCCGGGTGTTCATCAGACATGGCTAAATTTATGGCAGCCCCATTTGCTGGGAGTTTATATCTCATTTACATGAATGCAAGATGCCAGGCAAGCTACAATGGTAGCTTTGCAATCACAACATCAGTGGATGGGGCAGCAAAGAAGCGAGATGCAATAAAATACAATATGAAGTGTAGCAGCTTAGCATACAAAAAGCATTCCCTTAAGCTGCAAAATAGCACAGGCTGCTGCAAACCCACAACAGAGAATTGCTCTGTGGTTGACCATGACGGACCGAACATCCAGTGAGGAATTGGATCCATCCACATGAATGGAACAGCAGGCCCCCAGGATGTTGCCTGAAAACTATGAGGTCCCAGTTGATGCTTTTCCCACCCAGCCCCTACAATACCTCAGCTAAGTACTTGTAATACATCTGCCTTTCAGCTTCATGTTCCTACCTCCCAAAAATAAGAGTATTAATTAATTAGCTCTCTCAGCTGCCTAGGAAAGAGAACAAATGAGGGAGGAATGCAGGTACACCAGTGAAAGAATTAGCACAAGGAAAGTGGAATTTAATATGTGGCTTTAAGTCTGTCCTTGTTAAGGATAACAAGAAGAATTGTACTACTATAGAAGCACAAAGGAGCCCATCAATATTACACATCCTACAGAGCTGTAAAAGGGAAATTTCTGACTGAACTTCTGCTTGAATTGCTTCTTGAACACAGGGCACATTTTTCAGTCCAGCTTTGGTACAGATGGACTTGATTTGACATCTTCTGGAAAGAATCCACATTTCCTCCTCAATTATGCAACTCCTGGGTGACCATGAAGCTCTGTTCTGATGTGGCCTCTGTGTTGCTCATCACTATATATCCTCATAATTTCTAAAATACTTTACAGATGTCAACAACTCTAATGTCTTCCAGCCATGAGTGAATTACCCCAGAATGAGAGGCTTCATTCTCCACCCAGATCCGGAGCTGGACACCATGACTTTAAATATGAGAGATGAAAAAGTCCCAGGTTTCCCAGACTTATTCATAGTTCAGTAGCAGAAGACCCATAAAACCTAAACAGGGAAAATGGAAAACTGTTTCTTCCTTGTATGATGATTGGTTCTTAGACCCTGCAAACTTTACATATTTGTGTTGTGGTTAAGTCCTCAAACAACCTTAGTAGTTAGTCATTTAGATTCTGCTGCAATTTTTAGGACCTTCCTAATAGAGGCCTTTAAGGTGGAAAGGCATTCCCTCAAAAGCCTCTTCCATTTGTATCAGCTGAAGAACTCACCCTAACCTCACCTATTAAATTTTATGTAAAAGAAGAGACTTTTTGTTTCTTTCTATCTTTACAGAGATTAGAAGAGGAGCAAATTACAGGTTTTTTCACATGTTGCATAGGAAAGAGCAGGTCCAGGATATTCTGGCTCCAAAGAGACATAATTGTATAAGCTTTCTTTCAACAGGTATTTATTTTTATCCCTTGCTCACGGTTAGCTAAAAGGAGTTCATGTACAAACTGATGGTACAGCAGAGACACTACCCAGAGCTAGGAAATTTTCCTCCCCTACTAAATGGCAGTTCAAATCCACTTGAACAGTAAAGAATGATCAGAATGAGATTCAAGATCATACTCTGAGCAGAAATCCTTACCAGTTCCTCTATACAATTAAAGGAAAGTAATTTCTCCTTATTCGTGATAAGATACAATTATATCAAATATTGTGTCTCCACTGGATCGTGTGATTTTGGCAGTAGGATAATCAAAGCTGAATGAGAAGCAATGGAAGGATAGTTCAGGCAAAACCAAACAGGTGAGTTTCTTAGTCCTTCATTTACCATTACACATCTGAATGCTACATACATTTGAGAGAAACTTTATTATTCAGCTCAAATAGCAAGTCCCTAGGTTACTTGTATCCTTGTGCTTTTTAAAGCTGCTGACTCTGCTTTAATGACTGCATAAGGAATTTCCCTTCAGTTTCACTGTAAGGAAAGCCAAACCCCCTGCAATTTAGAGGCTCCCTCAGGTTCAAGCAGGATTTCTGAACACACAGCTGACCTCATTTCCCTGGGCAGTTTACTAACAGATAGGGAGCAATGTACCCGTATGTTCCTCAAGCTTCTTTTCGTTTTCATGTCTAGCAGTTTAATTTTACATGGTGCAGTGGGTTCACTGGGAATGAAAGTGCAACCAACGTATAGGTGAGCTCTGTCCTATCATATAAGACAGCTTGTAATGAATCACACATTTATGACCTACATACTGTCTATATTAAAACTTGGGTTTGAAGCATGTATGCTTTGTATTGCCCTTTAGGAGGAGTAAAAATTGATTGCTCCTTTTATTGCCCTTGCAAAGCTGCTATGACACCAGATTCCTGGACAGGAACAGGCTGAGCAGCACTCGGCATGGCTGGGAAGCCGTACAGGAATAGCTTCAACATCTTCCTTCTATCTTGGGGCCATGCAGGTTTCACAATAATATCTAGTGACTTATACCAGCAATTATTAGTTCCAATAGATGGTGGATTTCAGATTAGTGAGTATTGTCAGGATGTAGCCCAACTTTGTGATGCCCCAGACATAACAATGCATGTAAAATGAGCTAAATCATCACCATGTGTAGTTATCTCATTGCTGTCCAGTCAGTCTTCTCGTAAGAAATCAATTAGGCCTGACCTTTGATCAGGGTGGAGTACATGCATCTGTTGTCACACAAGCAGAAGTGCATATGAAGTTGTCTGCAAGGACTGACAAGACAAAATATCCCACTGATTTGTAATGGAAGTAGTTTTACACTTCTTTGCAAACAGATGAATTGAGATGTGGAGGAGAAGATATGGAATGATGGAAAGGCAAGCCAAAGAAAAAGTAAATCAGCTTGTGACCTGTGATCTGAAAGACTGAAACTTATTTTTATTTCAGAAACATAAAATGGTCACAAGTAGACTTCTTTGGTTACTCAAGCCACAAGGTATTTTGTTAAATATACTTAGGACTTCTTCAGCATAATTTCTTAGTTGTTTTTCTTTAAGGTTGTTTTGAATTTCAGGGCAGAAACAATTTTTCAAAGCATGGGTAGTAAAATACCCAAGGCAATTGAGGAGATTTTAAAATAATTCTCTTAAGAAGGAGCATTTGAACACTTTTTTCTATCTTAATACAAATCATTAGTTAAAACAGGCATACGACTTGTGGAGGTGAGGTGATTATGAGTACCAAATCATATCCATTGAGTTCAACTGAATTAGACATCCTGCTGGCTGTATTTCTGTGCTTAGACATTTGCAGATTTGGGCTGTTGCCTAGGGAATTGGCCTCATTAGGGAACCGTATTGTATATAACTGTGACTATGAAGTAATTTATACAAACCATGACTGGCTATTCTTCTACATCACGGAAAAAGAGAAATCCTACTTGAGCCAATTCTTATTTAACTCTGGTGTACATTGGATATACAACAGAGAAAGAATGTTTCACATCAGTTACAACCATATAAATGATAAGGAATTGTTAAACATTCTGTATCTCACAGAGGAAAGCACTTCAGTCTAGAAATACTAGGGTTATATGAGTGTCTCAGAAAGCACTTCCCTTCATTTTATTCAGTGAAATTGTCTCTAAGCAGATAAAGACATCTAATAAAAGCATTAGTTATGTCAACAGAAGTAATATATATATGTGTATACATATGGTTTTATATACACACATATATATATGTAATTTTTAAAATTTAGCATTAATTTAAAATGCCTAGAGACATTTTCATTTCTTTAAAAAAAAACCCCAAAACAAAGCACAGGCCTTCATCTGAGTCCAAGACTGGAAACTGTACAACAATCCAATTTCTATCCAAGTCAGAACCTGGATGGTGTTGGTTTCTGCAGAGCTTTATTCTTGCATACATCCAATGTTTTATATAAACATATACTTTTCAAACGAATCTATTTAAACTAGGTTAAACTAAATCACTCATAAAACAGATGACATTTTTTAAAACGAATGTAAGAACAACTTCGTTGTGTAGGCAAGCCCTTAAAGAAGTGTCAAATGTGGGAAGCAGAGATTGTAGATGTATTTATCTGATAGTGTTAGCAGAGAGGTCTTCAACACTGCTATTAGTTTAGAGCAGTAATTTGTCAGTATGTCTAACTTTTGGAAGGGATAAGCCTCTACTCAAAGTTAACGATCCTCTGACTTGCCACCAGACAGAAAAATCAGGCTTTATACATTTTGAAACTTGCCAAGATTTCCTTAGCCTAGTATGCCTACATAGATAAAAAACATAACTACCACATATGTACCTTACCACCTGGGTTTTACATCCACCAAAAACATATGTACCTGTTGCCCCAAAGAGCACAACAGTTCCATTTAAATCTGCAATTACTGGGTGCCATCCTTATTGCTGGATGGGAAAGCTGGTTGATGAAAACAGTACCAATACATAAATATTGTGTAAATGTGTCTGCAATATAAATACCACAATACTGACAGCAGACCTGCACATGAACATGTAGACATTCCTCTGTCAACATTGTAAACTAAGATTGCTGAATGAAAGACCGCCATGTATACATTGTATTTTGTCAGCTGTGCTTCAGCATGTGCTTCTGGGGTCATATAGCTCGTATTATATATACACAATATTATGGGCCTTTTGGGGAAGTGACTGACATGTAGTCTGGTATATCATCATTCCTGGGCAGACGTAACTGTTAGGAAAACATAGGCATTTATATAATTGTGGATTGTTCAGTGCTGAGCTGTCAGAGGAGTTTTTGATGCAGCAAGTGATGAGATAAAGGACTTTCTCTTGTAGGACATCTGCTCAATGGGATTGTAAGTCAGCGGCTTTCTCTCCTCTATGCAGTCTTATTGTGGCCAGCCAAGGGATGGACTTTTTCCAGCATTTACTCTCCATGCTGTCCAAAATCCTGCAACTTTACTCTTTTTGATATTTAGCATGCCCTGCCTTCCTCTGAATGTCTACTATATATGATAGAAGTGCTTTTCCTCTCCCTAGATGGGAACTTCCAGATTAGACTTTTCTTTCACATATTATTTCATCAGTTGCCTTCTGCTGAAAGAAAGCCAGGCATGATACCAAGGACTTTGCTTCAGGGCAAAGAGATCAACAGGGAGCAGCACTTGGAAAGCCTCCACATCAGGAGCAAGCTGTGATGTACATCTTATTTTTCCAGAGAAAAATAGGCTGTCAGTGAGAATATTTGAGTTCCACCTATTAATAAAGGAGAAAGTCCATGACACATGGGCTAAACAGATTAAAGATCTGGGGAGCTTTGCAGGGGAGATAAGGTGATGAGCAATAGCTTTATGAAGAAAGAAGGAATTTAGAAGCAGAGAAAGAGAGAAATGGAGTGGCACTAGTAAAAAGTAAAGACTTGTTTTAAGGATTGAATGGGCTGTGGAGAGCTGATCTTAAAAATCACCATATTTTGTGACTTAGGCGTAATTCACACCATTAACATATATTGAACTAAAAAAAATTCCTGAATTATACAGCTGTTTATCTAAATAGGATTGTCCTAGTGAATTTATATTATAACATGAATAAAACTAGTATCGCTAAGAACAATGTCAGCACTTCCGCCACCTCGTTTCATTTTGCTTAATGTGAAGAGGAGTAAGAAGTCCCTGAGCCTCTGGTTAGTTTCTCAGACACATCCTGACCACCTTCTAGGTGCATCTTATGCTTTCCGGAACTGATTGCCCAGCTCTGCTCTGTCTACTTCCTTATAATTGTCACCTGTAACAGGCCCTCTTGGAAGGAGAACAAAAAGAGAAAAAACAAAACCCAGAAGCACAGTACTTGGACTGCCCTCTTGCTTTTTTTCCCACTCTTCCAGTCAGGCATGATTTTAACAGGTTCTATCTTGAGCAGTACTAAATCCAGAAACCAGTGTTTTATGCCATCTGGAAGCCTGATATCCTTGTTTTTCAAATGGCTTACAAAATATATCTAATTCTAAATATTCACAAATTATGGGCTGCTAAAATCCAATTCAGAGCAGAATAAAAGCTAATTGAGCAAGGTAAACAGAAATGCTAATGTATTGCAATGCAGCAGGCAACTGGAGGAATCAACACAAAGGAAAGACATGTCTGAGACAGTCTGAAGGACTGGAAGAGAGAAGATGTTTTCCAGAGAGAAACACAACACGAAAATGTAGAAATGCTTGTGTAGCACCTGGAAAGAGTAAGGAGAGCTGTGAAGGTTGTAAGAATTGGTGCAGGCAGGGAGAGCATTTTGCAGCAGCACTGAGGAGCAGATAGGGGTGGCTATCAGAGTCGGGGAGCCAGCAAAGAGGCTCAGGATAGGAGTTGGTAGCATTTTTATTGTAAAATGCTGAGGAAATTTAAATGGAAGGAGAGGTGAGAGCCATGGAGTCTGGAAATAGAGGCTTGGTAATAGTACCAGAGGATAAAAAGCACACAGGTGAAGCAGGCTTTTGGCCATCCTCTTCTCTTGCTAGAAGAGAAGAAAGCGCAGGGGCTGCAAGAATGCCCTGCTGCTGCTCTGCAGCCAAGGTAGGAAGTCCTTTGCCTTGGGTACTAGGAAAGACTCCAGTACAAAAAACAGCTTCTCAAGCTTGGTGCTGCGTTTAAAGCTTTCGTGAATATTTATCTTCACTGTCTGTGTAAATAAATGTGTAGATACATACACATACATACACTTCTCATTCTCTTTCTTTTCAGAGTTGCAGTAAAAATAATCAACAGCATTGCCAGCTAGCCTTGAGCTTACTGCCTTCTCAAAGGTTTGCACTGCTGGTTCCACAGCATATCCTCAAGTATGAAGGGTAAAAGAAAGGCAAAAGAATATGATAAGTAGGAATAAATACAAATAAAATTCAAATAAAGGAAGGGCTCATCTTCTCTGCCCTGTAATTCTTGGGTGTAATACAAAAATCAAACCTGTTCCTGAATAAAAATATTTGCAGTACAAATTCTGAAAAATAAATGAAAATGAGGAATACTAATGGTTACATAATAGATAAGGAAAGAAATTAATTTTGGCTGAAATTGTGAGGAGTTTTCAAAAACTTGTCAAGAGAAGGAAATTTTCCACTGTCTGAAGTTTTAGTCATTGTGGAAGTGTAGGAGAATTGGGTTGAGAATGGCTCTTGGTTTTGCAATCCAATACAACTCCTAGTTAACCTAATCCAAAGACAGCTCTGTGTGGTCCTTTTGCAAAATTTGAATTTGCTGTACTAATTAAGTATTTTCAAAGAAATACGTTAGATACACACAGATTGAGGGAAAGGCCCCTGACTTCTATGAGTGGGCTAGTCTTGAGCCCTGAGAAGAAAAGGGATTTTTTCCACTGCTTTATCTGGAAGGAGAAATCTCCACCCTTACAGCTGCAACAGACTTTCCAAACCCAATCAAATTACTTACAAGAAATGAATCATTGATCCTCAAATGCATCCCCAGATGTTCATACTGAATTTGCAGTATTTAGCATGCTGAGCCTAATTGTCCATTCAAATCATCCTAACTGAGGAGTGCTCTGCTTAAGGGAGTCACCATATGCCAATATTAAACCTGTGTTAAGTGACTGGAGAATCAAGCCTACGCTGTTTTACTTTACATCACTATGCGTTGCTCTAATCTGAGGGAGAAATAATTGCAAACGTTTTAACTGTGAAAGAATAAAGAGTCATCAAACCTTCAATCATGTTTTAATATGCAGTCACACTCTACTTTCATAAATAGGAATTGGAATAATTATAAAGACATCATTTTTAATTGTCACTCATCATTTAGTTGACTCCTTAAGTAGAACACACATTTAATTAATGCCTTAGATTTTAGTGTCAATTACTACATTAGATGTTCTCCCATATTCATTCCATCTGCTGCAAGTAAATACCACTGCACAGTTATACGCCCATATAGGATCCTGACCACAAATTTTCCTGCCTCCTCATGACCTATTGTACAGCAAGTGAAAAATTTTGCAAAACATAGGCACAAAAAAAAAAGTTTTGGCTTGAAACTAGAGATATTTTCTTGTAAGCATAAGGAATTTGCTCAGTTTGCAGGTACTACTTTGTCTAAGAATGATATGTTGCTCTTAGTGAAGAAGTAGAGCACGCTTAGGCTCTGAGACGCCAGTATAAAAGTCTCTGGTTTACACAACACATCTTGTATTTTTTGATAGCCAGTTTGTTTTAAAGACTTCAGGTGATTTAGATTTGACCATATTCTTCAGTAAATTACCAACAGTTACTTATATTCACTGTTAAATAGTTAAATGCACCATGCATCAACCCCATCAGCAATGGTCATTGCACTGCCTCTAGGAAAATCTTCTGGCAGCTCAAACGGGGAGGAAAAATAAGACAAAGGAAGGGAAGGAGAACACACAGGTGACCCTAATTTGGTCTGGTCCAAGACAGAGAGAAGGGGAAGAGAGAAATATCCCAGGTGGAGAAAGATGGTCTGAACATGCTAATATTGCTCAAGAAAACTTGCTCCCTGAGGAGTGTGTCAATAGGGTACGCTGACCATTGACCTCTTCTTGCACTGGGGCCCTACTTCATGAAAAAGATCAGTTTTATCAACTGGTCTCTCTGTGGCAGAACTTGGAGGCCTTTCACTTCTAATTCCTACTTTCCCACACCCCGCTGAGACCCCATGCTGACCTTTGAAAATCACCAGTAGAGACAGGGGGAGTACCCAAAGCATTCAGGTCCCCAGGAATCTGCCTGAAGCTAGCCTGCCAAACTGCTTGCAAGCACTTTCTGGGCCATTTGCTGCAACTCTGAAGTTTTTCAGGTATCCATAGGCTTTAGGTGCATCAGTTGGTACATCCTGGGAACACTTCTGCAGGGAACACATAATGATGGTCTTTACCCCGGTCATGATGATAGGGTGTTAGGAGGGAAAAGAATGTGAGCCTGGATGGGTCCTCAAGAGTGCCAGAGGCACACTGGCAATTATTTCCCCAAACACATCACCAAATCCTTGTGTTCATTGTAGCTAGCTTTTCCTCTCAAAAGAAGTTATTTCCTCTAGCAGAGTCCAGACAAGTGAAAATCCCACACTAACCCATGGTTGTCTATTGAAGTGGCATCCCCAAACTGGTAATCTCTATTATGACTTCCCCAGCATCTGCCCATTGGGTGGAATGACCTGAAAATCAGGAAGAACAATGCGCCCCAGGATTCTAGTCAGCGCTGGCACTCCTAATTGCTGCCCTGCACAATGGGTTGCTGTGTTACCCCTGCTAGGGGCTTCCCTGGGAACACTATCATCTTTTGAGTAGTCATTTCAGTCTTTTAAAGTCACCTTAAATAACTAAATAGTATGACTCAAGCATTTGCTCATCACCCAGCAATTTCCTACACTAAGACAGACTGTATGTGTTACAGAGATGTCTAGTTCTTTAAAACACGGCTGTAGCTTACTTAATTGGTCATATAATTTTAAAACAATGGGACAGATTTGGACATCCATTTAACTAGTGGACATCCAAAAGATTAAAAATAAATACCTATTCAGGTTAAGTGTTATAGTAATGGTGCATTTATAAATTTTTATAGGGTTAAAAGAACGTTACTGGCTTCATATGATGGTCCTACAAATGACTGTGCTGTGTAGAATAAGTACTTTATGAGAGAATGCTGAAACTGGGCATGAAATGTGGGAATAAGCAACATATTGACTTGATTAACTTTGCAACAATTGACTAAGTATTAATAAACCTTTATAAATAACAAGTTCTGACTTATTTGAAAACGCAGATTTACTATAGAAGAGTTTTATGAGCAACCAAATACCGTGGACCACAATATAAGATGAATAGCTATGAAAATGAATGCCTCTTAAGGAATTCTAAAAGACCAGTCCTCCTGAATATTTAGTTTCACCATTTTATGTTGACTTGTTCGAGTGCCAAAATCGATTAATTGAGGCTCAATACACTGTCTCCCAAACTGCTGTATTTTTAATAGCCACAAGCCTCAGATTTTAGAGGCAATTCGATCATATTTCACATTCAATCCAAGCAAGGCCTTTGAACTGCTATGTTTAGCCTTTTCTATTAACTAATAGTGAAAAATATCAATTTCCTTCAGATTTTCCATATCCTTCATCACAAATCTAAGCAACCCTCCTGACCCCAAAACACAAGAATTTATGATAGAGTTCAGTTGCAGAAGTCTTAGTTTTGGCCACCCATAACTTACCAGATGAAACAGTAATTTTTTTTGTTGCTCTTATGTCATCAGTTCTTTCAGTTACTGAATGAACCAGAGGATTATGTTCTTGGTATGTACAAATAACAAATATAAAAATCTTGTGAGAAACAGAGGACAGGGGTGCAGTAAGTAGGAAGCATCCACTGAGTATTATGCCCAGCTACTGACTGCTCTTGGAGAGAAAAGAAGCTGCTGAAGAATGAGCAGAACTGATCCTTAGGGCTAATGCTCCATTTTAGTACACTGTCACTGACCACATCCACATCCATACCCTATTGGGGTAGACTGGCATCTAGTGAGTCTTCATTTAAATGTTTTCAACTTGATAAAAACAGAACAAAAGCCTCAAGCAGACAGTCTGAAGTACAGGTACCAACAAAAGTGATGTTTCCCTATTCGCCCTTGTGTGAGTTTGGAAGAAGATTTGCTCTGATCTTCACTTTTCCCTTTCCCACATCCATCCTTGCCTTTTTTACACAAATGGTGGCTGCATTGTGATCAAGCTCTCTGTGCTCAGCTAACTCCTTCTAGTAATTCTTGTAATGGGCTGAGCAGAAATTACGCAAGAGTCCAAAAGCAGGAGATACGACCCAAATGCCAGGAGTTGGGCATTTTCCACTGTTTCTGAGACTCATTATTCTTTCTGTCCACTACATTTATTGCCATGGTGTTTAGGAATTTCAGCCCTGGATTCCCATAATGAGCTACTTCTATGAAGCACTGTATAGAGGCAGAACAAAGAGATGGTACTCGCTTTAAGATCTTACTGTGGACAACAGCAGATGGTGATGAGCAGACAGAGGGGGAGTACAGGAAAACAACAAGACAACTGTGAAACTAATTAGGATTGTAAAACTCTGGACAAGTCTGGTCACAATAGAAATATTAGTGGGTTTGGAGGGTACATTATTTCAGCTTCACAATCAAAGAAGCAGTAATCAGAATAAATCTACTGGCAATGTTTTATATGTCCTTGTTTCTGAGAAGCAAAAATCTACTAGACAACACCTCAAATCAGCATGGATGCATGCAAAATATGGAACCTCTATTTCTCTTTCTTGTTAGCCTTGAATTATTGCAGACAAGCCAAAATACAACTCCATTTTATTCTGCACTTAAGGACAACTAATTATCCTTTTCATGGATTTAGATGTACTGCAAGGGCCAAATGAATGCTCTGATTTTTCCTTTTTTCTTGTGTGGCAATCGTGTTTTTCTGTATGGACACTACTCACACATGATACCAATGGTTGCCATTCTCAGGAGAGTACTTGCTTCTTCAAATCAGCAATGTCCCTATGGTAATGATGCTTAATTTAAAAAAAAGGAAACAGGCACTACTGTTTTTCAGTTTAGAAATTACAAACTCTGCTTCTCTTCTCAGCACCATTTTATTTTTCCCTGAGACAACCATGTGCTGTCATTGTGTCCATATTAGTCACACCTCAGAGATGGCAGAATTAGCTAAGAATTTATAAATTGCCTTTATATCTTTGACTGTTTGGCCTTCACATTCCTCCCTGGTTCTCCTATGTTCCATCTTCTGTTGGTGCCATCCGTCACTTGTGCTCCTTGTTGTTATCTTTGACAGAGAGTTTTCATTAGAAATATCCATTCTCACAGCTTTCTTTGCATTCCTAACTTGCTTCAAGTTATTAGTCTATATAAAGCAATGTGGTGCTTCTCTCTGACTTATCTCAGTAGGCCTTGGAACCACGCTAATCACCAAGTTATGACTGTCTGTGTATCGGGCAAAGGAATGTGTGGGTAGCATTTGTCTCCGCAAGGAGGGAGTCCAAGAGCCAGCCATAAGGATATTATTAACTTTGTGTCTTAGGTTGAAATATTAACATGTCCCTTCAGTGCGTTGAAAAACATGCCTGAGGATTTTGCCTAATATTCCAGGCTTCAACAACAAAAAATGCCCACAACCCAAGCTCCAGCTCGATTCTACAGCCCCCAAGGCAGTCACTGACATGCTAAAACAACCAAGATGTAAAAGTTTTTGTTATGTAAAATATTCACAGAGAACATCACGACAAGAGCATTTCCTCCCAGATGCTCCTATTGAGCTGGTGTTCCAATTATGGTGAGCAGAAGTTTGGATAACATAGATGTGAAAGACAAAGTAAAAATCTGCCAATGGAGGGCCACCTTCCCCACACTGGGGAGTGGGAGACAGTGACCATTCTACCTGTGTAGCAAATGCTTAACATCTTTGAAGTCCTTTGCAAAGCCAGTCAGCAGTATTTTACTTTCTACTTTATTTTATTTATTCTTTTAGTTCTAGTTACCAGGTAACTTTGCAGATCAGAAGAAGAATCAGGGAAAAAAAGGTGGAACACTATTAAATGTGTGTTATAAGTTTTGCCAGGTATATCTGTACTTGATGTAGTAAACTACAGGGAAAATAACTTGTTATATGGATTTCAGTAAATGTTGAAATATATGTATATGAGATACATATAGCAAAAATTTCTTAATACATACATAATATATAACATATGTGTATGTAAATGTTTTTATTTCTCTCTGTGTGCATGTATAAAATATTACTGACAGGATGGAGGGGAATTTATCACAACCAGCTTTGGCCACTCAAAGGTTAGGTGTCTAATTCAAAATGATTGCCTAAATTGCCTCTATATATAGTCAATGAGCATAGGTGACCTCCCCAACAGACTAGACAGGACTAGACTCCTTACTTTTGGACAGCATGGTACATGTGCAAGTAGTACCATATGAAAAGTTCAAACAAAATGTATAAAATAGACAATTCCAGAGGAATTCTCATATTAATATACCTTCTCATACGGGGCCCTAAAATTTTTATGCTGGACCAGGTCTTGTCAGATCAGCTGCATTGATCCATACTGCATTGAGAACATCCTCACCAAAATTAGTGATACTGTAAATGGAGTAAGGTGCTGCCTGGCATTGGTCCACAGCGTTGACACAGAGTAAGGCTCTATACTCACTTTTTGTATACATGCTGTTACCTATGTAATATATATTGTGATCCTGGTATCCTCTAGTTCTGTTGAATACCTTTATGCACAAGCACAAAGTCAGCATGAAAAGGTCTGGCAGCAAACTCTCCAGATGTCATGTTTACAGCAAAGACAGAAACAGCTTTCTTAAGCAAAGGGACATCTGAGAAACACTTTGTGTTATCATCTGTTGTAAAAAGTTGTAAAAAGATGCTCAGGGCAGCAAGCCAAAGGCATTTCATTGGACCTGAATGACATCTCTTTGGTGGAGTGAATCAGGCTCATGAATCTTCAAGTTTTTTGCGTTCCTCAGAAGCCATCCTGCATTGCTATCAGAAAAGATCAAGCCCAAATCAAACAACAGTGCCAAGCTGCAACAGGGGACGTTCAGACTGGACATCAGGAAACATTTTTTTACTGAGAGAGGGGTCAAACACTGGAACAGGCTTCCTAGATAGGTGGTTGATGCCTAAATCCTGTCAATGATTTAGAATCAGTTGGACAGTGCCCTCAACAATGAGTTTTAACTTGGTTAGCCCTGAATTGGTTGGGCAGTTGGACAAGATGGGCACTGTAGATCCCTTCCAAATAGTCTGTTCAATTCTATTCTAAATGGTACAAACTTAGTTAAGAGGGAAGCCATTTGTCTTGTCATTTTTTCCAGCATTCTCAGTTTCCTGATGAATGACTCAGAATGAGCTAGTGTTGAGTTAGCCTGTTCAGTATTTCTGAAAATGTGCCTCCTGTTCTTGCCTCGGTTGGCTTCAGCAGGAAAGAACTAGATATTTTATCATGAATGAGCATATACCAGTGGCTTTTCTTCCACCTGCCTGTAGAAATGCACTGTTTAGCAGTCAAAGAAGACATAAGCAAAAGTTGTCAACAATGGAACTTACAGGAAACTATTGAGAAGATCAACTTGTAATATTTTAAAACTATCTTTGGATGCAACAGGAGGGGTACTAAATGCAGCATTGTGTGCAATTGCCTTCCTTTTACGTGGATATTTTTCACGTGTATTTGCAACAGTCAGTTGCAAATTTTAAGTAATTAGTAATGAGTATTACTGTGGATTACTTCCTGAATCTTTTTGGTAAATGATTTTCTGGTCTCGAAGAACCTGAAGGGGTAATGTTTTTAGTGATGACTAAAAGGAAGTGCTGCACTCCTATTTTTTTCCTCAGAGGAGGGGGATTTTCCCAACTGTTTTTACAAGATACTGTTTTTACGGGCAATTACTTGCCTTAGTGGTGCATATAACACTACTGTACACAAAGCATTACTGTCTGACCTCTTTGTTAATTATGCTAAGCAGTACAGCTGCTTTCCACTAACCGATAAAATAAAAGGAAATAGCTTGCTTTCCTGAAGACATTGGCTTTCTGAGTCAAAAAAAAAAAAAAGGCAGAAGCAAAGTTTGACCTTTAAAGTTTAGATTTGTGCTGAGGGTCACTGGTGATAGGGTTTTCATACTCCAGCATCAGCAATGCTGCACATTGGTAACCAGGGCTGGAGATGAAGCCCTTCTCTCTCCACCAAACTGTAAAGAAAGTGCATGTGATGTAAGGAAGTGAAAATATGGTTTGAGTGTTAACAACAGCACATGATAGGGTTGTTAAGCTGCTCTATTCTGAACACTGCTTCTCAGGCACTTGAGGAATTTGTGGGGGGAACATAAATTTATAGGTGATAGTGCATGGAAGAGAATTTCATCACAGCCTGAAATACGCAAATAAGCCAGAAATAAGCTAAAAAAGGCAACTCTTTTGATGCCATCTGGTGCTGCCCATTAATCAGACAACTATTCTCTTTTAATTAGGGACTAGCCCTGGTATGCCTTGTTATATCAGTATCACCACAGACATAGATACAGAGAGCTCTTTATGTTCTTAATTTCCACTTCGGCCTATGCAATAGTTTTAAAGAGAATTAGTTTTCCACAGGGGTATTAAGTGATTTCAAATCTTTGTGTTTCTTATCCTTACTCTTCAGGTAGACTTTAGTAACATAAAATACTTCTCTGTAGCAGAAAGCTCAACACTGGTCATTACAGACACATGAACACATTACAAATAAGTGTGCAGATTTGTCTTCCATGTTTACATGTAATGAACCTGAGATGCAGAAAAATTGCATTACCCAAAGTCATAGTGGTTAGAAAGTGAGTCCTTGAGTTTTACTTTTCAGCCTCTGAAAACATGTTGTTGAAGAACATCTCTACCTCTGGTGGGAAATGGCAACAAGTCTTTCTTTCTCTTGTTACTTGAAAAAAAAATCCAACCAGAACCAAAATCACTGTGATCTTGATGATTACCTGGGAGTATACCATCACTTACAAACAGCTGCTCTTCTTTTTCGTGGGCTTTGCTTTGTCATTGGGATGTCAGACAAGTTCCAGCAGACCAAGGCAAAGACCCTTTCTGGGGCCATTTTCCAGATGCCTCTCAGATGAAGAGGATGATTTTCCTTCTTGGCCCTTTGCCACTCCGTTAGCTGGGCTGCAGTGAGCCATGTTTATAGTTCACATGGCTGAAGATAATCCCAACAATACACACAGTATGAGTAGAGTGCAGCTGGACTGATGGGAAAATAAAACATCGGAGGATGAAAAAGCAAAGGAGGTGGGGGTTTGGGATCTTGGAGCTTTTCCCCCTTCAGCCAGTGTAATCAACACAGTCATAAATTAAAAATTTATTCCACGGCAACACATAAGTTACTCAGAAGTCATCATCATCACAGGGCTCTTGTTCAGAGAGTCCACATTTTGTTGGAGGGGAAAAAGCTAGTCTGCAAAGGGATTGTTATTTTTATCAGTAGTTAGTCATTATTTGTGGTCTTTCCAGATAAGAAGGCAGAACATATTACAGTACTTATCACCAACATTATCTGCCATTAGACACAACTGAACTGGATTATTGCTTCTATTTTTTATTTGTTTACATTTTTCAGTCTCAGAGCAGTTACACAGAACTCAGCTCCATAGTCTCCCTTTTTTGTCTTCTTAACTACGTATAAATAATTTTTTTAAGCAACAGCTTTTTCAGAAATTAAAGTTCATTTTTGACAAGTTTGTAAGATCTTTGTGGCATTAAATGTAACACTGGTCTTGTACGGAAAGAAAATCCTTTTAAATTTGTCTATTCAAGTATAAAATAACATTGATACCTGCTCCTCAGTAATTCAGAATTGAAGTTTATGATCTGGAACACTGTAGTATTCATTAATACTGTTTTTAATGGCAGAATATAAATTCTATAAGGTAGAGAATGTACTTGATGGGTTCTTATTCTACTTTAAGGCCAAGTTCAATAAATAGTGTATAAATAAGATATATCTGAAGAAAAGTATCATTGAAGAGCACTGAAGCCAGTATTGCATAAATTTCTTTGACATTCTGTCTTTCCTCTGGACTGTGCAGCAATATGAAATCTTTCCTACTTTTGAATGTAAATGTATTTTGTTGCAAAAATTTGCTGGCTGATTTGAGTAAGTGGTATATCTGCCCGCAGTTATTTTGCAAGTTGTTTGCTCTGGTTATTTACTGGCTTTATCATGCTGTGGTATATTGCATAAATGTAGCACCTTGACTTGATGACTGAAAATGTTTAACAGGATAACGTTGAAGAGCAGTTAGAAAAAAGAGGGAAAAAGTGCCATTAAACCAACCACCTCTTGCAATTTCAGATCAGATAAATATTTTAAATGAACAAATACTATCACCCTACAAACAACTCAAGTAACAAAAGCTGCTGTCCTACAAGAAGCTGTAAGGTTATTTATTCACACATACATTTATAAATCTTCTCATCATTCAGCTGGGTCCTGGGATAGTCCCAAACAGTGTTTATCCGGCCCCTACAATTGTAAATATCCCTGAGCATCTGTCCTGGAACCATCAGACAGGCCCTGGATCAGCTTCAAACACCAAATCTTGTTAACTTTCTCCTCCAAATCTCTACAAAACTTATTTTTCCTTAACAATGGAAGTTCCTCTTTCCCTTCAATTCCTACACACTGCTTAGTTTGGGACTATACCAAGGTATAAACTCTATCAAGGCAAAAAATAGAGACTAGACATTTAAGTATTCTTCCTCATATTCCTTCCATTTAAGGATTGTTCGGATGTATGGAAAATCTACTGCAGGCAGCTTTTGTCTTTCCAGAACTAATCCACCACAATTTTTCTTTCCCCTATCAAAGCCTGATAGATAGATAGTATGATGAAAGTCAGAATTTATCACAAAGTAAATCATATGAAAAAGAGCACTTATATTAAATAAAGACACCTTGGAATTATTTCTAAAAGTAGCACCTTTTTTTTTCAAGGAAATAGCATACAGAGAGTATATGGAGGTGCTGTATAGGAAGACTTTATTGTCAGTTTTTGGGGTAATTTGTAATTTATTTTCTGGCTTATGAACTTACACATTTCAATTGAAGTCACAGTTTCCCAGATCAATTATTACTGTGTGCCAGGCTATAGCATTTGGATACCATTGGTGAGGACAGGGCACATTATGGTGCTCTGGTTTAACCTCAAGCACTTTGCTTTTGGGAAATTTGAGAAACATGAAGAAACACCAAAACTGAGTCTTCAGTGGTTTTCTGTCTTTCATGTCTATGTCATTAGTTGCTGATTTGGGTCCACAAAATTAGTATAAACCATTAATTTGGTTGTGTGTTTTAAAGAAATTGCTATATGAAGGACTAAAGCAGAGCACAAAGTCAGCGGCTGGCTTTTGAGCATAAAGTGGCTGAGCCTCAGCAAGGGCCCATGAGCTAGAAATGTGCAGGAGTTGTGACAGGAACCAAATTTGACCTTTTTATTCATTCCAGGAAAATCTTATTCATCTGCGACACTGAAAATGTTCCTGTGCTGCTTTTGTTTCAGTAAGGCTGAGAAACAGGAATACAGCAGCGGCAGGACAAAGGCTATTCTTGCAGATTTTCCAGTTCAGCTAAACCCAGGACCAACTGAAAAGCTCCTGAGAAACCCTGGAGACTCCCAGCACAACCCAGAGGTTTCAGAAACCTTGTCCACAAGGAACAGGAATGGGAAGGTCAGGCTTGGGAAGCAGCAGGAACAGCCTTCAGTGCGGTATTTTGGTACTGCCGCTTCCTGTCTGGGCTGAAGCAGGGAAGAGTGAAGTACATGACTTTTTTAAGCAAGGTTCTCAGAGCCCTGATTTGGTGTACTTTGCCCACAAAGGTCAGGAACCAGGCAGCAGAGCTAAGGAGATTGTGTGGGATATAAGCTGTCAGCAGACGTGGCATGCTGTCCCTTATATAGCAAGCACTGCTAAGTGGATAAGAGAGGGTGCTGGAGAGCAGGCGTCAGGGTGCTGGCCCTATTTCTGTAGCTCCTGTCTTGCAGCTCATGCAACTGGTTCCAGGTGCTGTCTGTACCTGGCTTTCATCTGCTACAGAAGCACACTGCAAAGGCCCTTTGCAGTCCTAGGCAAATGCTTTAATATCTACTGATAATGAAGATACTTCAGAAGTGACAAGTGTTGCCATTTCTATAGCTCAGTACTGAAGGACGAAAAAGTACTTGGTATGGTTACCTGTGCCAGAAGGTTGCAGTTGTGTCTAAATCACATCAGTCTGCAATTATTTTTAAATTTCGTGTTTTCATGCTTTCTTTCTGTTTGTTGACATCCACAGTACATTGTAATAAGGTTCACCCAGAATATTACTATAATAACACCATTACAGTTCATTTCCATGGTGCTGCTGTTAATATTTAATGGAAAATGAGACAGGTGTCCCATTTTATGAGACAATAACGTGTTTCCTGACTGGATAAACTACGAACGCTGTAGGGCTGAATAGTTTTGCCCCTACGTGGTAAGGACATTATTGCTAAGGGAAATAGGATGTCTCCTATTCTCCAGTGTTACCCCACTTCAGGAAAGGACAACATCTCCCAAGCTGCCGGACAATCCAGTTCACTGTGTTCAGCTCCCAGCTTCTGTGTCTCAGAAACTACCCCATAAGACTTCAGCTGCCTAGCAAATAAGCAAAGGGTGGCTACCAGATCTAGAGCAAGAATGAAACGGTGCTATTTACTCTTGTCTGCTTCAAAATTTATCTTGTCTAAAACTACAGCAGGGAGAACCAGAAAAGTGGCGTGAAGTTTTGTTCAGGCTGCTGGACTGCGGGGTCAGAGCATCATTGGCATCTCACACAAGTCACCAGAGTTCCAGCACTGGGATGTGCTGGGTAAGAGTGTGCCTAATTGCATGGTGCACTCAAAGCCTCCTGAAATTAAGTCAAGATGAGCATCTGCGCTAGAAATTCAACCCCATGATCAGGGTCTTTTTTGTTCTGCCTCTTGCAGAATATGAGCGTTTATTTTCAGTTTTAACTAAAAGCCTTTTGCTTTTGTTCTAGGATGTTTGTTCTAGGATATTGCAGGTGGTCTATGAGAAAATTAATAATCTTTCAACATTTCAGAGATGAACATCTATGATATACAAATGCAGAAAAACTCCATGACTCTTGTTGTCCTGAGTACTCATACCTATATTTGTCAAAACTATAAAAAACAAAGCCATAATAGTTTATGGTGATATAATCCTAAGCCACATGTGAACATAAGACTCACAGTATGCCCTCCTGCTGTGGTCATTTCAGCCCAGACACTGTGTCATATACACGCAGTGGTGCCCTCTTTTTTTCTGTCTCTGTATGTCAGACAGACCTGTTCAGCCTGACTTGTTTTCCTCGGGTGCTAAGGTGTTTCAGTGAATGAGTCCCTCATGCAGGAACCTCATTACAAGCCCTGTTTGTGAGGTCAGTAGGAGCCTGGAGAGGCTGTGCATCCTCCAAGCAAACCTAGGGGTGCAAGAGGCTAGCCTTTTTTTTTCGGTCCATCTTTCCTTCAGCAAATCAGTTCCTATCTGCCTGTTATGATGCTGGTTGTGATAAGTCCAAGTTTCTTAACATTCCAAAGGAAAAACAAATGGGTAGCCAAATCTCAGTAAGTTCATAAAAAATGGGGCCTGAAGAAAGAAACAAGTTATATTTGATGGGGACTGACGTAGACACACTAGGACGGGCAACACAGCTGAGCACCAAACAGTCCTTTTATTAGGGGATAGTAAAACAGCAATGGCTTTGCCAGAATTTTCTTTCTCAGGATAATTATCTTATTATTTTGAGGAATCCTTGTGGGTGGCTCCATTTTTCCCGATCTAAATTTGATTTCCAAATATATAAGTAACTCTGCACATCACATCTTAAGTGACACAGCCCCTTGGTCCATAGAATATTAGGATGTGGGACTTAGCACTTAAAATTAGTTAAAGTTTACTTTTGCAGTTAAAAGTCATGTTTTAAACTGACTAAGGGTTCAAGCATATGCAGTGAAATTAAATTCTTCTTTCAGGATCCTCATTTATGCTTAATCATTCTTATGCCATTTGGAAATGGAGAATTTGGTTTATTTTCTCAGGAAGTTTTTACCGGTTACCCATTATAGGGTGGGGGGGAAAACCAATCGCATACTTTATGTGATTAGACAATGGACCTGGGAGAAGTCAGACAACAGGACATGTGTGAAAGGGGGCACATCATCAGACCATGGCCTTTAGCTTTCAGGCAGTTCATAATCTGATTAATCCCCTCCTTGATGATCTCTATCCAAAGCAGTTTGACCATGTCTTTTTTTTTATGAGAAGCAAGTTACTGCCTATGTCAGCATTTTGCAACCTGCCCTATCATTTTCTTTACTTTATAGGGAGATAGAGTTTCCCGTGGTCTTGTCTGTGTAACTTTCATCCCCAGCTTTGAAAGGTGAACACTGAGTGTAGTGGAGCTATTTCTTAATTATTTCATGACTGGTAGGAAGAGGGAAGTTGCTGTGTGATGTCTTTTCTTACATTTCTTGCCCTCATTTCTATCCTGTTTCTTCTCTAAACAGTGCTATCTTCCACCCAAAATGAAAATTAAAAAGAATAACCACAAACTTCAGCTCTAAAAATGACAGTAATAATGATAGGAGAATGTATTCTGAACAGCATCAGTTTATAATTAAACCATTTGTCTTTCACAAAGGGTGTCTAGGCTGTTCTCATAGGATATAATATTTTTTTATAAGCTGTATTTTATGCAGATTTCTTTTCACTTGGAGAACCCAGTATTTAAACTCAGTCAGTAGCAGCAAATAATCTCCTTTTACTACCACTTTTAGCTGATGCATTTGGGACTTTGGCAGACTGCAGTGTTCTTTCAGCTAGTGGTTAAGATCATCACTATGTGCAAATGTTCCTTGTAAATAGCTCCAGGATCTGCCTCTGCAAGGTGCTGTGCAGCCTCAGCCCTTACCAGTATAAAATGAGAGCCTGCAATCATCTCACCTCTCAGGATCAAAGGACAGATAAAGGGCTGAATAATGAGCTCTTGGCATGATTACTTTTTTCTGTAATTGAAATGTTCCTCAAGATACAAAGCAATTCATCGTTCGAGCAGCGTGAGTTTGAACTCACTAGTCACCAGTTCTTAATTTTTCCTAAGATCCAGTGACTCATCAAAGTCACTAAACCATTCACCATATTAGAGGTGATGGGACACTCCAGTGGGCATTCTATACTGTCTGGTGCTTTGCTTGGCTTCAGTAGGGTGCCACTCTCCCATTATTCTCTTGGCTGTCATAAGGACTAGGTTGAGATTATCACACAAAAATTCACAGTCCACTTGACTTCATGAGTCAGAGCCCCTGGGTGCTGTACTCCAGTGTAGCCCCATCAAAGCCAACCAGAGAAGGCATGGGCAATGGTTCGGAGATAGCTCAAGGCATCTGTGCTTTCTGCCCTCCAAAAACATTTAATTTCGTCCACCTTAGCCCTTGCCATATCTTAAGTTGTATCTATTGTCTTCCTGGCTTCTCAACTCACAAGTTATGAAAAGTGTTTTGCTGTGTTCTCTTCCCTTCTATAACCAGCACTTCCTAATCATCCAAGTGCCTTGCATTTTCCACAGCTGGCCTCTAAGACAGTTGCAGCCTCGGGTGCAGGGCTGGGTATATCGGCTATGATCACGATTTATTTTTGGGATGCAGGACTATGCCCACATCTCAGCAGCTGTGAATGCTGGCATGTGCTGGGGACAGGAAAGGTTTACATTGCCTGGATTCCAGGGGACTGATTTAGAGCGACTCATTTTGAGGCAGTTGGCCAGATAAAACCCATGCCGACTCCCTCTGGAAAGCTGCTGTCTAAAAGCAATATGGTCTCATCTTCAGCTTTTGAGCAGTGTCCTCAGGAAAACTAGCCTTTTCTGTGGGTCCTTCTCCTGTTGCACCCCCTGTGCCCAGTGGGCACAGGACAAAAGGCATACGCTGGGATTATGTGCTTATCTTTTGTGCATGTCTATTATTTGTCTTTTCCAGGTAGAGGACTCTTCTAGTAATGCCAGCGGTGTCAAGCCCACCTCTCCTACCAGCACATGGGGAATCGAAGCTGTACAGCTCATCAGCCACACGTGTTGATGGAGAAGTGATTTGTCTACCTTAGGGTCAACATCCCCAGACCACAGTGAAACAGTAGTTAATTAATTTCTGTCACTTTTTGGAATGGTGACCAGCCCGTAAAACATTATACCCTAACCCAAACAAGATATGATGCAATGATTAGGGGAACAATGAAAACTCTGACCATTCTCTTTAACGGCTGTAGTAATGACAGTAATGGCAGGATAGTCTGCCCTCTCTGAGCATGCCTTTCTTAGTGACATAATACATTTCAAATTTTAAAGCACCCTTGTGGTTGTGACATATGAAACAATTCAATAAATTAAACATGGTTCAGAGAGAGAGATAGTGAGTGCTGGCTGATGCTTGGTTCATGCAAGAATAAAGCAGCTGCAACCCTGAAGCTTTGCTTTGTGCAAAGCTCTGCTTGTGGTTTGGCTTGCTTGTGGTGCAGCATGGGGTGCTGTAACCTGTTTAAGCTGCCTTGCAGGAATCAGCTCCGTCTCATCTGCCTCTGATTCGTTGCATGACAAATGCTATCTCCCCTGCACAGCTGGGAATAGAGACATGTCCTGAGATTGCAGTTCCTGAAAAATCTGGGTGGGACAGCATATATTTTAGAAATGCCTGATGCAAGTAAATTGCTAAAGCAAGCTCTTTTTATATAATGGTTTAATTAACAACCTCCATGTTACTGCATTTAATGTGATTCACAGTGCTTATCAGAAGACTCCTTTTCTGAGGCAAGGATCATCCCTTCCCTCTATGATTTACACAGGTTTTTCCTCACTGGTATAAGGAGTGGAGAAAGTCCCTTGTCCTGTTCCTGAGCAGGCAAACTCCTGCACTCCAGCATGTGAGAACAGCAGACAAGATGGATCACAGCCAAAATCACTTTTGTCCAGTTCTGGAGCCCATCAGCAAGAGGCTGAGGGTGCCTGGAGGTGTCAGACAGAGTGGAAGGTAACCCCATGTAACACCGCTGACCACAGCAGAGACTTTGAGCAAAAGTGCAGTCAAGTTGCTACTATTGAGGGACGTTTCTGGAAACTAGTGCATTCCTTAACATTTTAAAAGGATGTTTGTGTCCTGAGCTTTAAGCTGTGAGGGAATTGGACGATGCCTCTCTCTCTAGACTGTAAATAATTTGCGGGGAGAGCTGTTTTTATCACTGTGCTTCAAACAACACTCAGCATATTGCTGGAACCAATTATATAAATAAATTATATAATATATCTTTGGATAACTTAAATACCTTGCTGAGCAGTCAGTAGTTGAAAATTGAAAGATACCCAAGCCAAATTTGAAAATAAGGAGATAAAACATTAGATAATTCAGTCATATTTATTATAGTTTTTAATTTTCTGTAGCAGCCTGGTAATATAGAAAGATATTTGTGTTAGAATACCAGTGTTCTGCAGAACAAATGTTTTTATATTATTTTCTCTAATGTGTTTAATAACATATTATATGAATTACTGTAGTCATAACACTTTGTTAAAAATCTTCTGTAGATATAACATTTAGTTTTAATTGAACAAGTGTGCTGGGACTTCAGAGTATCCCAGTGTAATTTAATGTTACTCTGCTATTTTGGAGCAGTTAATTGAATTGCACAATGGGCTACTTAAAGAAAATATGAAGAATATATTTGTTTCTAAAAGTTAAGGTAAACAAGTTCACTCCTAAACAGTTTAGTGATGAATATCTCATACTCTTGAAGTTCAAAATAAGTCACATTTTCCTATTTAAGGATAGTTTCTTGATTGTGGTAATCTGCTAGTTCTCAAAATACAGATTACAAAGCAAAGACTGAGATGAGCAAAGTCTATGAATCCATAGCAAATATGTTATGCTGGAGACACCATGAGTACAAACAGACTAAAATCCAAGGAGGTAGAGAAATGGAAGGTCAAACTTTTCCAGCCTTTCTTATTCAAGGATTCTCTCCTGAATATAAAAGAAAGGTAAGTTGGTCTGTACTAGAAGTCTGTGTGTACAAGAAAAAAAAAAAAAGACAGTAAGAGCAAGGTAACTGGTTTCAAAGAAAATGATGCCAGTGAAGGAGGAAAGTAGGAGAGCAGTAAATATCAAATTATCATGGGTGAAGAGAAGACAGTAGCTCTCATGACAAAAAGGTCATCAGTGGCTGGGAAAGCACAGCTTCTTTCTTATCTTTGATTTTCAAGCATGTTGATGAAGATGTCTCTGTATAGAACAGATTACAGAGGTCTCTGCTACATTTTATCAGGATACTGATTTTTGATGCACATTCTGTATACTTTGAATCTTGATATCCAGAAGGCATTTGACTAACAGAGTGGTGGGTAATGATCAAGATTGTGCCTGCAGGAGATGAAGGAAAAACGGTGATCTCTGGGCAAAGCACTGCTTTAATATTATTAGTTACCAGCACATTGAGCACAGCCTTCTGCATCATGCCCATGGTAAAAGGGAAGCTGTCTCTGTTGAGGTTACCAGGTCAAGGTGTCCTTGATGTGGATAACTTGATCATTAGCTTCTTAGCACAAACTTTGAGCTTTAATATGTATTACTTAGCTGCATATCATATAACCTCAGTGTATCTGTGTTGCAGACTATCCTTATCTGAATGATTAACATTAGCTCATGAGTGGTGGCTAAAAAAAGGTGCAAGAAAGATCAAAACAGTGCCCTGATTAAGCAGCATCCCCTCAAACAGATTTATAGTTTCAAGGTGACTCCTCAGTCTGTGCTCCCAGCAGCAGGATTGTTTGCCAAAGCTTAGAGGGGAGCAATTGAAAGACAGCAATTTGCTAAGGGCCTGATTCCTGGAAGAGGCAAGAGAGAAATTTGTCACTTTCAAAAACTGGCATGCAGATGGTCTGAGCCCAAAGTATAACCAGGGCTCAGTTCTCCAGAGAAGGGGCTGCTTAAGTTATGCCTACTCAAAGCATGAATTGAATTTCAGACGTAGGTCCCATAGCATGTAAAGGGATAGTATCCTGCTCAGCCGGCATGAAGGTATAGCCTGGAGATGGAAGCAAGGAGATCACTAGTTCATAACACAGGGAAGAAGTGAAGGCACCTGACTATTTCTTGGAAAGTGTCCTTAGGGAGCTGGGAGAGGTCTCAGAAGAGGCGAAATAGGCAACAGCTGGGGTCAGGGAAATGTCAACTGTATTTACAGTTCATTCGAGGAACATAAGGTCACATTTATACTATTTGCTGATAAATGTTTTACTGTACATCCTGGACAGTCTACCCTGTGCTGTTAGAAATCATAAAGTAATTCAATATGCGATAAGGGTGTAGCTTGACACGCATCAAGTCTGAAATCCCAGTTTCTGTGGAGTCACACCCTTCTGCTTAGAAGAACTGTTGAATAATAAAAGCTTTTGGACTTGGCATTGAATGAAATGTGAAATCAAGGTTAGATACCAATTCTTCAGTCCAAACAGTTGGGGCTGGTTGAGGTGAGGTGGCCAGTCACTGCAAGAGTGTAGGGCCGCCTCACAGAGACAACCATTTCTTCCCTATTTGTTGAATCAACTTCAAGGATTTTCAGGCAGACCAAAAGCTAAAAACTCCTACTTGGGTAGAAACTTCTTCTCTCCCCTATTTTGTTTACTTCACTCAAAACCCATGAATTACACTTTAAAATAGTGTACAATGTGTAACCTTAGGAAACCACATTCCCGGTGTTCAAACATATTTTGGGGCTTTGCTAATATGATATTAAAATGTATGAGACACACTGGCTACCATTTGGTCTGAAGGAAACAACAGATGCCAGGTAAAATAAGAATCCAGTGCTGCCAGTTGCAGGGCCTGGAGGAAATACCAGAGATGTCAATGGAGTAGAGGATGGTGATAATTCTAGGCTATGTCTACACAGCTTGTCAAGCACAAATAGGGAAAGTCTAGTGCACCCCTTGACCCCAAGCTCTGCATTTGTGCCATCAACTCTATGATATTTTTCAGTCAGCCTTTGGTATGAACATTGCATAAGAAACTCTGAGGTATAAATTGGGTTTGCATCTAGGGGAAACAACATCAGGAGCCATGTAAGAAGGATTGCTTAGGTGTAATTTTTGTCATTTAGGATATATGATAGTTGCCAAGGCAGTAAAATTTCATCTGCTCTGTCTGCACAACAAAACACCTTCCTCACATCTTCACCCACCTGCCTGCATGTCCCTCCACTCTTCCTGTGAGTCTCACATGAGCAAAGGTGTCAGAGGGTTGTTGGTTAATGTGGACTGCAGTGTGCACCTGGACTACTCTACACAGATGGTGTTCCATCTTCAGAGGATTCTTTCTCGTGAGACTTCACATGGAGAAATTGCTCCTCAGGTCAGATTTCTCCCCTGGTCCTGGTAGGAAGCAAGTTCCAGTGATTTTCTCCATCAGTGGGAGAGCATACAAAGAAAGCTGGATGTTTTCCCCATTTCTAGGATTTCCTAATGGATGGCACCTTATAGATAGTTGTCAGGCTGCTAAGCTTTTACACCTCTGCTGCATTTTAGGTTTTAGCCTTTCCTCTTTAGTTTCCTGCTAGCTATTTTTTGCAGAGGAGTCTGGATCTTCAGCTTCCACGTTTTGGGAAGCGCACCAGCTTCTGGCTTCTGACCTGTGCTTTGGATGCCATTTCT
>JAWWLV010000088.1:82616216-82647326 GCA_035041135.1 Platyrinchus mystaceus
AGGAGGGTTTTTATCCTTCCTTCTCCAGGCTTTCCTCACTGTGCCTTTTGTAAATTCTTAATTTCAAAAGTGTTCTTCAAAGACCTTTTGTCCCCTCCTGTACCTAAGTAGAGTTTAATTGTCCTCAGATAAAGGTCCTTACTGTTTCTCAAGAGGAGGATGAAACAGAAGCTTCCAAGGTCTTAAATGCAAGATACACACGAATACAAAAACTATGGGTGAACTGTTTCAGATGCTAGAACAGGAAGCTGTTCTTAACTCTGGCTTTATGGAAAAAATAGCCAGAACCAGGGTAGCTATAGTAACGTGTATATTGCCAGGTTTAAGGGAAATCTAGCCCTCATAATGGGTAATCAAATGAAGTAAACAAAGCAGATACCTAAGTAAATCTAATTCAACTATTAAAATTAATTTAAGAATAATCTAATAATATAAAAATCCCTCGCACAGCATGTGATACTTTTAACTCTTCATCCTCAGCAAACAGTCAGGCTTATCACATCCCCGAACTGTGTTAGAAACAAACTGTTTCTTAGAAACCAATTTCAACTGTCAACCTTATGCTTTGTGCACACGTGCACACACATGCAGCCACATTCCATAGGCACATCATACCTGCTACCTACCTGCGTCGTGCTTGTGCACGTGAACACACCCTGTAATGCTTTTTAAATGTCGTGCTCCTCCTTGACCTCCATCATAACATCAGCAGTGAATCCTTGCAGGTCATACAGGTGCAGAATTTGTGCCCTTCTGCTCAAAGGCCCTTGGCCTTGCACTGGGGCCTATCCTTGGCCTGAGAGCAGCACAGGGCCTTGGGCACAGCCTGAATTCAGAAATGATGAGGCAGCACATGCTGGGGTCGGAGCTGCCTCTCTATGACATCCATGATCTTCCATCAAACTCACAACACCTCCCCTTATCCCAGAGCTGGGGACAAGCTTCCCAGTGAGTGGAGGATAACTGGTTCCCTTTGTCTGAAACATAGTGTACAATTCCTAAAAGCACAAATTTACATTTTATGATTTTGGCCCTTTTTCTGCAGTTTCTCATTCTTGGAACTCCTTCCCTCTCTTATGATCCAAGCAGCCGCCCATTTTCATTTAAATCATTCCTTGAAACACACTTTCACTGCAAAGCCTCTGGCTACAGATGACTGGATATGGCAGAAACAGTATCTGAATTCAGAACAAGGGTTTTGTTTGAGCAAATTGTTTGGGGGATAGCCACTTTTTATACCGCACCTGATATTCCACAGAGTATTAGCATACAAACAAAGATTTATTATTCACTAGTCATTATTTCATTACTCTTCTGTTTAAAAGAGATCCACTCATCTAATCACCACACCAAGGGAATAGAAACATATCACATCATTTAGTGTATCAATTACAGGCCTCAAATGAGGATGAGCAAATGGTCATGGTGCGTGGTTTGCCAGTTTACCTGTTCTCTAGGGAGAAGAATGAGGCTCTTACTGCAAGCAAACAAACAAGTGAGCATTTTTGGGTAATTGTTTGCAATCAATAACTGAAGTGAGTATTTCTTTCCAGCAGAACTCTGTCGTGAAGAAAATCTCATTTTATAACAGTTAGAGGAAAAAAAGTATTGAATTGTATCATTTTGAATCATCCTCTTTACTTGATTCGTGGATGGTCTCCTGTCCCTGTATCTTCTCTAAGTTAGTTTGCAGTGCTATATGGGAAGGGTTCCTTTTCACAGTAATTGTCAACACTATGACATTCCTCATTCCTTCAGCCAACAGTGGAAAATCAGATTTTCTTGAGCTGCAGAGAAATGCAGTGGCAGTGGAGGGAAGAGTCTCCAGGAAGCATTTGGGACCAAACGTTTCTACGCATTCCTTCTTCCAAGTGCCTGTGCACACTCACACACACAGGTGTGTGCACACCATGGTGCCACACACTTTGCCAGGGACACCAAAAGCAGAGGAGGGAGGAGTGGGCCAGGGAAATGACCACCACAAGCCCTTTTGGTCCTGCATGGGATTCCATGAACAGAAAACCAGCAGTGTATTTACATGCTACACGCAGAAGGCCAGACAATTACAGTTGTGGGAGGTATGCCCAGTTGTCTGCGTGGGTGCAGAGCCTCATCTCTGAGTACCACAAATTCCTCCTGTGATCTGCCAAAATGGTGTTGATTCAATCCAAGACATCATTAACCTCAATAATTGTCTTGTCCCTTTGGTCTCAAGGCTCTATGATTTTTCATTTACTTTCTCTCTATCCGGTGGCCCAGAAAAAAGGCTGGATCATGCTGACTTAAGTGCTCTATCAAGGACTCAGTGGATGGGAACAGCCGTCCTTCCCTGAGAAGAACCCAGCTGAACAAAGTTAGCAGAACCATTTGACACTGAATAATCAGGTAAATGATGATAAGTGCCCTGTGGTGAGACAGAAATATTACGCAAAACAAACCAAAGCCTCTTGCTTAACATTTGTGTTCACAGGTAAATACTCTGTGGCCCTAGGCTGCCCATTTATAGGGTGGCACCAGGAGGTCACTGCGCTGAGAGTGGCTGCTCCCTTTCTGTATCCTTCCCACTGAGACCTTAGGGGCCAGCTCCTGACCTTGGCCAGGGCTGTGCTAGGGCAATACTGTACCACATTGGTCTGAATTGCAAAAAAGTTGTTAAAGAGTCATGACTATCCCACCTTTCGAAACAGTAAATACGTGTGTGCATGTGTGTTTGTGTATGCAAAATAGGGCAAGTATGAAAAATCCTATAGAAAACCGGAAAATCATGTCCTCAGTACAGAGTTGCCTTTAGTGCACGTACATGTTTTCTAGTTTCTTTGCTATCTTAATCTAAACCCAGCAGGTTGTTCCGTTGTTTCCCTCTGAGGAGGTGAATGCTGCCACCAGTTTTGCTTGTGCAGTATGGGCAACATAACATGCTTTGTCAAGCATTGCCTTATTAGCACATCCTGGAAAACGATAACCGGTGGTGTAAAGTCCTTGCCTAACATTTAGAAACACTTCCTCAGAAGAAACGCCAGGCACTCCACTGCATTTAATTTTAGGAAAGCAGCTGGTCCAAAACAGTGGAGACTGTATTATTAGTCTCCCACTCTAGGGCAGGACTGATCATGCTTTCCCACGGAGAGAAGGGGCAGACATGGGTTAGGAGAGGCTTTGGTGTCTTACAGGACTTTTCATCGTACCAACAAAGTGGCAGCCCAGTGAAGGGGATTTGACCAAATTTGGTTTCAGCCAGCTGTGCCTTGCTCTGGTGGCAAGCTGAGCTTGAGGAAAGGGTTAGAGATACTTAGTAGGGTGAGGTGCTGTGTTTCAAGGGATGCTGCCATGAGGGGAGACAGAAAAGTAATGCAATTGCCTTTTCTTCAAAAAATGAAGGCAGTAATGAATTGTTACAGGGGATAAAAAAAGCATTAATATAAAGGATGTTGAAAGGCCACAAAGCCCATAGAGACGCCCAGCAAAGCTGAGTGGTACCAGAATAGCCACTGGGCTATAAAGATAGACTTAAGCTATAAAACGTCTGACCCAAGCACACGTTCCTCACCCCAAGGGCAGCGAAGTGGTGCTGCCTGAGCCCTGCTTAATTACTGAGTATGGAGAGAACATATGGAAAACTTCAGGATGGGGAAGCAGCACAAAATGTCTTTGTAGAGAGCCTGTGCCAGTAACACTGCCCTGTATCCTGCTAGGAAGCAAGCCAGGGAGCAACGCCTCAGCTAGTGGAGCTCTGAAAGCCTTGATTCAATTTGTACCCAGCTCAGCTCCGTGACTGTCTCTTAGCTGCTTCAAATTACTTTCTTTTTGGCAGCCGAGAAAATGTTAACTCAGAGAACTGTATTAATCTCTATTAGTAAGGAGCTAGAATCTAAATAGCTTGAACATAGGCTTTCTGGTGTGTCAACTGAAGCAACACGCATTTATCAAATCTATAAATCAGTTTGTCTGGCACAGCAGCCAAAAGTAGGTACCACAAAAATACAATAGCCTAAGCACAGTATTATCTTGAAATTTTTTAAGGCCTCCTTAAAAAAGCCCAAAACAAATAACCCAACAAAATTATCATGAAAAAGAACTAATCTGGGAAGGCTATAAAATAAATAATTCAGAATTATTTATTTTAAGTTTTTTCCCCCAACACTGCAGATTACAATAGCATACTGCAGGTTTTCTGCTGCTATTGTACAGTTTCTGTGAGGGAAACTCCCTCTTCAGTAATTCTTATCTAAGAGAAGAAGCTGAAATTCTTCACTACAGTACACCACACGGAAAATGTCTGCTTGCCATCTAAACTCATTTCTTTTCTTGAGGCAGTGACCAGCACCACACATTCAGAGTAAAAAAAAAAAAAGGGCAAGAAGTGCTAAAATGAGCAATTACTAAGGAACATGCCCCTAGCAAAAGTTGCCTTCTAATCACTGGGCAATTTATTGTTATTTAAGATCTAAAGCATGGTGATTTATATCCCTTGTAATTTGTTATTCTACTGAGTGCAATGCTTGGTGTTTTTTATTATTCATGGGCCTTTTTAAATCTCATTTCTTTGCTGACCTCAATAATAGCAGCTGGGGCAGTAAGTTCCACTAGTTAATTATTGGTTATGTATAAAAGGCTTTCCTTAAAAGAACTGTATTTTACTTACATTTGCCTCCTAATTTGCTTGATCCTCTCTCATTCCTGCACTCTGGCAATGGCACCTTCCTCTATAAGCTTCATTATTCTGCTTTAAATACATCCTCAAAAATTATTACTTGTTTGTCTTCTTTGTCAGCTCCAAGGCTGTGCATCCCTTTCTGTGCAAACAGAGCCTTTGTGTGACCATTTGTACCATGAATACTTTCTCCATCAGTCTTCCTCTGGCAGGTTTTACCAAAGGTCTCCAGGGTGCAGAATTGCTTCTCCCTAGCAAGGTGACCACCAGGGTGTTGGTAAACAACAGAAATTCAGGAACTCTTCCTAAATTCTCTTCCTAATAAGGAAGTGAGCCCCTGAGCAGGGCTTTGGACCAGCCACACTTGCACTGTCTGCCAGAGCTGTCATAATGGGGAAATATATTGTCCCTGAACAAATCCTGCCTGACGGTGTGGACTGAAAATAGTGCTTTGCTGGGGCTTTCCTGCCTCCCATGGCCCTTGCCGGAGTCTCTCCCTTCCCACAGCTTCCCACAGCTTTTCCCTTGCCCCCTTAGGCCAGGGCTGCTGTCTGCTTCTCCCTAAGGCACAGGTGCCAGGGACAGAGAGCTGGTGCCACAGAGACCCAGAACCAAAACTGCTTATCATTCGCCACCCCTTCCCTGCATTTGCCCAGGGGAGAAAGGGGGGCTTGCTCAGGTCTGAGGCACAGTCAGTGACATCCCAGTCCTGCCCTATCCCAACATCACTCTACTCTTTCTCAGCTCTCATGGGGGTTTAATTTCTCACTTAACTGTCTTTGGGGGTAGAAAACCTTTTTCCTACTTCATTTAGCCCCTCTGCCTGACCCCAAGCCCTCTCCAATACCACATGCCCAGCCCCTGCCCATGTCTCCAACCTCCGCCTGATGCAGAAATGCCTCACCTACCCCAAAGCGTCTCCCTGCTTTTTGACCCCAGAGCATCTCCCTGCTTTTTGTGGTCTAGCAAAAGGGGTAATAGAATACAACTGGGATTAAAATGAAGCAGATATGAATGCCACAGAGTGCTGTGTTTCTTGTGTGGTGATTTTTTCCACTGCTGCATGTAAACCATATGGTCCTGCCATGAGGAGTAAGGCTGGGCAGATGCTCCATGCAAAGAACTCCGAAGCAACTACCTTGTCCCTACATAAAGGCAACAGTACCAAGACCCACACAAACTGCTTTAGCACAGGAGTGCTGCAGAAAAGCTCAGCCATATGGACATCTGGTTATCAAAGATGCAAGAAGTGCCAGTAAAAGATGATGGGAACAAGACTTCCGAACTCCAGTGGCTTCTCTGCCGAAAGTCAACAAAACGAAGGGCTTCCCAACCCCATCCCCAGCACACAGTATCCCTGTCTGCAGTTACTCCTGTCTCTACCTTGCTTCAGAAGCAGGGATTAAATGACCCATGAGTACATATTTGTGATGCTGTAAATCAAATATCCATTTGGGCTTGACATGCCTGGTCTTCTAACTGTCTTGAAGTATTTGATGTTGACAGCTTAGGATCTCATCATGAGTTTTGCATGATGTTAGTTTTCTTTTTCTTTTTTCTGTTCTCAGCCCATCTCCTCGATGTAGTGCTATTGTTGAAAGGCCAATTATCATTTTTGAAATAGTAGTTCCGTGTCTTCCCAATTGCACTAAAAGGACTTCAAAAGTAGAAAAGAAACAGAGAGCCTGAAGTACATACTTTTAAAACAGCAGGGATTTGAATTAAGCTTATTAATTTGGTAGAATAACTCCTAATGTACCTTCTATTTACTTGGACTGATGAGATAACGTGTACATTTCAATCTTATTTCAGAAGCTCAAGTATTTTCCTGATGTGACTGAATCATGCAAGAAATACCAGTGTTCATCCAGTGTTACTGGAAACCCTGTTCCAGAAGTCCTGGTGAAAGTGAGATGGTAGGAGATGAGAGGTGACCCAACCACCAGGGCAGGGATGGGCAGGAGAAGTGCTGTGGGTGGACTCAAGGGCAGACCCCTTCAACAGGCCTCAAAGCTCATATGGAGAGGGAGGACAGTGAGCCGAGGGTGGCTATGCAGGGCCATGGCATGTGTGTTTGCACATGCATGTACATGTGTGCATAGCAGGAATTGTGACTTTGCAAGAGAGCATGCCCCTGAGTGCAGGGGGAAGCACTGAGTGCAGGGGGAAGAACTTTTCCTTGATTTTTTGGGGAAGGAAAAATAGCAAATTTCAACTAAGTGCCAGAGACTCCAGGAAAAAGCCAGGAGGTTTTGGTGTGCTTCTTTAAACACGGAAGCTTTATTGATGCATAGGGCAGGCATCCTGGCTGGTTTGGCTGGCAGTGGTGGACTAGTGCAAGGTGTTTCAGAAGGAGCAGACACATGTTGCCCAGGTGGGAAGGGTAGGAGAGTGGGGAATATTGTCTGAAGGCAGTAGTAGAAAGATCCTAGATCAAAGAGTGACATGGCTATAAAAAGTGATGTGGCATCTGAAGGCAAGTTGGAAGGACAAGACAAGAGGCACACAGTTATCCAGCTCTTCCTTTGTAGGGTCATATCTCCCAAACCAAAAATTTGTGTTGAGCTGGGCAAAACCCTGTTTGGACCATGTGATCTCCTCAGAGCCATCGCACTGACAGGCCATCCCCACAGTGCTGGCCCAGGATGGAAAGGGCACAGCAAGCCATGGCAATGCTCACAGTGCTGACCAGCTCGCTGGCTCTGTCAGCAGCATCTGCTGGCCTTCGGGCATCTTATAGCTCATTGGAACAAACACCTGACAGTCATTTGGGGTGCAACTGAGCTACTGTGGAGACGGGAACTAGAGAGCCTTGGAGCAGGGGAGCAACGTGCACTGGTCCGTGGGACTGTGGGTAAAAGAGATGATGTCATTCCAAACACAGTAATAGTGGTGGGAGACCTGTGTTGTAACCCTGGACCACACACTGGGTCTTCCCCCTGTAGTTTTGGCATAGGGGGTGTAACAGACAGTGACCAGCCAATGATGGCTTAAAAGGCATAAGGCTACAGAGGTTCTCATTGAGCTCCCTCCACCTAGGAGGAGCTCCTGCTTTAGCTTGGCTGGTACCACATATATAACTGATGACTATATTAGACAGAGAAGCTCAGGCCGTTGTGTTCAGGCCAGGATGGGAAGGCTGACTCAGCAAGGGCTACCTTTAGTCCAGAAGAAGATTATTTGTCCAC
Source organism: Platyrinchus mystaceus (assembly GCA_035041135.1). Lineage (NCBI taxonomy): Eukaryota > Metazoa > Chordata > Aves > Passeriformes > Tyrannidae > Platyrinchus > Platyrinchus mystaceus. Next base: position 82,624,056 of record JAWWLV010000088.1, read on the forward strand.
AATCAGCAACTAAGACATCATCTCTATTTGATACAGAAATCCCCCCTGCAAATGCTCTACAGAGGAAGTTTTTTCTACATATGGACCTCAGTTCTATTAATGAAATTTTGAGAAGTTTTTCTAATATTCAATGCAAGACAGGACCTCTATAGCATGGAGGGTGACAGCACCCAAACTTTTCCCATCTAAGAAAATACCCAGAAATATTGTACAATATGAGCAAGCCTGACCTTTTTCCAGACAGCAGCATCAAATTATGAAGCTGAAAAAAAAGAGAAGCAGTCCTTCTAAGAAGGAAAGTGAGCTCTGGAAACCTAGTAATTTAATGTCCTTTAATGTCTTCAGCCAAGCTCTATATCACTTGGAGCAGTAAGGAAAAAAAAATGAAAGTGGAAAAAGAAATCAAACCATCTTTTATTCCCATGAGGAGGTCACAGAGTTTATCATGTCCAAAGGCTTACAGCCTGGCCCAAGGGCTACAAAAAACAGCAGGAAGCATTCCCTCAGAAAATGATACATCTTCTCTCCTTCTGTCAGGGTTTTGCTTCTCTAATCAGATAAAAACCGCATATTATAGCCAGTATCCTTAGAAAAGAAATATGAGATTGTGCCTTTTATTCAACTCCTTTAAGGCCTTAAAGAGAACCATAACAAAAAGTCCAGTCTACCTGCCTGACCACTTGTCTCATCTCATAAAAAGACAGGAAAGCTGTTTATGTATTTTTTTTTTAACTTTAGCACAGAAATTCAGGTTCTCTCTCTCGTTTTCTTCTTCCAGCTCAGACTTTCAGGCATGCCTCTTGCTGTCATACTTGATGTGAGCACTGAGGACTTGGGGGAAAGCCAGCCACCTGTGCCTTGTAGCAGGAGAGCCTGTGGAGTACCACTACCACTAGCAAAGCAACCATGCAGGTGAACCCAAATGTGCTCAGCTCTTTTCTTCTACACACTGAACTCCCAGCAGCTGAGAGAGAAGCTTTCTTAAAAAATATATGACCTTGTCTCCTGAGCAAATAGTAGACAAATCTCACAATCCACTTCACTACTCCTCTCGACAGGCATGAACAAGGCTATCAGAAAATCACCTTCTGGGTCAAAAAAATTAAGTACACCTTTGAGGACTTCTTTATGCACTTTTAGAGTAATAAGGGAGGAAAAATCCTGTCTCGAGCAGAAGTTTCTATCACAGAGACATCAAAGCTTTTAAGCCTGGACTATTGTAATACAACACGATCCTAAAAATTGCCTGAAAACAACAGCTTGTTAAGCAGGCAGGTACTTACCTGTAAGGCTAAGCAGACTACAGAGCCCATTTCTACCACAATAGCTACCAGCTACTCTGCTGCGCAAATACACTCTTCAGCTACATAGCTGCAAGCAAGCTAGTATCTCAGCAGAAGGGAGAAAACACCCCTTTGGTTCTGCTGCAGCAGCTGCCTGACACGGGGATGTGGTTTGAACTTGCAGAGGAGAGGCAGGCCCGTAGCTAAGAGCTCTCTGTGGTTGAAGATGAATTCAATGAAAGTCAATATTTAGCCCCATTTTTCAACTCACAAATTTTGCAGCATTTCTCCAACGTTTGCAAAGATAGAAGAAATATAGACTGCCCAAGAAACACGTGTTGACTGGGCTTAAACAAGGGGCAGAAGGACTGCAACTGCCTTTCAGCTGCTATTAAGGCTCCAAACCTTAGTGCTGGAAAAGTGATGGTCTGTGAATGGGATAACAGTAAGTGTGGCTTGCTGTAGAAAAGCAAAACAACCCTTTCCAGCACTACATCTTCATGGGAAATTTTTCTTTAGGAAGCTCACAAGCTCATGGAAATCACATAGACAAAGACCTGGCAAATGGGAGTGACAGCTCATAAACCATCCTTATAGAGCTGGAGCAAAATGGAGCTATGTCACTGACAAACTTTTGTTCATGATCTGAGGGCAAGATTTTCACTCTTGGAGGAGCTGATTTGTGAGACTGACCAGTCATGGTGGTGTTTTAACTAATCAGCCTGTGCTAGGGTAGGAGAAGGGAGGCCACAGGACACGAAGAACACTTATGGTCATTGCTTCACTAACCCACAGTTATTGGGACTGTGCTTAAATGGAAACAAGTATGAGCATGTTCTTGCTGTGTGCCTTTGACTGTCCTCTATCAAATGACCCCTTAGGACCGTAATTAGTCCTGACACTCGCCCAGATCCCATTTGGGTCTAGGACTGAATGTGTAAAAAGGGCTTAAGGCCTTCACCAGTGAATTCACTGACTGAGGGACAGCAAATGCGGCTCTGAGGTGATCCCAAAAGGCCCCACCACACTCCAGGAGGTACACTGCAATAGGATGCTTTTGAAAGGTGATTCCCTGCCCTTGTTCTCTTCGTGGCCTCTTCTTCCCTCCATGAGATTTGCTTGAACATCAGAAAAATCCCTAGAAACAAATGTTTCTACATGAGCCTGAGGGCTCTGGGGACAGGGGGTTTTCAGCTGACATGAAGCTGGGTGCCTGTTCTGGAGATTTTCAAATGAGGCTTTAATAGATCTGTCTTGCTTATCAGCATCTCTAAGAGCTCAGGGTTCAGATAAGCACTGCAGAGGATGCATATTTAAATAAACATAGAGAGGACTTTTATTTTTTCATCCATCACTTTACAGGTTTCCTTTTTAACCTCCTCAGGAGGTATGACAACTGCTTAAGTGTGTGTGTGAGAGTATGTAAGATCTTTCTCATTCCATCTGGGTTGTGATTAACTTGGATATCAGGCAGTCAATATAACTCACTGTATGTATTTATTTCAATTTCTAGATATGTTATGTACAAAGGGTTGTTCAGAAACATGTCTATCAGCCCATCTTCTTTCAGCAGCTTAGAGGGAGAAAAAGAAGTAGGAAAGAATACGTGTTTTGAATAGTCATAATTCTTTATTTTATCCTTTATGGACATTTTCTTTCTTAAGACTGTTAGTTTATCCTGAACCCTTGGACTTGAAAAAAACATATAATTAAAGGATTTTTTGTTTGTTTGTTTTTGTTGTTGTTGTTTGCTTTCAGCAGTAAAAAGATAATTGAAGGGGGAAACAATCTATTCCTCTCAGGAATAATCTTCAGCTTGGGCCAATGACTGCTCTGTGGTCAGTGGTTTGTTGACCACTATGGTCTGGCTGTGCTGGCTGTGAGGAGATTCTGAATTCTGAAAATCTCTGACCTCTCTGCCAAGCAGTGATGCGATGAGCTTCATTCCAGCTGCCAAGGTCTGCTCTTGCCTCCAGCATCACAGCTGGAAGTGGGGCTGCCTGAGAGATGGTGCGAGTGAAGGATGTCCTGCCACAGGTCAGCACTGCACCAATGGGTGCCTGGAACAGCTGACATGGCGAGAAAAGCAACCTGCCAAAAGACCACAATTAGCCCAAATTGGACTATTATTGAATGAACTTACTTGCATTAAAGTTTTTTTGTGGTGGTGTTTGGTAGACTCTCCCTAACAGCCCAGTTAGCTCCCCATAAAGGCTCTCTGTGATCTCCCTTCTAAGTGAAAGGTCCTGTAAGGAGCATCACAGAAGATGGAGAACAGCTTTGAGGATCATAGAAAACTTCCTAGCTGTGCCAAATGCACCGTGGGTATAACTAGAGGGCAAGGCATGACACTTCTGTTAGGGTTACCCATTCAAGACTATACATTTAATCATGCACTTCTGTATTCTGTAGCTATTCTGTGACCAAGCTGTCACTGCTGAGAGCGGTCCCGGTGTTGCCCAGATTATTGTGGTCCAAAATAACATTTTTAATCTCATACACAAGCATGTGGGCTTTGGGAATCTCTTTTGTAAACTAGCTTTAGAGTTCAGTTGTGTGGCTTTATCTGGATTTATAGGTGACCTCCTTTTTTTTTTTTGTTAAATGGTTATATAAAGATGACATGAGAATATAGTGTACTTTGCCTGCCAAATTTTTTCTCTTTCTTGAACTGTGATCGAGGTCCTGCTTCTGCTTATGCTAAAACTAATAAGGACTGTAGCATTTATTCTTATGCCTAATGCATTTATATGAACACTCACTGAGATCTGGAAGTAAAGACAAGTTAGCACCTTTAATCTAACCAGTGCCTCACAAACACTACCCACACCACCTTTATGAGGCAGCAACCCACCAAAAATATCTGCAGTTTGACATCTAGGGAAGCTATTGCAGATGGGTTAAAATAATCGCCTTATTATTATAGTAGGGATATGCTACAAGGATCAGAATTGCTGCCCAAGATTTGGACCTCCCCAGTGATTAACAATGTACACCAATTCAGACACTTCCTCATTCTCTGGCAGGTTTCCTTTGAAGCAGACAGGACAGGGGAGGCCAACAGAGTGGAAATCCTGTAAAAAACAAAGGCCTGGAAACCAGGGAATGCAAGAATAAAGCGACTTGCCCAGGGTCACAGAGGAAGTCTGTGAGGAGGCAAAAATGTAACCCAGGCTTGCTGGGTCTCAGGAACATCCTCTGCTCCGAAAAGGGAATCACAGCAAGAAGCTGTTCAGAAACCAGGAGTTTTTAGCTCCTGGCCACATACTGATATTGTGAAATTTTGTTTCTCTTGGGTGACTATTCCAGTTTCCATAAAATTGCCACATGTATTTTGGAAGTTGGACTGCTACCCTTTCAGCAAAACACAATGAAATCTGGGAAAGGGCCAACAGAGGAGCTGAAGGCTCATTATGCCAGGACACTGTACCAGAGAGTAGGTGCATCTCACTGTAGTAAACCACTCATTTACAGCTCCCTTCCAAATCTCCAGCAAGTCTTGACACTGGCAGGGTCCCCTATTTCCTCTTCACCCTGAACCAGTTACACTTTTTCTGCTGATAAAGTCATTATCTTTCTTTCTTTCTTTGACCACGTTGGCCACCCTGACCTTGCAAAAATGAGACGAAATGCCACACAGGGACCTAATGATTTAAATATGAGACTGCACATTTCATCTTGAAATTCAAACGATCTTATTAAAGTGTGGAGGGAAAACAGACAGAAGTACAGCCTTTTGTGTTTGGTTGGGTACATGTATTATTTATGATGTAGAATGAATGATTGCCTTGAATTTTGATATGTGAGGCAAATGAAGAAACGTTACCTCTTTATATGCAATGCTACAGGAAAGTGGTTTCTTCAAGCCTCTGATGTGGGAAAAGCTGGATTGTAGCACATTTCATATGTTTAATCTGCAGCTGAAAGGTAAACAGGCAGACCTGGTTTAACAATAAGGACCTACAGTCAGCTGTGGGGCAAATTCCATTGTATTTAACAGTATGGTACCAGAGCTGTATCTGCCCAGTATTTGCTGATTAGAACTTCATGTAATGGCAGTGTGATTACCGGCAGAGCAGTGACCTTCACCCTGGCAACTTGGCTTCCAGGGCCACAGAGCTCTGTAGCTGAATAACAGACTGATGTCTGGAGAAGACTTCAGTCATAACAGTCAAAACACTGCTCCGACTTTGTGATTTTTCTCATAATGGCCATCAGGATAGCAGGTGAATTAATCCCTTTTTCACACTGCCAAAATGACCTCTAAATTATTACAGACAAAGAGAGGAAAATGGCGAATTTATATTTAGTGGGAAAGGACTTGGGTCACCAACTTGCACACTCTATCAATAATGCCATAAGTAATCATACTGTCAGCAGGTATTTAAAAATCATTTCCACCTCATTCTTCAAGCTACTTTTCTTATCACATAAATGGAGAGTCGGACTCCATTTCTGAGTGCAGCTAGAGGCTGTGAGAGACAATGTCCTGTCCTTCCCTTCCCTCCCCTCCCACAGGAATCCCAACAGCAGGAGCTCAACCGTTTCCCAACCACTGCTATGCACAGTTCACTCATTTTTCTTGTTACATATACTGACCTGGTAAGTGCTGCCTATCTTCCTTGCATGTTTACATAGAGCATATATAAAAGGACACAGCACTCACATGGATAGACTGGCCCAGACATACTCGAGTGATATGAGCTTAAATATAACTAGAGTTTGCAAGGCATTTTAAGGTGAAAAGCTTCACATAATTGCTGACTACCCTTAAAAGTTGCATTTCTCCTTTTTTTCTGCTTACCATATACTGTCTGTAAGCGATGACAAATTAATAGGCTGTTATCTCACAGGATAATGACTTTCTGCTTCTATGTCGTGCTGAGTTGAATTGGAGATAGCCAGGTGTGAGCAAGGGAAGGATGCTGATTTCCAAAGCAGAGAGTCAAACAGTGACAGGCTTCTGCTACCAAAGCTTTATTCCTCTCTCATAAAATGAACTTAAGCAGACATTGGAAGAGTAACTCTTCCTGTTGGAGCGTGTTACAAAAAAATTGACTCTCATTTTTGTTGTCTGCTGCCTCCAGATATCAGCAAAACCAGTGCCAGTTGATGCCAGAAACAAGGACTATTTTACCAGTCAACAGAAGTAAACAAAAGTGCTCCTTCTCCTCCACCAGATTTTGACAGACTTATCCAGTGGAATAACTAACACCTGAATAATCTCATTGACTTTCTGCTGCTTTTTGGCACAGTGAAGCACTGGGCCATGAGGGTTTTTCTACACAGAAGGCATACCATTGTGAAGGCTTGGCTACACACAACATTGTAACTATACTGGTATAGTAAAAACGGTATAATTTCCCTAGGGGAGAAACAGTTATACGAGTATAAAGAAGCTTATTTATGCCTAAATTTCTATTTCCATACAAGCAGGCAAATAAGCTGTACTGGCATAAAACACCTCTGTGCCAGTACAACAGTGTTCCCAACTGGTGGTTATACTGATTTATCTATTTCAGTAGAAAAATCACACCTCTAATGGAAATAGCTGTACCAGTACAAAACCTGAATCAACCAGGCCTGAGCAAAAACTTTAGACAGGCTCCTTTTTTCCCCCTGCTCAATACTATAAAAACTGTCTTAAATAATCTGGCTAGGTATTTTTTGAGCACTGGCTTGGATTACCTTATAGTGCTCACTGGCAAACCTGGGTCAAATATTCAGTACTCTGGCAGCCAGGGAGGCTTCCCAGTGTGATGACAGTGCTTACGGGGAATATTATATTTAAATCTTTCTTATTTTGGTTCTTTTCCCTTTTAAGGAGCAATTAATGCCTGGCGTGGAGATATTAGTGTGGACAGTGTTGAGTGAGAAGCCATGCTCGCTAGGGCTGGTCAAGCACTGTGCTGACTCAACATCCCTTCTGGAACTGCTTACTGCCTTTGGGGCCAGTTTGGGTTTCCCTGCCTGACCCCTCAGCACAGCTGGGGAGGTGAGGCGAGAGAGGACGGTGCTGACAGCCATACCCACACTCCATGGATAGACAAAGGAGTTTCAGAAATCAGGCAGACCAAACCACATGGCCGAACCTGTTCCCTTAAAAACAGAAAAATGCAACCCTCATCATACTGGATACTGGTCTCATGATTTTGTGGGTCTGACTCATGATCCTTCATCTCTGAAAATTCTGCCTCACACACTGGAAAATAAAATCTGCTCCTAGGCACAGATCAGGTAGAGCTGGGATGTATTTCTTATAAAACCAGGTTTACATCCTGCACTTGGTATCTCTCTGGCAGACTTCAGTGCTGGACTGGTGTGCTGCTGTGGAGAATAACATTACCTGCTCTTGGGAGAAACCTCCCCTGGCAAGTTAAAGCTATGTTTTCTAATGCCACTTTTGATTACTGGTGACAATTTAATGTCCTGGGCATATAAGGCAAAAGTGTATTTTTGCCATTTTTGGTAATGGTGGAAAACTTTCTTGGAGTTAAAGGTGTGCAAAGGGAACTGGTTGAAATTGCTTTTGAAATCTCATTTGCATTGCACCCTTAGTCATGTAACATGAGATCTGCATCCTGAGGAAAACATGAAATCCTCACCTTTTGTTCCCAGTTTTGAGAACATGCAGCATGTTGTTACCCTGGGTTGGGCTCTATGCTGTCACTTAGTGCCAATAAAAACAGAAAAACATGCTGGAAGTGAAGTACAGCATCTTGCCACAGACCACACAAGCCTAAGAAAAGCTCTTCTGAATTGATGCAAATAAAAGGGGGGAGTGGGGAGAAGTACAGGTTGTCCCCAAGCCCTTTTTTTGTTTGTGCAATTGCTGTACTCAGCAAGATTTTACTTGTTTTAGAACTGGGTTTAAAATCCTCAGCCCTTCCACTGTGAAAAAAAGGGGAAGATGTGAACCTGTGCTGATGTAAGGCTTTTCCTTGAGAACAGGACTTCTCTTGTGCTGGGTCATTTGTTGGGAATTTTATTAGCTTGAAATAGTCTCCACTGCCTCCCAAGTGCAGTATGTAACACAAGATCTACTCTTTGCAGATCGTGCCCAATGATTTAGAATGTGCAAATAATTTAAAACGATCCATGCTCCCTCCATCCGAAGTTGCTTGCCTGGGCTGCCGTCCTGTGTTTATACAGGGGCTAATAGAAAGATCCTTGTTAAAGCACTTGCATGCTGCTGAAGCAGCAGTATCAGGAACTTTTCCCTCTTGGGTCTTCCTTTGGGGATAGCGGGCAGGATAGCTACAGGTGGGCAGGAAGCCTTAATGGACATACAGGCTATTTAACGATCAGGGAACTTCTACCATGCAGAAAATCTGTTTTAAATTTAGCAGCTGGATTCCAAATCCCTCTTGTATTATGTGTTTGTTGGAGACGTGTCTAGTTATGGATACAAGTACCTAGGAACGTTATCTAGTATTTCGTATTTAATGGATTTGGGGGAACAGATAAAAACACATGGGTATGTTAAGGTGTCTGGTACGAAAGCCAGCTGAACAGCTGTTTCTCTGCCTCTCTGAAGTTTGAACAATACCATGAGAGGTTGAATTTGTTTCTTATTTGATCTGTACTCACTGTATTTAGTATATAGGCCAGGACAATAGGACCAAAGAATGACACAGGAGTCCCAAGCTCTAGTTTTGTCTCTGCCACTAACATCTTGGGTGACCTCAGGCAACTCACATGACTGCTTTGCTCCCATCCTCCTCTTCTTCTGACTTTTCTAGTTTGTAAAGGTCTTTGGGGCAGGGACAGTCACTTATATGGTGTTTGCACAGTACCAAACACAGCAGGGCTCAGGAGCTCAATTAAGGCTCGTATTTACAAATATAAGTAAATAGTAATATAAATAGAAGGCATTCTGCCTGCTCAGCATACTGCTGCTGCAGAGGATTAACCCATTCCAGAAGTCCAATGTCTTCCTGACCGCTTTGATGCCAGGACAGATGAATAAAACATGCTACTCATTACTTTTAAAAAGCATTTGCATAAAATATATTGCTATATTTTACTACATTTTCCTGTTATGCAAGCCCACCTTTATGTGGTGAGATTTATTGCATGCTAAGATTTATTGACTTATTTCAGCATGGAAATGACTATTAAGATTGACCTGTCAGCAGTTTTTAATTTAATTGCTCTTTGATCCTGCAGCCTTGAAAATATTTGCATCCCAGCTACTGCTTTCTGCTGTACTCTACCAGTTGTGCCAAGAGATGCTTAGTTGCAAATGCAGAGTCCTAAGGAAGCCTGCGAGTTTCTCCATTTCTGGATGTGGCCCCATGATCTGATCTTGAATTACTGCAGGTTTTCAACCTCACTTTATCGTTAAAAGTGTGCTTTTGGGTGGCAATAATATTGCTTTCATTCCCAAACCTTTTAATTCCATTCTGACTATAGAATAGGCAGAATCTCAAATGAACGATTTCCAATCTGAAACCAAAACCAGATATATCTACATATGGCCATATTCTGTGTTCCATGCCCCCACAGGGCAGGGGGATGAAACCTGTGGCCACTCTGCATGAAAATACGTCTTAGCTTGCTCCTTAATATAAAGCAAATGTCTATGAGGATAGATGATTTGCATGGCATTTATAAGGAAAAATATTACACATCCTCCTCCTCTGTGGAGAAAACCAGCACTAATACACAACCTAGTGCAAAACTGACTATTTGGAAATAGTTAGGATTATCAGGACTATAAAAGAGAACGAGGATGTGGAACTGCCCTCTCCTGGAATGAAAGACCTTCTCTGATTCCCAGTTTGAACCTGGAAAAATTCTAATGACAGATGCACAGGATAAAACTAGCAAGCTTTAACTTGTATAACTGGGCTTAGAAGCGCACTATGTACCAACGCTGGCCCCAGTAGCAGTAATGCAGTAATTTTACATAACACAGAATTGTTGCTAAATTATTCATCAACACATAAAAAATATAACTCTTTGCAGTTCTGCAGCACTGGCTGTCTGCAAACTGCCTCTGAGAATTCCTTCCGTAAGTTGGGAAGTCTGGAACATTAGCCGGAAGCCGAATGACTGAGGGGATATGCACCATGGAGTCAGCCAAACCACTACTGTGTTTGGTTCTGGTTGGCTAAGGAATGTGCCAGGTACAGCCACCACCTGGGCTGACTGAAGGACTGGGGACTGGGTTTTATCAGCAAGAGTCTATAGTGGGGATAGCTGAGTCTGGTCTTGAACATCTTAACTAACCCACCAGGTAGCTGTATCAACAGAGATGTGCAACAGTCTCAGTATCTTACTGGTAACTTCCAAAATTCAGACTAACAGTGGTTGTGGTGACCTACTGCTTACTGAGGTCCCTCCTGTATGTTGTTTGCACTGTTACATGTTGCTGTGGCAGGGAGGGCTGCAGCAATTTGGGTTGCTCACTCCTAGGTTCTATCAGAAAGCAGATGCATCCACTTCCCTCTCCCTTTGGTATTATCATTGCCTCTGGTTTAAGAAGAGAAATCAGCACAGTCTACTGGCTGCTGGGATCTGGGTCCTGTAGTTGGCAAACGCTGGATCATGAATCACTCTCCACCTCAACTGCTGTCCACCTGTGGAGCCTTCACTCATTGCTTCAGCAGAAGCACGTGGTTTGCCATCTTGACTACTGGCTAAATCAAACCACATTTTGGCTTATCACAAAGAAAAAAAGAAACAAACCCAAAACAGTGACACAACCCATCAGTGATGCCCTTGCTGCCCAAATCAAAACCCTCAAGTTGTGACCCACTCACCCGTGACAAGCACTACAAGGGGCAAATGCCAGAGTTTCTGACAGAAACCCCTCTGTTGAATGCATGAAACAAGACAAAGGAAACCCATGCCTATTTGCACCGTGCTTGCTTTGTTTCTATTGCAGTAAACACAGGTTCTGATGTAGAAGACAATGATGTTCCACAGTCTTGTTCTTTCAATAAGGTTTCCTTTTTCAACTCCTGACTTGCAAACTGGACAATGGTGTTTGTTTATGAATAATGTCTTCTTTCAGTCTGATGTTCAACTGCAACACCACTATGCTTTGTTCATGGGAAAACCTTTTAGGGCTTCAAGCACAATAATGACCTCAGAAAAGAGACTGGCATGTACATGTTTTTATCAGTTTACAGACAAAAAAGAAGAAAAAAAAAAAAGGAAAAGAAATTAGCTGAAGATACCATTATTTGGAACTGGATTTGACATTGCTTCCAGCAGTGACTGCGTATAGCTGTTGTGACTGCGTCAAAACTTAGTCCCCGACTTTCTGAAAGTTCCTATTTTATAGGACAAAAAAAGCTACTGTTAAAAATGGAAAAGGATCCCATGGTAGAGATGCTTTTTTAACTATTCCCGACCTTCTGAAACGATGAAGGAGACTCTCTCTGTGCATGCTCCTGTACATATGGAATGAGTGATGGGAGGGAACAGACTATGGAAGCGAGCTTGTTCCTAAAATCCCTAAGTGTGAAAAACACAATATTCCTGTTAAAAGTAGTTCTATTTTCTATCTCTTTTTGAACTCTTCAATATTGCAATAAATCAGAAAACTGTTTAAAAAGAACAAAAAAAATCCTCAAGTTGGTAGACAAATACAGGAGAGAGGGACTTCTATATCTGATGTAGCATCATGTAGCCTTTTAGTACTTAAGCAAATTATATTTATTTAATAAATACTTAATAATCTTCAGTAACAGTAACCAAAAAAAAAAAAAAGTACTTTTTTTTTGCTCTTAGAAAGGTTCATCCATCTTAGCATACTTTGATGAACAACTCTGGGAATGCAACTACATGGAAACTTTCCCCACCCAAATGAAGACATCAGCAACGAATCAAACTCCCTACCCTTCACAGCAACAAAAGAGAAAAGCAGATCAGAATAGTGATGCACCAAATCCAGGTGAACATTACTGGAAAATCAGGAGTTTCTTTGATTCATTTTATGTTTAAAAAAGGAACTCAATCATCATTGCAAAGGTCATTTTCTGCAAGCAGAGGAATGCAACCATTATGGCAGTTAAAGCTTTGGCAGGGGCATGGCATATTTTATTGTGTGTGGTCAGCGGCAACAAATGGAGTAAGAATGGGAATAGTCTAATAAATCTTAACAGAAGTCTCAGAGGCAAAGCACAATGCATATGTAACTCAGCAGAGGATTAGAGATGAGTAGAGAAACAATACACACAAATAAATACTCTAAATATGTAAAAGTTGCTAATTAACGGTTGCAGAAGACAACTATTTTTCATACTGCACCGACAAAGAACCAATTTATAAACATTTCATTCAGACAAACTGATTCAAATCAAGATTTGTGCAGATCTTTGGATTCAAAATAAACCTCATGCATAAAGCTAAGCAGCACCCAACAACAAAACTGTTTCTTTCTTTTCTGAAGAGGTTAGAGGGAAAGAAGCTATCCCGGGGTGGCATTTTCCCATTATTTCATAAATGCATCTCTTGTTCTCTTCCTTTTTCCTACACTGATAAAGTGTCAATTATTTTGGTAGTAGCATAAATTGTGCAAATCACTTGTATGAGCTGGGGAAGTTGGACCCTGCCATGTCTGAAACTCTGTAGATTGATGTGCATGTCAAGAGGTCTTCAGGTCCAATACTTTGCATGACTAACATTAGCAGTCTGTTTCTACAGGAAAAAAGAATCTATAATTACTAGAATCTATAAGAATCTATAAGAGTCTAAGTCTGCTCATGCAGACAACCAGTATTATTTAAAATTAAATGTCTAATCAGATATTTAATGCTGGCTTAATGGTTGAGTAACACTCCAAACTCAAGTTGAAAAAAACTATAATAAAAACAAGTAAAAAAAAGGGAGGGGAGACATACAAATTTTTATTTGAGACATCAGACTGGACTTCTCTATGCTCTGAACATTGATTTATACCTGTACAAGAAATAAAGATACCAAATCCAAATTCTCCATTCAGTTTCCCTGGTGATACCATTTTTTCACCTCATTTTAGTCTCTTACTAAAAAGGACAATATAAAGGGCTGAATGAATCAGGCATGCATCAGACTCTTTCCTCTGGTTGAACCGAGGCAAGAGCATGTGGGGGCAATCTAGGCTGAGAGATACACTAAGGAAAAGGGGAGCTCGTTGTCCTTCTTTCAGTCCTTCAGAAACGAAAGCAGCCTGCAGACTGTGCAGCTACAGGTGCCGTGACGGGACGTGTCAGGGACTAACCTCGGCAGCATGTGCACCCCTAGACACAGGCTGTGTCTGCACTAGCAAACAGTGTGGGACAGTAAGAGCAGACACATAGATGAATATACCTGATGCTTAGGACACAATGTCTTTAACAGACACATTTCAGGGCTTTTCTTTTAACTTAGGATGAGTTAAACAGTGTTACTAAAAGCTTTAATAGAAAGTTACTATATGGACTATTATAAATGGGTTTCTAATAAAATCTGCATTCACTTAGGTTAAATCAAGCTGTTACCAAGAATTCAACAGCACCTGGATGACAACGTAAGAGAAGAGAATGAACATCCAGCCTAGCCTTCCTACTGTAGACAGCTGAAGTGCTCCTCAGTTTTTAGTCTGAGGTGTGACTGAGCCATCAGGATTTTTTGTAATTTTTTTTTTGTCACAGTGAAGATGACATCTTATCTTGTACTTGTTTTTGTAGTGTTTTATCCATGGGAATTGAATACTCAGAAGTTTACCCAGGAATAACATTTAGAAACTTTAGTTCTATGCAGTACCAGCATCCAGAACCAGAACTTTTGCATTGTGAAGCCCAGAGGATATTATCATCCAACAATCTAGTTCTGAATCCCTTACATTAAAAAGTAAGCACTCATATAACTTATTACACTAAAAGGGTGCTAGTAAGGAGAGGCTACACACCCAGGGCCTTCAGGCAACACTATGAACAAGAAGGAGACCTGCACTGAATTTTGTCTTGCAGCACCTAACAAAGGAAGCTGTATTTGCTGCTGGTTGGACTACCTGCAGCATTCAAACTTATGAGTGACTGAATCGTTTCCTGTGATAGCATTTTCAACGTTAGTATTTCTGATCTTCAGCATACTGAGAAGACTTTTAAGGCAAAAGAAGGCTAATCACAATCAACAAAAGTTCTCTTATTTATCCTACAGTGCAACAGAGCACCTTAATTCTGAATATATTAGCTTTCCTAATGAGGAAGTGGAATATTATCAGTACTGATTCGTTATTGAAATGTATATTAAGTGACATGTTGATTCTAGTTGGTGATTTCTACTGCATTACTAGGCTGTTAGTTGTGAGTGCTCTCCTGGCTTAAGACATTTTATATTAGACTTGAGATATCAAGCACAGCATATTGGTTTGCTTAAGTCCATCTCTAGTTCTAATTTCTTTCTGTAAGTGGAAAATATTTGGCAAAAAGACCATTTCAAGCCATGTCAGGTTTTGATTTTGTTTTTTATTCGTGGCACTAACATATCAATATTTTACAATATATAATATATAGTCACATTAAATGCAGATGGCTAAATATTCTTGTGCTTTCAACAGTCCATAACTATACATTTTAAATTCCAGCTCAAAAAAAAAAAAAAAAAGAATCTGCCACCACTCTAGTCTATGATTATAAAAATGTAAATGTACAAACTTCCTCCTTTTGAGTTTCATTACAATATAGGAAATGTGAAAAAGCATTTTCATTTGTCCTTTTTAAGTTAATCAATTTAACGAAATATTTTCAAAATATATACAACAACAACTACCAAAGTAGTTAACATTTGAAAAAAGATGCTGCTATAAATACTTGTGAGACAACATACAACAGCCATACAAATTAGAAACAAAGGGCCAACTTATGCATGACCTGAACAAGAGTCCACAAAAGTCCTGGTTACTGATATAAACCAGTTTCACTTCATTTTGCAGTGCAGGAATGAATTCTACATCTTGGACCTCTATGCAGGACTCTGAATCTTATTTAACACCTTCACAGTCTGTTGCAAATAGAGATCCTTTAAGGTGGCTCAATACTTCTGAAGTATTACTATACTTCTGAATGTTACCAGGGTTCAGCATATCTCTGCACATTAGCATTCTATACGTCATATCCCATAAGTAACTTTGCAATAGACAGTGTCTCACATTCATTATTAATTGCCTGCTTTCTCAGAGCTCCATCAGAGATACAAAGTTAATTTAATTTTAAAAACCAATGACCCCAGCATATGACAACTTAGGTACCATAACTTTTTTCTCGTGATTGCATTTATAGACCTTTATTCTGATTTTCACTCCAACAATTTACAGCCCTTTCTGAAATCAAATAAGAAGCAAGTAAATAGTTTGAAATAGTCTGAAATGTTTTTAACAACTTAAAATGAGTATTACTTCTCAGATAGCTAGTAAAGTTTTTAATTTTGCCCATAAATACAATTAAGTATTAACACAGGACTGCACAGTGTTTATATTCTTATTAACCTGCCAACAAGAATGGTTTATTGGCAACCTTAAATATTCAGAGGCAAAACACAATTCCTTGGCACAGAAGCTTTACAGCAGAGCAACATATTTCCCCCTTAGAATGATTATGCAGAAACACACAGAAAATTAACTACAACTTATTTTGGCCTGTAGACAAGAGAATATACTAAACTTCTTGATGTTTTTTTGCCACTTCAGAGCTTGAATGATGATTATGGATACATACGGGGTTATATTTTCCAATTATCTGTTCTTTTTATATGATTCAAACAAGCAGAGGGACCTATAACAAAGAAAAGCACATGATCATTCAAGATATTTTTAAACTTCCAACTGCTAACATTGTTAACCAAACATTCTCCTGTGAGGCTGCTTTAAAGCTTGGTCTCTTCATCTGCTCTTTGGGACTACTTAAAGCTTATCTATTTTTTTCTAGCTGTATCAGTTGGTTTAATGAAAGGTGCTATCCTTCCCTAAAAACCCCACAACTCATACATATTTATGTTTATTGCAGCTATTTAGGTTGTAATTACACAATTTCTGGAACATAGGTGATGCATTTTTCTCTGAAAGTCCTTCATTTTGTGGAAAAAACAGAAACCCAGGCTGTGAGTATGCAACATTGGACAGTCAAACTCTATTCTGTGTCAGCTAGCTGTCACTGGCCATAAAAATCAATTGATGAGTACTTTGCTTACTGATTAAATGAAGGAAACTCCCAATGGCTTTGATTCAGGAAAATACTTAAACAAATGCTTATCTTCCTTCCCAGTCCTCAGGTCATTTAAGCATATGCTCAATTTTAAATACATATGCTAAGGTGCTCTTCCAAATTCAAAGTTACTGAGCTTTGATTCTATCACAGAGATATACATTAAAGTCACTGCAAAAACTAAACAGGAATAATGTACTTGATGAAGTCTAAATTTTCCATTTTGGCCTTAGTATCCTTGGCAGAAGCTTTATTCCTGAGGAAAAAAATAGGTCATGGTATAAATTATTAGCAAGGTGAAGAGTTCAAGTTAAGTTTTATCTTACAATTCAAACAGTAACAGCATGCAAATGCCTGCCTCTCACTGTGCATGGGAACTAGAATCACCTCATAGGCTCATTTGACTACCTGTATATCAAGCTCGGCCAACCTTATTGTGGGGCCTCCTGCCCCCTTTCCAGCCTACCAAAGCCAACATTAACTGTGGCTTTGAGTCTGTAACCCTGTCATTGCACCCACAGATAATGATAAGAAACAGTATTTGTTCATTCACAATTATATATCTCTGCTTATGTGAGAGGAACAGTCCACTGCTTGGTATGGAACTAGGCCATGCTTCCTAGAAGACACTCAATGTGCCATAATTCAGATCAATGTGTTACTTGTTGACAATCAGCTCCCAACTATCCCAGTGTACACCATGCACTCATTGTACTGGTGCAATAACTATCTTACCTGGCTTCTTTGATTGCCAACAGAATGATAGACTGCACTTATCAAGAGTTCACGTGACCTAATGCCTATGCCAAACATCATCATGAATGCTTGTGGATACTCTGCCGGAGCCAAATTAATTTTTAAAATCTCAGTGAGCACACAGAAAGGGCTGCTTTGGTGCTCTTTATTGGAAGATATATGGAATATATATGGATATATGGAATCTGCAGAATCTCCCTTGCACATACCCCTAAGAAGTGGTCTATAGCAATCGTTTTACCGTGAGCCTGTTCTTCAGAGATATAACTTGCCTTCCCCACCATTTGCAGACACATTCCCCTGCAGTATTTCTACCAAATCCCTGGGTACAACTCTACCTAAAATGAATGGATGGCATACAAGCTAAAGCAACTTTTATACCTTCTCTTCTTTGGTAAAATTTTTAATCCTGCATGGACTTGTGCTGCAACTACACCTACAGCTAGACATCTAACAGGTTATTTGCATGTGTAGCTATGCTTTTTTCCACAGATAATCATGGTAAATCCCAAGGCAACTTACACAAAACCAAAAATACACATGCATTGATATACAGAATTTCAGAAATCTAGCTAGGTTATTTTGCATTTTCTGAGATGGGAAATAGAAAGTTAAAAACTGGACATATAGATCTTCACTATGTGATTCTGTTTGACACAACTGAAGGAAAACAATAGTTCACTTTTAACAACAGAAGCTCAAGTGGTACAGCTCTATGACTGGAGTTTTGCCCACCAGAATTAGCCAAAATATGGTCTCAAATTAGCTGTTTATTTCCTAGATCAACTGATTCTCCTTTGCACATGAGGCAGACTGCACAGCTGGGAAGCAGGCTCCTCACCAGTAAGACACGTTCATGTCTCAAGACAATTAACCACCAAAGGCACTGGGGCAGCCATCACAGTTGGTGGCTTTACTTGATGCCACCTCCTTGACTTCCTTTTATATTTTGGATGTGTTGAACAACTGCCAGGTTCCTTGACAGACCACTTCAAAAACTGAAGAAAAATGTTACTTCCTGCACTTTGTCAGGTCTTTTCCAGTTTGGTAAATAAGTTCATCCTGTTCCTGTAACATGCCTGTGCCTCTGCTCCCTTTAGGTAGGATCGGTAGTGTAACCACTTTCTGGCAGGTCGCTGAACTGCCCTGCACTGCGGATGAACCATTTTACTCAGCAGGCCCAATTGGGCTTGGCACCCCCAAGAATTTTCCTTCAGGAGTGTGTGGACAGCAAGAGAGTGCAATAAAACAGAAGCTGTTTCTTCAAAACAAAGGGTGATTTATTTGCCAAAGCAGGCACAGTACTCCAAGAAATGAATTAAAGAAGAGCCAGAAGACTTAGGAACATACTGTCTTACCTATACTTAGTATTTCCCTCAAGCACCTATTTCTGCTCTGGTTTGCTTTGGCTGACCCACTTAAGAGACTGTGCCATGCAGACCCTGACTCTCAGAAAGGCAAGGTCAGCCTCCAGCAACTTTTCTCCTCCCTTCCTGCATAGTGAATCTTTTAACCTTAAAGTTCATGACTTTAGCAAATAGCTGTGTAATCAGGGGAGGGGTGGAGGAGTTGCCTTTTCACAGATATTACTAGAGCTCAAATGTTTGTTGGGATGCTCCTTATCTAGGCAATTGGTTGCTTTTTACATGTGGTTCCACTGACAGCCCCGTTTGATCTGCTTCCATTACAAATAACTCTTCATAAATAAGCACCGAATCACATATAACTAAGGAACATAGACTCTTCCCAGTTCTCCACAATATTAGCCAAATGAATGACTTTGCTGTCAGAAGCCCTTGTCCCAGAAAGCTTTGAGAAGACAATGGAAGAGAAACAGATGCCATTACTGAACTGAACCACTTACTCTGCTGTCTAGTTGCTGCAACCAAAATCTTCCAGAAATCATACTCTGTCTTGGACAAAACATTGCTCTCTTTTATTTTCATAAAAGATCTATATAATGAAGCATACTCTTCTGCTGTTTCAATGTCAAAACTCCCAAAAATTACTCTGTCTTGGAAATGAAACTAGACTGGCACAGTATTTAGAAGAATATGTGAGAATATCTGGGGTACTTTCCTGGCCTGCACTGGTAATCCAAGTGTTTTGAAATAAATCCACAAAGAAATGATAAAGACTTGGTTTCATGAGTAGAGCTACTGATTACCTCAGAGACCTCAGCATGAGCAGTGCAGTTGGAAGAAAAAGAAATTTGGAAGGAGCAAGAAAATACCTGCATCATGTATCCTTCAATGTCCAAATCCTGTTTTTTTTCTATCAGTTGGTTACGTAGAGAAAGAAAGGCCTGATTTCTTCAAAATTTGTACTCTTAAAATCATAGATTATCTAAAGTTGGAAGGGACCCATAAAGATCATTGAGTCCAGCTCCCTGCTCCTCACAGGACTGCCTAAAACTAAACCATATGACTAAGAACATCATCCAGATGCTCATCAAGATCTGAGAGGTTTGGTGCTGTGACCACTTCCATGGGGAGCCTGTTCAGGTGACCAACCACTCTCTCAGTGAAGAATTTTTTCCTGTTGTCACCTGAACTTCCCCTGACACAGCTGCACTTCCTCATGTCCTATCACTGGTCACCACAGAGAGGATATCAGCACTTGCTCCTCAGCTGCCCTCCTTGAGGAAGACATTGTCTGCAAAGAGGTTGCCCCTTAGCCTTCTCCAAGCTGAACAAACCAAGTGAACTCAGATGCTCCTCATAATCTTATGCTTAACATAGTTATTTTTCACATGAAAAATAACGGCACATCCAGATTTCTGATATAATCGGAACATGGCAATATAAATTTCCCTGAAACACTAATTTGTTTGTGCCATTTGTATGATTCTGTGGATTTTCTGGTTTCTTAGAAATAATATTTTTTGGGCTACTTTCAAATGTTAAAATTTGAGCATATTTTTTCATTATTTAAAAGAGGACAAGTATGCAAGGGTAAAGCCTTTTTACACATTTATGGCTGGCATCAGCTAAATCACGTGTTGGGAAAACTACATCTGCTTTTGTACACTCCCTAAAATCCCTGGATCAAAGTCCATTCTTGGATACTGCACTGTAACATTGGGATGCTTCCACTAAGGCCAATCGATCTGCTTCTCTTTACCAAGAAATGCAGTGTAACTTGAGATTAGGAAGAAAAAACTTTGATCAGAGGTTAGTGAATTTATCCAAAAATCACACACAGGCAACTGAGCATTTAGCCACCTGGAAGACAACTGATTCACAGCTGATCACAGAAGTGAAACACACACCACTCGATTAATAATGTTCAGGCAGACATTAAATTGACCTCCCAGTTTTACTGACAGCTCTCAGCACATGTAACCAAGGTGTAAGTGTTGAGAATCAAGGTCTAGGACACACTACTGAAATTAGGAGAGAGTACTTATTTTTAAATTTGCTTCAGGGTCTCATATCTGTAAGTTCACCTTGTCTAAAGGACATACAGCATTATCTCAGATACACAAGAATAAAAAGGTAATGAAAACACTTTCTGAAATTATATACAGGCTCTTGATTGTCTCTTTTAATAAAAACTATTGAATATTCAAATTGTTGCATATATGCACAGGTGTGTTTCATTAGCTGTTCAAAGGTTTCAAATACATTCCAAATCTTTGATTTAGCTAGAGAAAACAGTACATGTACCTTCTCCTGATGGAAGAAAGAAATGTGTGTCTAGAACAGCTTAAAAACGGATCTGAAAACACAGCTAGCATAGGTTGTTTCATCCACAGTAAAATATAAAAGTACATTTACCTTTCTTAACTTTGCTGCTCCAGCACCAGAGCGAATGGCCTCCATTAGAGCTTGCCTTGCCTCCAATGGGTTACCTGTAACTGTGGCAGAGGATTTAGGAGCTGCTGCTGACAGTTGAACGGGAGGTGGTGGTGGTGGCTGGGCAGGGGCAGGTGGGATACTAAGCTGCCCTTCCTGAAGGTCTTCTGCCTTCTGCAAGGATAGTTCTGCGTTCCTAAAACGCTGCAGCTCTTCAGAGGCCAATGAGGAGATCTGCTCATGATGCGGTTGAAAGAAGGTGATTAATATCAAACATGGCTAAACTGTAATTATTTGACAGATGATGCACTTTCAGTACCCCAATTTCATTTTGCTTGAATGATGCAAAACACACAGAACTTTTGTTTGCTCATGGGGTCGAACATCTGTTACTATTCATTCGCATCCCTCAGCTGGGCTGATTACTAGCATCAAGATTTTGGCATTGAGTCTGTCTCAGAAACTCAATCTTTATTTACTGTGAGATCCAGCATCCTGTAATTCTTCTTGGCATGTAAGGTAAGAGAGAAAGTTGGACTTGGTATTAATTTGAAAACAACCACAAGGGCTTTGGAATCAGGGAGATATATTAAGGCTGCAGTAGCCACCCAGGAATCTAATTATTTTTTTGCAGTCTAGGCTGCACAGGAATAATCTCAAATGACAGGGATGCTCTTCCAGATCTGAGTTCTCAGACATAGCTTCATTGAAAAAAATGGCATTAAAGCCAAAGTTTCCAGCCATACTTGAAAAAAAAAAAAAAAAAAAAAAAAAAAAAAAAAAAAAGACCAGAGAGAACTGTGTGAAAGCACTGAGAACAAAATCAATTGATTATTCTTCCAAGTGTGTTTCTGTGGAATTTCTGAAACTAAAATCTCTGCACGAGTTACCAGCTTGGAAACTCATCCTACTTCAAATGCATGCACGCGAAAAAGACAATCTTTCAGACTAAGCCAGCTTTTCCATCAACTGTCTCAAGAGATACTTTTGCCATTAACACCCTTACTAGTAATAATCATGAGAAATTGTTAGTAATTACAATTATTTGGCAATTATTAGGAAATTCAGTATCATGGGTCAAATAGGAGGTTTCCAAGCAGATCAATTAGAATTCTCTTCTCAGAGAAACTGAGACACAGAACTTCTGTGGGGAAAAATTAAAGGATTCATCTCCCATCAAATAATCCACAGAAAGCTCCTGTATTCTATTCCCTCACTGTACACAAACAATATATATATGAGTATAACATCACGTTAGATAAAACATGAACATTTGAGATAACTTAAAAAGGACAGCCCTTTCATCATAGCACATCTGCATTGTGCCCTGTATACATACAAACACAGTCATTTAACTAACACAGGTGACACAGTGTGAAAAGGAAGTGTATGTTTTCTAGGCAACTTCCTCTAAAATTACGACAAAAGCTTCTCTGCCGGAGGAAGGTATTCCAAAAAGTCTCTGTGATGACACACTGTCACTTAATTGTAAGACCCTCTTTTACACAAATTTAAGTTTATTCCCAATGAATGCAGAATGCAATTCAGTACATGTGAAGATTGTTGCTGGCTAGGACATCCTGCTCACAGGCTCAGAGTAAGTTGTACCCTACCTGCATCAAGCACAGTAAGATATTTGAGGGATGAAGAATTCCCTAACACAGGAAGAGACTTCTTCTATCTAATGACAGCTATCTGGATATGTGCTAATGAACTGAGTCACTGCACGAGGGAAATGGGAACCTCCATGCCAAGAACACATCTTTGGTTGGATTAGTCAACTGAGTGATAACTAAGGCTAGAACAATACAGGTTTTGGCTATTAGGAATAAGAGGTGCTTTAATGATTAGGTAAATCAGAGAGAAGGAGTCATCCTGCTGTGGTGAATGTTGATGGAACATCAAAATCAATTATCTGCATGCTACTTGCATGCACCATGTTAGCGATTAATAGCATGAAGAAGCTCTAGTGTGTTTTCAGGTAACTGTGACTGGAGGTATATGGTAAATAATGCAAATATATTAATCTAACTGCATACTCCTGAAGTACAACTTCTCTGCTCAGAGAAGTTGTGGATGCCCCATCCCTGGCACTGTTCAAGGGCAGGTTGGATGGGGCATTGAGCAACCAGGTCTAGTGGGAGGTGTCCCTGTCCATGGTAGGGGCATTGGAACTAGATGTTAATGTGTGGCCAGTCTTCGCGAACGAAGATCTGGGAAAGGTGTTTTTACCTTTCAAGCCTGCGCAATGGATTTTTT
>JAWWLV010000088.1:82647385-82721177 GCA_035041135.1 Platyrinchus mystaceus
TCCTCAGGACGTAGGTTTGTTTAGAGTGACCTTCTCTTAGATGGATGGCCTTAGGGGCTGACGAGCTCCATCTAACCCGGGGGATTGTCCCTGAAGCAGGACCGGGAATCGAACCTGCGACCACGGCAATGAGAGCGCAGCGTCTTAACCGCTAGACCACCAGGGGTCCCCACCCAGTAGAAATTGACTGCACTTTAAAGATCACTTACCATCTTGATTTCTTACCTTTTTCAGCTTTGAGGTGCCACTGTGGCCTCTAATTGCTGCTAGTAGGGCTGAGCGTGCATTCTCTGGCTCAGCATATGAGGGTTTCCTGTGATTGCCATTTAGTGCACTGTTTGAAACCTAGAATATGAAAGGAATAAATCTCACATTGTTATTAGATATTTACTTAGAGATAGCTTGGAAACACTTTTTGGCACTTGTACCAGAATGCAAACTATGAAGACTAATCAGTCTGTCTTGTTTTGGGCCTGCTTTTAAAACCCTTACACTGAACAGTGAGGATATGTGTAGATAGTAATGCTATCTTAGAGATGCAGTCTCATATCTCCTGAGCATGAAGTCAGTGCCAAACTATTATTATGCCCTAGTAATACAAAATGCAGTTTTGTTTCATTATAGTTATTTACAGGTTTTCTCCACGCTGTGTGTTCCTGGTTTTACATAACATAGTGAAATGAGGGTTCAGCTCTTAGACTAACCTCAATTACCTCTCGTTTATGCTGTGTCTATGCACCCTCTGCCTCTTCTAGCTAGTGCAGCAGCCGTGGTGTTGCATAATATACAGGATATGCAGAATAAGCAGCAGCTTGGTCTGTATTTTGCCATCATAAATTTTTCAAATGCCTTGTGTTCTCCAGCTCACCAGCAACTGTACCAGTTATAAAACCTCTGGTGTCTCACAGGGTGAATACAGGGCTCTGCAGTTTGAACAGGCTTAAAAATGTTTCCACTTTACCTTTCTGAGTTTCTCCTTTCCTCCTCCCGTTTGAATGGCTTCCATTAGGGCACTGTGAAGCGATGTGTCTTTTGGAACTGGTTTCTGGATGACAGGTTTGAACTTCTTCTTTGGTCCAAAGATATTGGTCTGCACATTAATATCCACATCACTGACAGCATTAATATCTGAATCATCAGGTTTTTCCTCCTGTTCTGACTCTGCATTTGCTGGTGCACCATTTAACTCGGATGAAGCTTTAAAAGAACTAACCTGAACACCATTAGCAGGAGGCCATTTAGTGACTCGCAAAGATGAGCTGAAAGAGGATGGGACTCCTTGGAGATCAGGAGACTTAGGAGATGAAGCTGAATTAGCAAGGGTCAAAGTCTCACATTTCTGGTCAAACATGAGACGTGTCTTTTTCTCTGCTATACTTTGTTTGCTGTTTAAACCATGATCCTCTTCTGCACTGTTGTTATCCTTTGAAGAGGATTTAGTAAGTGGGACACTGCCATTCTTTTTATAGAAACTCAGAGGAGTTGCTTGATTTGGTGCCCTGATATTTACTTTGTTTTCCATGCCAGAATTATCACCAGGTATAAACCTGTGGGATGCTTTCTGACTGCAACTAAAAACACTTGAAAGTGTTTCTCTTGTTTCTGCTGATTCTGTTTCCACAGGGCTATATTTGGCCACAATAATACATCTTTTTGGTGAAACTTCTGCTTCAGACTTAACCTCTCCTGCCCCTTGCTTGTTTTCATCTTTCTCATGATATTCCACAGAGTCAGACTTAAAGGTAGTTGCATTGATGTGTCTTGCAATGGCAGAAGCAACATACTGACTGGAAGTTCTCCTGTGTGGCTTTACAAATGGAAGTTCCAGCTTGTCCTTATTAATGGTTGGGGCTGCTAATGGTGCTACCTGAGACTGTGTAACTGGAAGAGGTAGTTTGGTCCTTTCATTCTCAGACTGTTTTTCAGCTACCTGGGTAATAACTGTTTGTGGTGCTACAGGTTTTGGAACTGCAAGACAGACAGGTTTGTGTTCATGTTTTACAGTAAAGGGCTTAGAGCTTGCGGTGACTGCTGACTTTTTAGAAAAATGCTCAGCAGAGTCATCACTTTGCCTTTCCATAGAACTTGACCTCCAGAATGCCTTCACTTTCCCAATATGAATTTCCTCACTTTCATCAGAAGAAGAACCTGGTATGTGTTTACTAACACTAGTGTTTGGGCCTATAAGGTTGCCTAGTTCGTCTATCTTAATGGCACCAGTGGAGAGTGAAACTCCTCTATCAAAATGTCTTACTTCAGGTTTGGGAGGGACAACTTTAAAGGTCGTCAAACCCATTTTAGGTTCATAGTTTGATCCTGAATTCTGTGCACGATGACACCATGTAGGTGCTGATGGGACTTCTACTTCCACTTTTTTTGCTGGTGGCCATTTGATTTCTAATTCTGATTTACTTTTTTTCAGCGATCTTTCCCTGCTATTATATTCATTATATGGATTTAGCTTCTCTTTTGCTGTATTGATTTCAGCTGTGGTCTTGGAGTGAGATGGACTCAGCTTAGATTTACATTCCTCAGACTTCACAATGAGTTTGGGAGCGGGTTCCAGTCTTAAGTTCTTTTCACTTCTTTTTTCAAAGGAGGATGTGAGAGATTCAAACATATCTCTCCGCTGTTCCACAGGCAAATGACTGAATTCATTTTCAGATGGTTGCTGATGTATTAGGTCCTTCGATATGCATACAGCTCCACCATCTGTGTGTCCCTTATCAAAGGAACTTGCATTGTTGTTTTTATTTGTGAAGTTTCCTGTATTAACAGAGTAGGTTGAGATATTTTGTGGAACCTTCATCTCCATCGCTTGATTTTCACCTGAGTTAGAGGTGCTAACTTCTGGAGCATCATCTATGACTGTTACTGGAACAGAAATGGAAACATCTTGGGCAGCCTCAACTTTTCTTATATATGGGTTCAATGCTTCATTCACGTAGTCAGACTCAGAGTTACTCATACCATCCACTGCTGAAAAATACACATACAACATTACATATTGGCTGTATTTAGGCAATATGACTTTAAATTACACAAACAGCTAGCACAAGCTTAAGCAGACCAGATATTTTAGTTACACTAAAATTAAAAGAAATATTTTTATGCTTGTATTACAAAAAAAGGAGAGGTCTGGGTCCTTCTTATTGTCTGGTTGCTGATTACGATCAGCCAAATATTCCTGCAGTCCTCCTGCTTCAGCCAGTGGGAAACATACAAATAGAGCTGAAAGCAGAATTTCATCTATTGTTCATACGTTATCTTTGACTAACTTATCTCAGTGATAAACATTTCACTGCATGACTCCAAAGGAGAAACATTTCTGAGAAACAGCAAGCAACTCTAAATTATGTTTCCCAGACCTGGTTAGTAATAACAGCCCAGCTGAAGGATTTCCTTGAACAAGCAAACAAAGAAACAGTACTTTTATTTTTTCCTTCACTCTTCTCACCCTTTATTACCAGTGACTCCAGAAGCCTCATTGTGCAAGAAGCTTAAATATCCTTTCAAATTCACTGGTATAATCAAAGGTTACAAAACAGAAGCTAAGGAATTGCCATGTTAGAGAACTCACAAGAAATCAAATCAGAATCAAGTCCACTGCAGAAGTATTAAAATAAAGATGGGAAGTTTTAAAAAAGTATTCAATGCCATTTTGTGCCAAACCAGTAATAGAAAAGTATTTTTAATACACAGTAGGAAAAAGAGGAGCACAATATGACTTTCTATCTCTTCCCACTGATACATGTTTTCTCATTTTTAATTTTTAAATATGCCTGTTAACACAGAGGAGGTGTTGGCAAAAACAAAAATGTCTCGTCCTTTTTCCACTTCACTATGATAAAATACAAAACAGAGGCATTGTTCATTTAAACACAGACCTAAATTCACAACTGATTTAGCTTCACTGAAGTCAGTGAAATTATACCAAATTTGGCCTATAATTAACTACTGTTCATCTCTTTTTGGTAGCAGACACTGAAATACAATGATGATCCGATATGCAATTTGAAAAATATTCAGTGCAAGCCTATAAAAAGTGGCGGCTCCTGAAGCAAAGGGAGAGCAGCCACTTTGGGTGGATCCCATTCTGCCACAGACCCGTGAGCTGTTCCCAGTGATCTTAATGAGAAATGTAGAGGATGCCTCAGAGTACAATTGATTATTCTGCATCTACTGGTTATTTCTCTTTTGTTCTGAAGAGGTAACACATTTTCCTACCTTCTAAGTCTTCATCCAGGTCAGCCAAAGTCTGCTGGAGTTGTGCTTCAATGAATGTATCTTCATTGTCACGCTTAGCCAAAGCCATTGCTTCAGCTTGCCTACTACGGGAAAGAAGAGAAAAACTTTGGGTTTCTGCCCTTCTTTTTAGCTTTGCACTGTTGCTCTGAAACATAGTATCATTTCATGCCCTTCGTTTCCACTGTTTAATAATGAGTTTAACGAGTTTAATAAACTCATTCCCTGAAGTATGAAAAATATGTAGCCTGAGAGACACACACCACCATATTGACACATCCACAACCAGGAAGGATCTTGGTGGTGCCTGCGCAAACTCAGTGTGCTGGCAATTAAAAGATTAGGATTAATAAAGCCTGTTGCAAAGAAATGGTTCAGCTTCACTGTGAAGTACACATTTCAGCTGGACTGCAGAAATACAGCATACACCAAGACAAAGTTTTTGTGTATCCATACAACTGTAAGGCGGACCACTAGCCATCCTGGGCACCTGCTGTATCAATATATCTGCACCTGAATTAAATAAAAATTGCATGATAATGAAAAATAAGGACAGCTAAAGTACTGTTGGACAATCACTCTTCATCCTGAGGGGTGGGAGGGAAGGAGAAAAGAGAAATTAATCCTTTGAGAATAGTTTCTAATGAAACATAAAAAGGGACCTGATTTTGCCAGAAACCTGATGAAGTTGTACAGTGGTCTAAAACAAGTCTGAAATCAAAATGAATGTCAAGTGTTGTCTTAGTTTATTAAGAGAAGAAAAAGAAAATGAAACTAAGAAAAATCCTAACAAAAAATAACTAAAATTAAAAAAAACACCCTGTATGGCAACCTGTTACAAAACATGAAAAAACTTAGAAAATAAAATCATGACCAGCAGAAAGTTTTTATCTAAATCATTGAAACTAGAATTTCACAATGGGCAATTCATTTTACCCAGTTATCTCAGCTGAATTTAAGACATCACTGTCTGTGATATCGTATCCAAGTTTTGCCCTTGTGATTAGCCTATTGAAAAAGTAATTTTCCATTCCAGCCACACTTAAACTAGCTCTGGTCAGGCGAAGCAGATTTGCCCTTTTCAAGATCAAATCCTTAACAGCAGAGATACTTAAGAGTAACAGATGACACACTTTTTCTGTAGTTTAGCAAACAAATGAAAATGCCTGAAAATGACATTTTTCTGCTGCCTTTGAAGATAGAAATTGGAATAAGAATTCGGGAACGTTTCCTGATATTGATTTAAATTACGTCCAACCATGCAGATTCCTTTTTAGCTATTTGATTGTTTGATTCTTCCCTTGCTCATACCAGGAGCAACTGAAAGCACATGTTGATGAACCATATATTTAATTTTATTTAACTTCATTATTTATTTATTTAGCATTCACCTCTCCTTTATGTCTTTTGTAGTAGTATTGGATCCCAATCCTTCTACTTGTACCTGAAATGCCTTGCACTTACAAAGCTCAGTTCAGGTATGAGGGATCAATGAAAACAACAAGGAAGCCTTCCAAAACTGTCATACATTGCACTCTTGTGTACCTGGACATACAGACGGGATTAATTCAAGACAGCAAGGCTTCATGTGTGCCTAAGTGGTTTCATTAAACTGGAATCTAAGACAGTATTCTGTACTGGTTGCTTAAATACAGAAGAAGAGACACAGTACTCTGTGACTGGAATACAATTTCTTCCAACATGTATTACTGACCTGAGTTTTGACAGGTCCTGAACATCCCCAGAAACCAATATGTACTAATGATGCTCAGGCTCAACACCCATACTGCAAGATTCATCGTAAAACAAGTTTTCCCTGTGATGGATTACAAGACCACTGGCACAAATCAGTTGAAGTCTCCAATGGAGGCAACTAGTGCTGTAAGACTGCAGTCCTTTTGTACCCTGAGGCACACACACATACACATACACAAATCCATGAGATTACTCATTTGAGCAATCTGACAAGAAAATTTAAACTTATTGCAGCACTCAGATTTGGAGAGAAAACTGGCAAATAAAACTCTAGACTTGAAGATGGCAGAAAGAATGAACTGAATGAGTGTCATAATGTTTTCACAGTGGAAAGTTTAATGAAATGATTAAAAATAATCTCCTCCAAGAGCCTTTTAAAGCAATTTATTTGCAAACTCAGAAAGAGCATTTTCAAAGGGAGAACTGCTCAAACTGTGCACGAGCTAAGGTCTCTCCAGCATGGAAGGCAAATACCACTTTCTTGGGGAACAGTTGTACACAACTGGGGGCAAATAAAAGACACACAGTGAGACTCTCTTTCTCTAAGTTACTGTGGAGAAGTTGCTTTCAAAACCTTGGATGTCACAAGACCTATATTCCAAAAAGGCCATGCCAGCTCATAACTTTTGTGGTACCTGATCATGTTTTTCTGTCTATTGCCTGACTGTTCTACAATACAGCCAAAATCTGTACTACTACGGTTTCCTGTGCTGAACTTTTTACAGGAAATAAGAGGGACTATTAGGTTGAGAATTTTATGGGCAATTTATCTAGGAAAACGTATTTGGGATGGGAATAAGCATTCCTGGACTCCAAATACAGAGCGCTGGCCCATTGCACTGACCAGTTCTTTTCTCACATGTATCAGTGGTAATCTTTTAATGACACCTTAGAGCAAAATTATCCTCTCTTTGCTGTGCACAACAGTCAGCAGAGGTCTCTTTCATTAATCCTCTGCACTTATGCTGTGACTATACAGAATTTGCCTCTCAGTCTCTGCTTCCACCTCCTTATCTAGACAACTGGGAAAATAATATCCAATTCACAGAATTTTTCTGAAGGAAAGAGAACAATGCAGTGAAAATGAAAGGATTCTTATTTGCTGTCACAGAGGGAGCTTCAGCAAAAGCAGATTTTTCATTTCTAAATCTCTGAAAGAGCTGTTGTTCAATGCATCTCCAAATTCACATACAAAACAAGCCAGAAGGCGTAGATTAAGCACAAGAGTTTTTCTTAAAATTCTTATCATTGAGATTTTAAAATGGGATATGTGTTTTGTGAGGTGAAGGTCTGGTAGTTTCCAGTAGCTCACATGACTAACAAATATGCCTAAGAAGACTCTTTCTCACAGGAAAAGGAAAACAAAAGGGCCTCTAATTTTTTTTTTTTTTTTCATAGCCGTCCTCCCTTCTAACCCTATATGCTTTTCTTTTGTTGACAGCTCTCTTTTGGTCAGAATCCAAGAAAAATATGACTTATTTTGATACCATGTTTTCCATTCTGGATAAACATTACTAGTGGCATTTTCCCATACCGGCTTTTTTTTTTTTTTTGGCTTTGGGAGGAACTTGATAACCTTTATGCTGCCTTTTTGGTAAAACGTGAGGTGCTAAAAATACAGCACTGGTCAGTCTTTAGCCTAAACTCGAAATGGCAAATGTGTGCAGTTACAGGAAGCCTGTGCACATATTACTTATGTAGATTAGCAGAGATTTGTGCAAGAGCACAGAATGGAGCAAAGTGACTACTAAACTACAGCATTTAATGTTCCACTGAGCTCAGGCTACAACTCCTAATTGCTCCTCGACAGTCATTTGCACAGTTGGAGACAAAATGAAACTTACAGCAGTGTTTTACCAAATTAGTGCCATGGGAGACAGACATTTGTGAGAAAGTTTACATTCTAATAAAGAGAGAAAACGCTCCGATAAAACTAGCTGGAAATGCTGCATTAAAATAAACCCAAACAGGGGATTTGCAATGAGAGAAGCTTCCATTTTGTTATAATTAGGGCAGCTTTAGCCATGGGTCTACAAATGACAAAACTGACCCAAGTTTCTCTGAGCACCTCCTGGGAGTTCTGGTGAACCTCCTGTACGGTCCCAGAGGTACAGACCACATCCCGTACCATAACTGTTGAAATACAGCACAGACCTATGCAAACTGCAGAGAAGGGACCAAGGAAGACATTCAGTTATCTAAACACAGGCACTTGGTGCCATTTTAAATGCTGTAGGATATTCAAGACGTCTGTCTGGGGCTGGTAGACATACCATGGAAGACAGGGAAACCCATGTCTTACCTGAGGGGCAGCAGGTAAGAAGAAACAGCAGTAGGCATGTCTCAGGTTAACCGAATGTGATTTGAAATCTCACTCTTTGCACAGTATTAGCTACACTGAAAGACTTGAGAACATGGCTCCTGTGAATCTGTTACTAGGGAGTAGTAACAGAATAGAAGGGGGACAGACCCATTGCAAATAAGTCAAATACACACAGGCACACTGTGCAGTAGGACACACAAGAATGTAATAACAGCTATGAGGCAGTTCAATGGACATTGAGAGCATTCAGCTTCTCACATGTGTCTTGGGCAGCTAAGAGGGACTGACTCACACAGAAAATCTGATATGGTTACTCCAGACTGGACTTTGGAGCATCCAGGCTCTCCTCCCAGCTCTGACAGTCCTCCCAGTCTGATACCGGGGACTTACATTAATCCATATGTATGTATCCATATTTCTCCTCTTTAAAATGAATCCACAATATTCACCTCTTACACAATTGCTGGGAAGAGAAATGCTTCTATCTTGTGTATATATCAAGGGGGGTATTAGAGACAAGACTGATGCTCAACGATTTTAAGTAGTAGGAAGTATGGCTTAAGCTTTTGAAAACTATTCAATCAGGCCTGAAAGAAAGCATTAAGAAAAGTCAGGTTGTTTATATCTTTGTTTTTGTGAGTGAGGCAACAAAGTACTCTTCAAAAGTGGACATAACTGTGTTCAGATTAACCAGTGGTTTATACAATCCTAGGTACCATGTTTCTATTCTTTGCATTTCTTAGGCTAGATAACTTTTTTTCATTTCTTTTCAAGGAAGGAATGTAACAGCAGCAGGAGAGCAGCTAGTGTAAGTGCTGGACTTTCTGGTCACCTAAGCCATGACCTGACTGGGAATATTGTTGATTCCTACTGCCTCCTGTGAACTTGAGCGTAAATTTTTAACCAAAGCCTGTTAAAATTCAAAAGTTGTAGACTGAACAGCAAACTTAGGACTGGAGACATAGGCAAGTCATCACTTGTCTTTAATGCAAAATTTCTGAAAATGGCAGGTACCTAGGAAAGGGAAAAAACACATGGTCATAGTCTGTTGAATACCAGATAACCTTATTTTTTATGTTTTTAGATGAGCAATAAAAAAAGCTGCACATATTTTTGAGAGCAAGGTACAGGGATTATTTCCATTTCAAGATTTAGTTTGTGTTCTGTTTCTAGTTCTGTGGGACTACATCAAACTCACGAAGATCTTTACACTGCATTTATACGTATGCTGAATTAAAATCATCAGAGATTGAATTAAACTATGTTTCAATCCTGTAATACACAGATCCAGCCATATCCGCAGATATCACCCAATAAACAATAAGAACTTGCAAATATAGGTGAGGAGGAAAATGAATTAATTTTTCAAGAGCAGCCCAGTTTATGGTCCTTTTACAGTTCTCCTCCATGGTTACTGGTCAGGAACCCAACAGAAAGCAAATGAAAATGCTTTTGAGTAGCATCATTTTGTGTTTTAGTGCTAGAAATCTCCAAGCTTGTGACATACCAGTGTGATTTTAAGCTTCCAGAGTGCCACGACATATGTCAGTTCCAGGGTCCTGCTGCATAAGCAGCAGCTTGTAAGTTGCTGTACAGCTGGAAGCATGCCCCCACCACCCCCTCCTCGCACGGCTCTCTGGCAACAGCTTCTCAACAGGAAAGCCCGCAGGCAGACAGCATTGCCAGAAATAGTCAGGAAAGTGGACTAGCATGATTTAAATCTTAATACAGCTGCATCACCTGTGCAATATAACACTGCAAGTCAAAAGATGGCACACTTAAGTAACTTCTCTTGGTTTACACAGAAAAATTAGAAACACAGCAAGGACCAGAGCCTTTCCGTCCAGAAGACAGCTCTACACTTTTAGCAACTCAAGCTGCTCTCTAATATTTAAAATATTCTACAGTTCCAAAGTATACAACATTTTTCCAGTGGATGAGTTTAACAGAAAGGCTAATCTGTATTCTTGTTCTATAACAACTGTCTATTACTTAACCATAATATCCTTAATATCTTCCCTACATGAAGGTCTGCCAGCAAAAAAAGTGCACGAGAGTATTCAAAACTAAAGAGTTTTCTGGAACAAGGAGAAAGGAAAAGACAGAGATAAGGAAGGAAAACTGTGTAAGAAGCAGAGGCTTAAAAATCTGTCAGACATGTGGGTCTTAATAAATAATTTTTCATCCCTGAAGTTCTCCCTGTCACTTTAAGCCTTTATCTACCTTCCTAGTCCTTAAAACGGTTTTCAAAAAGGTAAAATGTGCCTACCCAGTTAAAATAAGACCTATTCTATAGAGAAATAACAGACTAAAACTTCCTTCTATTTCTCAGAGATAGTTACAAGTGACATGTAATTGTACAGAATGTGTCTGTGCACAGAGGTATATATAATACATAAATACACTGCTATTTCTTCATTGCAGTTTTCCTCTTTCCTTCCTGCCTGCCTTCTGCTACTCACTATTTTTATTTCCTCTGACCAGCTTGGCCGCTGAATTCTCTCCAGCTACTGACTTCTCCTTCTCTCCTGTCTTTCCCAAGTGGAATACAAAACCCTGTAATATTTGAATTTGAATGCACTGAAAATTAAGCAGAACAAGTTCACCCACCCCTATAGTTTCAAGCTTTTGTTTTAAACTAACTCATCAAAACCCTAACAGTTTAGTAACAAACAGCAAGTACTTCTCAGGTTGGTAACTGAGAGGACTCATCTTCTCCCAGTAGCTTCAGCAATCCTGACCAGAGCCAAAGGTAACAAATTCTTCCAAGAGAAAGGGAGGAAATGGGATTATCTCTGTCCAGACCCACAGCGTGAACTGATCTCTGGAGGGTTGCCCCACCCCCACCCTATGACTTCTACTAGCTGTACGTGAAAAAATATTCCTCTCTCATGGCTACTGAAACAGACACTCAAGGGAGTGGAAAATCCCTTTCAGACCTTTGGAAGGTATTTTATCTTCTTGTCCCACAAAAATCTGTATTTACTTAGCTTTATAACTACAAAGTTCCCTTTACATTTTAAAATACTTTAATTTTTAAACACTAGTATATTTAAAACCTTTTCAAAATTTAAAAAAAGGTCTTGTATTTTAAAGTGTTTATCCTGCTCTGAGAGAGGCCAGTGGAATCAGCCCCTCCTAAGACCCTTTTAAAACCCTGATTTCAATTGCTTATAAATTTGAGAAACTACACATCTTTGCCAGGTGACAGTCCAAATGACAATTTATATCATGCCCATGATAATACTACTATTTTATTTCAACCAAAATGTTTAAATATCTTCCAAGAACTGCATTCGGAGGAAAAGGCTGCATTCAGATACATGAAATGCTATTTAATGCTCAATCTTCTGAAAAAAGGTGGTCCTGCATGGTGTAACTGTTCACCACTCTGCCTTGACTCTGCCCATCAGCTCTCCTTCTCTAAAACAGGATAATGCCACCTCTTCATATCATGTGACCACTGTGCAGAGAAATGAATTAAAGTCTACATGGCACGTGGATACTAGTGAGACAAGAAAGATAAAAAGAGCAAAAAGAAATGAAATAGTCCTGTTTCCAGAACAGCATTTGAACTGTGTGAATGGTGGTTTATTTGTTTTATTAACTGAGCTCTGAAACTCAGAAAGAAAATAAAACAAAATTGAGTACCACTTTAACTTTAGAGATGTTATCATACTGTCCAAAAGGGGGGGGGGATTAAGGTTAAAGGGGGGAATCTAAGGTTACACAGAGAGCCTTAATAATAAAGTTACTTAATTTTGAGCGTGTGACCTAGCATCCCTAATAATATTATTTTAACATAATTTTTAATGTGTAATTATTTATAAAGCTCCAGACAGTAGGTGTGCATGATGCTTTATAGGCGTATAAAATTGTCTGATCCCTGCCCCTAGGAGCTTGCGTGATGACACCACAGAAGGGATGGGAAAAGAGGGGGTATGGGAGGACAGGGTTGCAACACTGTGAGATCATGAGATGTACTTACTGCTACATAAGCAACATTTCAGCTTCTCTGTGGTTTTCTTGTTACTCATTTAACACTATATATTAAAATTTGGTGAACAGATACATAACACAAAGACATCAACAGTAAGAAAGGATATGAATAAAGAGAACTATGTAGTACAACGTTCAGAGTCAGCAGTTAATATTAAAACATTCACAGTCAAACATTGCATCTAGTCAACTATTTATAAGGTTTAGTCCTTGGCACCTCCAGCTGAGGTCTGGGTTCTGCTTCACCAGGCACTGTACAAATGTATCATGAGATAAAATAGCTGTGTTATGGTTTTTACCATAAAAAAACAGTCATTGGCAGAAGGGGTATCATAGGCAGTGAGACCCAGTTGGTTTTACAGGTTAGAGGTAGAGCTAAAGGTAGAGTATTTTGACACTTGTTTTGATATTCTAATTGCTATTTAATATGTGTATTTAGATCACTATTGCTTGAAGAAGAATCCTAAAACCAAACCAAACGAAACAAAAAATAGTGCACTTGCAAGTTGCTCCCATGTACGGGAAAACAAAACCATAGAGCAGAGACCCCACGTTGGAAACCCTAGAATCCATTACTTTCTTTTAGAAAATTCTGTTTCTGTGCTCTGGGAACTGAATGAGATCTGGGCTCTGCTGTGGCTATCATTTCTGTGTGTGCAAAGCCCGTGGTACATGCCATTTCTGACCTCGACATACTATTATCCTGCTACGTGCTGACAAACCTATCGCATGTCGAAGACTGTATCCTTAAATGCTCACAAGTTTCCTTGACTTCAGCAGATGAAGACCCTGATGTGATATTCTGATGCTATCAGGCATTTCAGTCACACAGAGATCCCCCAGGACACCCAATAAACAATTCCAGAAACTTGAAGAAAAATGAACTTAAAACTAAATATGCAATTAACTAAAGTAAGCAACATGGCAAAATATTCTTGATCTCCTGGAGCACAGGCTAAGCCTCTGGACCAAATGTAGGTAAGAACTGTGGACTTGATTCTGCTCTTCACTGCAGTTCTTTACATTTGTATGCACAAAATACTACCTGAACCTTTTTATAGCCCTTCACACTCTAAATATAATTTGCTTCCACTTTAAGGATACTTTTCACAATCCACAGAGTACAAAATTATTTTAGTACACAGCATTATAAATTCTTAGGAATTTGTTATTTCACTGGGTGAAAAGCCCAAGTTTTAGTCAGCTTTAAAATTTAAAATGACAAGCTAAATGTTTCCATTACTCTTATTAACCTTTTTTTCCCCAGCCTTGGCCAAATTAGTCACTAAATAAAATTTCTGGCTTCAGTAGTGCTCAGCTTCAAGGAGGGCTCAGATTCACTGCTGCTAACTACCGCGACTTTACAGTAGTGACATGTTCTTCCTATTTTTTTGTCATCTTCTTTTTAGAATTGAGTTAGATCTTGCTACATGGATCACTAGTGTACCAAGAAGAAGATAGAAAGGAATGAATAAACTCTGTGTAAAATTTTCCTTCAAGTTTTGTAGCTTATGAAATATATTTAAAGCTCTGTATAGCTTGGTATCAATTATTCACATGAAGCGCATTTTGACTTGTCTGGGGATTTAAGAGGCTGGTTTGGTCCTGAAAGCAGCCTGTTCATCAAAGAACTATGTACAATTTCAGAGTTACCAACACATTTTATTAGTGGGATGGCAGCTGTTCTGACTGTGGAAGTGGAAACTGATGCTCTCCAGATTTGGCTGTACTCAAAATTGTACTCAGAATTGATTTATATCTGATTAAAAAAAGAATTTCATGCAAATAGGTTTAAAATATTATTTTTTCCTTCCTTCTACACTCAGGAAGTGGCTTTTGAAAACTTAGTAACTTGACCTCAAAAGGATTTAGAGGAGCAAAATTTTCAAAGCTGTTTTGTTTACAAAGATAGGTTACGAGTGGAATTAGATTTACCTTCAAATATTACTGGCACATTC
The DNA here is from genome assembly GCA_035041135.1 of Platyrinchus mystaceus. Lineage (NCBI taxonomy): Eukaryota > Metazoa > Chordata > Aves > Passeriformes > Tyrannidae > Platyrinchus > Platyrinchus mystaceus. The sequence continues at coordinate 82,661,666 of JAWWLV010000088.1, forward strand.
AGAGCATAACATTTTAAAAGTTATTACTATCAGCATCACTGTTATGTCAATCTAAGTGGTTGCCGACATAAGATTAAAATACATCACAAATGTTAAGTTTTGCCACATACTAAAGCTGATCCGACGCACTTTTGCATTCCCAGAGTCTAAAAAATAAACAGTATTTACGGAAAAAAAATTTGCATTCTCCAAAGAACAAAAACCGTATCCTATTTTAGTCCCAAATCACTCTTTTAAAATTATGGATTTATTAGATAACTACACAATATTTAGCACAATAAAGCATAGAAAAAAATAAGTTGGAAGCCTAGTCCAACCTCCTGCTCCAAGCAGGGTTAATTTCAAAGCCAGAACAGTCTGCCCATTGCTTTGCCTGCATGAGTTCTGAGAATCTCCAGAGAGGAAGATTCCTCAACTTCTTTGGGCAGCCTCTTCCACTGCTTAACAGTTCCCAATTTGAGGAATTTCCTCCTTATATTCAATTTTTATTTCTTTTAGGGCAGCTGGTGACAGTTGCTTCCTGTCCTTTCACAGTTCCTGAGAATATCCTATGAGAAGCCTCATAGTCCTCCTTTGGTTTAGGAAAAGACTGCAATCAGGTCCCTCCTTATCCACATTGCTTTCCCAAGGTGAACAACCTAGTTGCTTCCCTTGCCGCAAATACCCCACATGCTCCAGTGCCCCAGCCCTCTCAGTGGCTCTCCTATGGACCCTCTCCAGGTTGGCAATCTCTCTCTTGGACTGGGGTCCCAAGGCTGGACATGAAACTACAGAACTGGCCTCACAAAAGCTGAGGGGGGTTGTTACCAACTCCCTGACTCCAACAGGTGGTGCACCCCACTATCCTTCCAGCTTCCTCTCCTTCAGCTCAGCAAGACCCATAAGCAACAGTCCTGCTGGACAGCTAATGAATTGTCCCACTGTCTCTTCTATGCGCACTCTTTCCAACTAGTAAAAATTCTGTGTTTGTGTGGCAAAGAAAAATCAAAATGTACAGAATATATATCTTCGACTGAAGGGAGAGACCTTCAAGAGGGAGTATGTCACAATGACCTATGATCAATCTTTCCATTGGTTAAAAAATCAGAAAAAGTTCCCCCCAAATTGCAGATGATTAATACTGTTATTACAGGGGTTTGCTTTGATGTCTTTTGCTCAGCAAAATGCTAACTTCTTCCTCCCCCACTGAATGCATGTGTGTTTTCCTAGCCAGTCTAGATCCTGCATTTTGAGTAAAGTTGGAATAGCCTATTTCTCTCACAAGGACCAATGTAAATGTACTGAAATTAATTGGATGCTTTTCTGGACCACATCTGGAATCTTAATTGCAGTTACAATAGTAGCCTATCTGATCCTTCCAATAGAAACTGCTTCATGGCCTAAGACACTGTAAAAGGACAAATCACAAGAAAAATGTGTTTATGAGCAACTATCTAAGTGAGGCTTGACCTTGTCCCCATTGATACTGATGGATAAAGAAAAACTCTGAGATCATTCCTATAGGTTAAATACTGACTTTGGTCTAATTCATCCCTAAGTTATCACTCACTGCATGATCCAAGATGAAGTTCTCACTCAGAAATGTGTGGAAGGAAATAACTAGGGCATGATACATACTCTTATGAAGGGGCTACAGATTAGCAGCTAAATGGAGAGAGACCAGAAAGCACAGATTTTGTGTCAACTGAGAATTCAGAGGAATTTCTGGCCCCTGTCCCATGACTTTGCAGCATCACACAGAGCGGATCCCTGTCAGTATTACCAGGCCACCCTCCTTGCTGGAGGCACAATTTCCTATTTAGCCAGTTTGTATTTGCAAAGTCCTATAAATTTTGGGTTCCCTTTGCAGCCCTGCCACCAACTATGTGAGTTTTGGCAAACAAACAGTGTCAAGAGTCATTTGTGCTTGAAGGCAGTTCCTAGTTAAATTCCAGGTTCTCGTATTTTCTTGGAAAAACTGCAGAAAAATGTTTGTTTATGTGAAAAAAAAAAGAAGGAAATATGCTGAAAAAAAACACCCCAAGGTATAATGCCAGTGGAGGTTAGCAGTAGGTGACTATATATATATAGAGGCATGCACACACTCCCAAACCAATCTCCAAACTTCACTGAATACAATTCTTTTCCACCTGGCTTTTGGTGGCTTGAATTTTCCTTTATATGACCTCCAGGTCATTTTTCTGGAGCAACATATAGTAATATTTTAAACACTTCAGATGTTATCAGAAATACAAAATAAACCAAACTGTAACAAAATTATTTCAGACTTCTTGAACAAATCAACTCTGGAGGGCAGCGGGTCTTTAGCAAGAAATGTAACTGCAAGTTCAAACAAAAAAGTGACCTTTGCCTGTTGCTACAAGCATGTCACTGGAGGGGATTTGGCAGCGAGCTTTCCACTGGGAGGAGTCACTTGGCAATGGTACTGGTTTATGAAAGAGCAAAAGAAAGTGTAAGTTGGTTTTCTTAAATGATTCCCTACCAGGACGACACGCAAGATATTTTCCCAGAGCTGGTGGCAAGTAAATATTTACCTCTGCGGAGCACCGTCAGATCCCACACTATCGCAGGAGGCGTTCTTCACAGGGCATGTCTCTGTGCCATACATCCCATCCACCTCAGCTGAGTCCATGTAGCCATTGACCAACTTGATGTCTCTCACCTTCATACTGTCATTTTGTGAATCCAAAGATACAATATCAGATGGGGAGCTCACAACACCCGAGTCCTCTGTGGTGTCCTCAGATGCAAAACAGCTGCTTTCTGATGCCGTTTCTTCCACCTCTGATAGCTCCAGAACTGTGTCATCCACTACATAAACATTATCATGTGCAGACAGCAGGCTCTCTAAATGAAATACAGCAAGGAAAGTTAGCTGAAAGTCATCAGTACATAAATCAGAGAGCTATTCTTTTGTAATTGGAAAAACCCCACAAGAAGTACATTAGAAATGGTAGGAGGGAGCTCAGTATTTGTATATAAGATAAAGATAAATTTGAAAAGTGACAAAAAATATGTCCTTTGCTTTAAGAAAGGTGATTTGCTCTGCCAGTTCTGTGGAGTTTGGGTTTTATAACTTCCATAGTAAATCAGTTTCCCTAATTCTATGAAGAAACAACTTTCCAGGAAAAATTTCTTGGGGAATAAGACCCAGGTTTAAATGATGTGGTTCAAGAAATCACTCCTGTTATTCGTTCTGTCAACATAATCTCACTAGTCCTCTTCCATTCTGCCAAATAGGTAATGACATTTCTAATAAGAAGTGTATGTACAGGTAAAAACAGGCAGTATTTCCCAGTCAGGATACTGAATTGGTAAACTAGATCTACTGCTGGCCCACTGGGTGTCACTTATTTTACCACCCTTCAATTTCAATTTTGCTTTAAGTGGGAGAATAACAGTTGTCTATTTTTCAAAGCATATAAAATCTACTAAAAAATGTACAGAAAAGTAGACAGTACCATGCCTAAAGCAGAAACTTTTCCAATGTTCAGTCACTTATAAAGGAGATCAAGGGATATGCCCTTTGCATGTTCAATTCTATTAAAAGTTGCAAACTTGGAGAGATTAGACACAGTACAATTTCTCATACTCTGTCTTAGTTTGGTTCCTGTGAGCTACCTCCTTTAGTGTTTTTTTTTAACCCGTTTGTTTGTTTTTTGTAAAAAATACAATTTTTTAATTTCCCCTAAGAAATGTCCTCTAGTCTCCATCATGCAATTATGCCATTAAAGGGGAACTCCCAACAAGGTCAATAATTTCAATGCCTGAAATTATTGAGTGACGAAAGACAGAATCAAGCCCAAACATTCATCTCCTGATCAAAAGGAATCAATAAAGACTAATCTAAATGTTTAATTTGGAATTATAAGTGTGTGCCATTCACTTCTGCAACCTCAGTAAGCAAAAGAAAAGATTAAACATCAGTTTATGGTCTGATCTTTCAGACACTTGTGGTGGATGTTAATTACATGAGAAGTCCCAAGTCTACAAGTATGACTAAGATTAAATGTACACTTCACTGTATTTTATGGTCAGAATGTACAACTTTTTGAAGCTTACATGAAGCTACAGCTCAATAAAAATTATCAACAGAGAGAAATACTTTTGAATTATTTTGCATATACAAAAGTATTTTCTTTAAGTCAGAGAACTGAAAACAACTTTGTCAAAGAATGTCACAGAAATAATTTTGTAAGGGTGTAGTTTAGCAGTGAAACTCAAGAGTGAAACTAGAATAAAAATCAAGCTAACATTCTCCTTGACTGAGGTTACAAGATGCCATTAAGTACTGAAATTGATTTCTGACAGCAGAAGCAATAAAATTCAGAAGGTTGCAAATCATGATTAAAGTTTTAAGTGCTGTCAGGCATTGATATTAATGATGGAAGATGATCCAAAGACTCTATTGCAACTTTGGAAGAAATGTTATTTGATTTCTTTGACCTTATTTTCTGTAACATTAGTTCTAGATTCTAGATTTAATCCAAGAGATTGTTCTGTTTTAAAAGGCAATTACAGGAACTAAAAGTATGTGTCACTGAATGGATTTGAGTAGGCTCATGACAGAATAACAGTTAGGAAAACACCAACATGAAGCATAAATATGAATAATTTGACATTGAACATCAAATAATAAACCCCCCAAAAAAAAACAGACAGTGAAGAAACAAGTAAGAGTATATGGCCTTCCTGGCTTTTAAACAAACAAAAAAAAACCCCTGTAACAACCCAGCACCAAAACATTAGTAAAAGCAACAATATGTTAAAACCAGGACAAAGTAGGATAGCAAAGAAATCAATTTAAAGAGTGGAAGTTGAAGAATGGAAGCACATGTGAATATTTTGAAGCAATGCACAATGCAGTATACTTTGATGCAAAGAGACCTCTACAAAATACAGGCCAGATCTGTTGTCACCGGGATGCCATGAAGGACCTCTGCCCTATAGCTGGCACAGCAATTTATAACAAAGTACCTACTCCCAGATCCTGACACGAGGATGGCAGCCTTTTCCTCCCTAGCTGTCTTTCTCATTTCCTCATCCTCTTCTTGCCTGCCTGCAACTATTTCCTACATCTTTCTGCTCAGGGATTTAGATCCTTTTGGTCACACAGTCCTACTTGGTATTACTGTAGTAATAACAACACTCAAGTCTCTCCCTGCTCTATGGCAGCATCTCCACCTCCAGCCCATTGTTCCCACATATTGACAAATAAAATGAAAAGCAATTCTCTTATTACCAGGGTCCACATGCAAGTTGATCCCTGTTATGCCTGTATCTTGGCAGCTGAATCACCCAGTTCAGAATAAGAACATCCTCATTCAACAGCAGTTTTATCCCAAAGCACAGAACTACAGACATCTTTCTACTCAAGCAAAATCAAAACATCCCCCCTTTTTCAAGCCTATCAGTTTGTTAAAGCACTTCTCTATCTTCACTAAGAAGATCCATGAATTTTTAACACAGGTAACACATGGCACTGAACAGAGTTGTTGGCTACTTGTCTGAACATGAAAGCACACACATAAAGCATGACTGTGATGGTTCTGTGTCATGTTAACAACCTTGTTTCAGCTAAGAGCAGCACTAAAACACCTGTTTTAAATTTGAGCCATTCTTTGATGGATTAAGTAAGAACTATTTTTATTTCTACATGCTTGATTAAGTCTTCACTGGGGCAAACTGAAGATGGATGGGCATTACTGGGTAATGATACGTGACATGAAAAAAGCCTACCTCAACTTTTCTGAGTAGTCTTGACTTTAGGAGTCAGGATATACCTTATAAAAACTTTCTAATTCTACAAGAACAGGGTAATATCCACTAGTAGATGTGATTCTGCCTTGTAATTTTTGCATATTATTTTTTCTCCTAGGGGATGCACATGCAGAAAACCACCACACAGTAAACGCATTATCACAATGATGGCAGATACTGAGGTTATTTGTTGGTCAAATACAGAAAAATCTCAGCATTTGCTTCTCTTTTCTCTTTCATAACGCTACAGCACTTTCAGGTTCCGATCTTCACAACCTCATGCAGACATATCCAGCTTAAAAAAGAGTATGCAGCAAGTACTTGAGGACTGAACACACAAGTAACAACTGCCACAGATAACATTTTATTGAAACACTTCTGTACCTCAGAAGACTGAGTTTTCAAAAACATAATTAACATGTGACCCCATTCACTTGCATCAGGTGGGGCATGATATTGAAAGGGGTGTAGAAGTTGGCCCACGGTCTCCAAGTCATTCTAAAATCTCTGTGGGACAACTCACCCACAAGTGAAACTGGAGAGAGTCCCTCAATGCCCTGCATTGCTGCTTACCTATGTCCTGCTTCAGGTTGCAGACACTGCTAAGCCCAAATGAGTGCTGTAGAAGGGATCTTTCCAGATTCGCAGCAGCAGTGCTGTCGCTGCACAATTAGGTCAACCACACGTTACAAAGGCTTTCTTGCAGAGGGGGATGTCTGTTTGCAAGAATGTTGCCCGTGATCATCAAGAGGGAAAGAAAAGAGCTCATGAGTAAAGAATGCGAGCTTCTTGTTTAACACAAAAGAGATCTTGTCGCTTTAATCTCAATAGTCTGTAAGTAATTAGGAAAACACTGAACTCTGAGTTTAGAGGAGTCATATCTGCACTCATGTAGTTTGATATCGCATATATGTACACATTACTCATACAGAAAGCCAATGATGGGGAGACAGATAAACCTCATCTTGTTTAAATACAAATCAGCACTTTCAGAAATGAAGGTTTCATTCAATAGTTAAAAAAACAATTAAAAAACTACCATGAGTAAAATACTCACTTGGATTACTACTGTTAAGATAACCATCACTGAATTTGAATGAGTTTAGAATCAGATCTAAGTGTTCGAAAGACGCATATCCCACCTGGACTTACAAAATTAGTCACCAAAAGCCCAAGCCATCACTCTTTCTGAGTCCAATGGGCACAGGGCATAAATTGTAACTGTTCAGAAAGTGCTGTGACCTTCTGGTTTTACAGCACTGCTGGTAGTTTACTGTCACATTCAATAATGATAGAAACAGTACATGCAATAGCATCTCTGAAGATGTAACAGTTGATTCACCCCTACATGACGAGTAACCTGGACTTCACAAGGGTTTTAGAGACACAGAGTTCCTCTAGCTCATCTGACTCTTGCTAAGAGGTTGGTAATTGTTTTACAATTTCTTTCATAATTTGTTCCACTGCCAAAAAACTTTCTTTTCATGGACTAAAATTGCTTTACCATAGTTCAAATGGTCTGTTATAATGAATTTGTAAAAAAATATTACAAACTTCTTGATGTTAAAGAATATTAATTCTTATAATGATCCTCAAATTAGAACATAATTCTTTCAATGACTTAAAACTTCTAGCAGCAGAAAGAAACACTGCTCTAATTATTTGTATGGGCACTAAAAAGTTAGACCATCACCAAAGACCAGTATTAAAAAATTGTGCATTTTTTTCATACACTTGGAAGAAGGCTGATGGAAGAAATGGGAAAAGAAAACACTTGTGGTGGCAATTATTTACAGAGATAATGAAAACAACACAGGATTAGCTGAAGAGATTTCATACAGATACAATGTGTTCTCGTTATATTTTACTCATTTTGCTCATTGATCAAAAACTTGTACACAGAGATAAGTATTAAAGACCATTCAGTGTACAGTTAAAGTACAAGAAAGAACGGGTGGTCTTCCCCCTATCATAATTAAAACTATTTTAATTCAACATGCTTCTTAGCATATTTGAGCCTACATGCATACATTATTAAAAAAAAAATTAAAAGAAACAAAGAGAAAATAAATGACCACCGTTATAGACTAACAGTAGTATTAGAGGAGTGGGGGAATAGCGCAAGCTCTGAGGCACTCCTTCTCTCCCAACTCCTCTAACTGCCTTGCAGAAACTGAAGTTAAGGCCAGGAAATGCTAAGGAGAGATACCGTGCTCTGCAGCTCCAGCTCTCCTCCAAAATGAGGATGTAGAGCAGCTGAATGTTGGCTCAGCTCATTTAGGTCACGGAATCACAGAATAATTTCATTTGGAAAGAACCTCTGGAGGTCACCTAGTTCAATGTCCTCCTCAAAGCAAGGATAACTTCCAGCTTCAACAGAATAGCTCAGGACCTTGAGCAGCTGAGCTCTGAAAATCTCCAAGCATGAAGACCCCACAGCCTCCCTGGAAAAAATCACAAATCATTCTCTGGGCAATGTCTAACGCTCCTCCCACTTAAGAACATTTTTTAATGTCAAACTAAAAAAATTCTAGCTGCAACTTGTCACTGTTGCAGTCTTATCCTATTGCAGTGAATCTCAGAGAAGAGTTTGGTTCACTCTTCCTTTTCAATGCAAGACAGCATTCAAATTCTCCTTACTCTTCTTCCCTTCTGCAGGCTGAATAAGCCCTGTTGCCTCACCACCTTCATGTATGTCTTTGATGTCTTCTGCCAGACTCTGGTGTCTCTGCTCTGGTTTGTCAGTACCTTCTTTTAGAGAACTCACAACTGGACTCACTTTTGGAAAATGGACTCCTACGTGGCTTCATGGCAGCAAAGTAAAGGGGAGTAATCATTTTCTCTGATCTTCTGGCTGTGCTCTTGCAAGTGCAACCCAGTCTGTGGTTAGTGCTTCATCACTGTAAGGGCACGTTGCTGACTCACACAGTCCTGCATCCGACTCCCAGTTCTCACATAATGAGACATTTTCAGTCTCCTTCCTAGTCTCATGCCCCATGCTCATGTTTTCCAATAGATTCTTTAATTGCAGTCACTCTCACCGCACAAACCCTGCAAACAGAAGTAAATCCATTCCTTTACATGCCAGCCATTAAAAAAAATTAAAAGACTCACAAAGGATGTCTCACCAGACTTACCATCAGAAAGTTACAAACAGAGTGTTATTAGATACAAACTGTGAATCTTCAGCATTTCCATAGTTAATCCCAAACTAATGACAGTTAACTTAGCTACCTAGATCTACCCTCTTATGGTTGAAAAATAAATGCAATGTGGACTCATTTAACCTGCCTTACGAATTTGGATAGTCAAGCATTTCCTTGAGGTTAAACTTGTCTGTTGTTAGTTGACATCACAACAGAAAAGTATTGTAACTTTTACAAAAGCTTTTTTGGCAATGGTGTTTCCTACACCAAAGGCAATACAAGATAGGATCAAGCCAGGGAATGAGAACTGAAGAGTGTTCCAGTCCCTCTATTGTTTTTTCCATGTACAAGCAACTGTGAATGTCTGTGCACTAATGTTTGATTTTTCCTTTCAAATATAGACTGAAAATGATTGTGAAGTCTCTCTCTCAAAACAACACTACCTAAAATGTCTGCTAGCTCTTGAAAGACTGAAACTGCTGCTGCAAGTAAATGTCTGCAACCCTCTCCCATTTCAGACTTTTATTTTTACCACCTGCCAAACAAGCAAAGAAAAATTTCTGAACTAACACAGTGCAGATTTTTAGAGGAGAATTAACATATTGAACTTTATTATCCCTATTTCTTTCCCATAATCCTTTCTTCAGTGACTGAAAAAGCCTCTCCGACCTCTGCAAAGCCCATTTGACCTAGAATGCTGTTGGTATTGCTAAACTGCTTTTCATCCTCTCCTTTTTGGCACTCTCTTGAACCTACTAGTTCCTTGCTTTTATAAAAGACTTGTTTGGACTCTCTGACAAGTCTACATCATAGCCAGTAACTAGCCTTCCTTATTCAAAGGGATCAGATGTCATAAAAGTGACATGAAGAGCAAAATGCTCTTTGACAGAAAAAGGATCATGTGTCAAAGTAGATCTTTCCTTGATTAACATGAGCACATTACCACTTGGACGGACAGATTTTAGAAAATGAATCAGTAGTGTGAATTGTTCATTTCCTTTTACACACAATGAAGTATGATGGGGAGACTTTCACAACAGTTCCTGGTGTTCACTACCTAAGGTTAACAGTAAACCAGAGTGATTCACAAGGTGCTTTCAGGGCTCTAGATAGTCCTTTATTTAGGGTGAGGAGAGAGGCAGTATGCATAATCCATACAGTTCAAAAAACTATGAACAGGCAGGCTAAAGGAGAAGGATAATATAAAAATATATTTAAGAGAATATTATAGATAACTTCAGAGCTGCATTTCATAAATCACCATGTGTAACACTGGTAACTTGCTGTGTTAAATAACAGGGCTCTTCGGGGGCCATAGAAGGAAAGGAAAATCTAGATCTAAAACCAGAGACTGCACAGTATAATGAGCCTGGTGAAGAAATAAACTACTCTCCACATTCTTCTGGAAATTGTTAGTCTTAAGTGATAGATTTGGGCAATTTGCATCCTTTACAGAGGTGGTCAGCTTCCATTCATGCACACTGCAGACTCTAAACAAATGGACTGTGAAGGTGATTTTCATGAGCCACGTTAGAGAACACACTCTATAAAATTGCACGAAAAGCATATGCAGTGTAATGATTAAACCCAGAAATTATTAGTGTACCTACGCAATAAAAGAATGTTTTATTAGGTGATTTTTAAGACCACAGAAAAACGGCTATTTGCTCAACTTTTAAACTTCACCATCTTTTCCCCCCAGTGCACTCTGTATCAATTCTCATCCTTACTTTGTCGGTTTGCAATTTCATAAAATCTCTACCACAGTTTTGTATTTATAGCATAATGCAGAGGAGAAAAACATAAAACACTTTTGCATTGTAATTATACTTTCCTTGCCCAGCAACTAGCTGCCAGCAAACTCAGCAAAGAGACACAAAAACCCAACCCTAAACCAAACGCACATACACCCATGTACACACACAATTTTGGGATTTAAAAGCTCTTTTCTGTAGTACAAGCACACCATTCCACTAACAGTTTTGTATTTATTTCTAATTAAAAGTGATTTAAAAGTTAGGGAGGGTGGAAGAGAATCAGGTTAATCTATAATAATCTATTACTGAAACATTAAGGTATTAAACAGCTAAAATAAAAATTTAAAAATAAAAAAAAAATTGAGCAGTGCACCCATCATTTCCCCTTACATTTCTTTCTACCTTTTAATAGGATAGTACTTATAGTACAATCCAAAGTCAGACAGAGCCCTGAGAAATTTTTTTCATGCACAAACCACCTCTCTAACTTACAATTAGAATGGCACAAACCAACTTCATTTAATTGGCCAAAACGTACTTCAGCCAAACCACCAATAATGTAAAGGCCTACACAGAAGATTTTCAACAGCTACCTCCAAATTTAGATATGAAAACATTTTCATACACCTCCATACTATAAGGACACAAAGCTCTATTCTGACCTCTTTTTATGTACATTACCTGACTCCTCTTGGACTTCCTGATCAATGGAATATCTGCTTCCCTCTCCAAGAGGCTTTTCAATAAACTTAGGCTGGTGGTTTACTTTGGCAATTATATTTCCAGAAATATTTTAACCTAGAAGAGCATGTTTCTTTTCCAAGTTTAGTTATTACACATTTTACTCCACATTCACACTCGATTATTCTGCTATCGTATTTCTCATAGCTGTAAGACATCCAATGATGTCAATAAAAGTATATACCTGGTGAGAAACTACTTGGAGTATCTGAACACTTCTTGTCACTAAGACAGTTTGGTTTCTGAAACTGCCCAGTACAGAAAAAAATATTCTTGCACGGAAGTAAAGTGAGGTCTGGGGTATCTCCCTGTAGACCTTGTGCAATATCCTCCACAAGGGCATTGTACCACTTTCAAAGGATGTTTCCTAGGCACTGTGAAGACCAGCCTCCTGTGCTGGGATGTGGGCAAACCAAGAACAGTAAGGCCAGGAGAGCGCATGCCAATCGCACTCACCATCTAAAACACTGCCAGGCCCCATGGGTCTCTGTCAGCAGGAAACAGCTGCAGACATGCTGCAGAAGCCCATAAAGGCAACTGGTTGTATGGAAGAATAGCAAGAGACAGACTTCTTCAGTGACACAGACATAGCCAAGCAACCACAGCATGGAGCAAGAATCAAATGCAGGGTATCATGAGTCCAAAGGAGGGCCATGAAGATGATCAGAGTACTGGAGCACCTCTTCTATGAAGACAGGCTGAAAGAGCTGGGTTTGTTCAACCTGGAAAAAAGAAAGCTCTGGAGAGACCTCATAGCACCTTCCAGTTCCTTAAAAGGAGGCCTCACAACAAAGCTGGAGAGGGACTTTTTACAAGGGCATGTAGTGAAAGGACAAGATAAAATGGCTTTAAACTGTAATTAGACTAGACATTAAGCAGAAATTCTTTATTGTGATACTGGAACAGGTTGATCTGAGAAGTTGTGGATGCCCCAGCCCTGCAAGCATTCAAAGCCAGGGGTTTTGAGCAACCTAGTTTAATGGAAAGTATCCCTGCCCATGGCAAGGTGGTTAGACTATAGATGATCTTTAAGGTCCCTTCCAACCCAAACCATTTTATGATTCTTTGATTCTGTGAACTCCACCTCACACTTTAGCCATGAAGTTATTTTTTTCAGAAGTGCACTCTGAAGCTCTCCCTGGCAGCCTAGTAAGAAGGGAAATATTGGACAGGTAGAGAAAAAAATGCTCACAGAAGAGCACTGCTGCCATGCCACCACTCCTCTTTGATGGCAGATGGAATACATCAGATTATTTCAGACATAAGCAGAGATAGAAATGCTTAAGTCAGAGCTGATTTTGGCCTGCTCTTCCACAGTCCTCTTGTGAAGTAAATTATCTCATCAATCATGCTTTGCCCGGGGCTCTCTTTCCCTATTAACTTGAAGAAATGCAAACATGCAAGAGTGGTAACTGGATGTTAAGCTTTGTACTGATTTGCAGATAGTAAAATGTTAATGGCACTGCCACCTCTGGTGCTCTGGTGAACAATAGCCTGATGCAAGAAATGGGTCATCATCTGAACACCCACTTGGAATAAATTCTCCCCTATCATATTATGTGCTGGTAGTATCAGATCCTGCTTCCACTGCAGCAGTTAGTTAGTTTTGCCACTGACTTCAACATGAGCAGGATCAGACCATTCACTGGTTAAAATGCAAAGCTGCAGATATCTCCTGCATGGGATGAATCCCCACAGGGAAAATTTGTCTCCATTTTTATTCATATGAAGCATTTTAAGGCTTTCATTTACACAGTTCATTCAATAATAATGTGCATGCTGTATAATGGGGTACCTGATTAAGCATGCTTAAGTGCTTTGCTGGAGCAGGGCCATTTCTAGAATTTGAAGGTTCACTATGATCATACCCTCAAAACAGACAAGCTAGTTTGGGGAATTTTTCACCTGAGTTAATGGGCTTAAATAGGATCAGAATAAAAGGTCATTTTTCCTATGGGAAATTTGGAAATGTCTTTGAGTTTCTTTCTTTTTAACCTCAGTTCCTACAGAAATTAGGCTGAGAAGGTCACCCTGTTGTAGGTTTTAAGTATGTCTATGAAACCCTCCAGTAACTTTAAAACTGGCTACCAGCTTCTCCTGAAACAGTCAGGAAGGATAACAGTCTAAAGTTCAGTTCTAAAAGTTTAATAAGGTGGTAGAAGGACAGAGCAAGACTTTCTTCGTACATGTGCTGACATAAAAGCTCATTCTCTATTATGTACCAGGGATACCTGGGGGAAGGATGCTATGAACAATTGGAAAGCTTCAACCCAGAGTGTGGTGGGGTTTAGATACCAGGGAACTTAGTCATTAATGCAGAATTTCAAAAGAAATGCTTAAGGAATTACTTGTGAGGTCTGGGGGAAGGGAGGAAGAAACCAAAGAAGAAAATTTAAAAAACGAAAAACAAAACAAAACAACAACAACAAAAAACAAAACAAAACAAAAAACAAACAAAAAAAAACCCCCACACACAAACCCCCCCCCCCAAAAAAAAAAACAAAAACAAAACAAAAAATAAAAAAAAGGAGGAAAAATTCTCGAATCCTAACAGCTATTTTGGTTTTGAAAAGCAAGAATTTCAACCTTCTGGGATTTTCATCTCAATCTATTTTTTCCTTTTTTTATCCATTATTATCCTCTCTCTTTCCCATATTTATCCTGAATTAAAAAAAAAAAAAAAGAAAGATACCTCCTCTTTTAAATTCCAAAGTACCAGTTAATTTTTTTTCCTAAAACCACTACCCAAGGATTGTGTTTGGAAAATTTTTTAGCAGGTGTGACTGGCCACTGTTTCACTTTGTACAGTACAGTTTGTACAGCAATACTCAAATATTACCTTAATTCTCCTTGACTGCTCATAATTTCAGCATGGGATTATTAAACTCTCCACTCACCTTAAGAGAGACCCTATCAAACCAGCACAGAATCATGCTGGTGGTTTGTTATTACTCTTCCCATTACAGCATGTAAGTTTAAAGACTTATGTCTCAATTGCTTTCAGTCTGCTAATTTTCTCACAGGCACTAATTTAACTCTGTGGAAAAAAACGCAAGGAGTTTCCCTTTGCAAGGATTTTTTGTGTAAAAGAATGCAATCGATACATTGCCAAAGCCTTGTATTATGAACAGTGGCATGTACTTAATGCACTCTGAAAGTGAAGAAAAGCCTTTTTAGTACAATCTGTGTCCTTTGTAAGAGCAGACTGAAGACAAATGATTTTATTTCAGGAACATCTGAATCCCATTGATTAGTGTGATGAATACAGAACAGGAAAGCTGCCAGGTACAGAGGAAGCTCGGCATGTCCACAAGGAAGTGCAGCAAACAAGCAAATTACAGCATACGCATGTTTTGTTTTGATTTTTTTTTTTAACCGAATGCTTTCATTTGGAATACTTGAACACTTAAAACTCCAAGTTTCTTTAACGGAGCGGTTAGTTAATCAGCATATTGTTCTCATGTTCTGAAGGAAAGCAGAGAAGGTTTTAGAAGTAGAGAAATACGCTTTTAAATTATAAATAATCAGCAAAATATTCATATACATTGTGCTTAATTGAAGTAAGATCTATTCTGGGGGAAAAAGAAAAAAGGCAGTTTCTTATTTTTTGGGGAAAAAGTGGTTCACCTGGTAAAAAAAATTTGTGTCACTCCTGAGCATTGATTTAACACATTTGGGACTGTTAGTACCCAAAAAGGGTTTCAGAACAAAACCAAAATACCAAGGCATTCATGCAGTAGACCCCAAAGTATCATCTCCTTCCAGCAACACCAGAAAATTATACAGGACCACTGTTCTACAGTCCTTATCAGTCCACTGTGACACTTTCTGGAGAAAAAGTGATGAAAGAGTTTGTTTATCTCCCAAAATGCTCCATCTCTTACAGGTAAAAGTCAAGTACAGAAAGCTCTTAACTTGAACTTAAAGATAATAATTATTTTTTCTTACAGTCTTTATAATTCTTAAATAATTCTTCATAATTCTTATAATTTAAGAAATACATTCATTTAAGTCTTGACTGTTTCACCTACAGGCACATCTTAAAAATAGAGCTGTTTCATGTTTCCACTTAGTTAAGAAAAAAACATTGACATTATTTCTCCATTAATTTTCATGCTTTTACAAACTGTAAAAATGTTTTCCCCTTTAGTTTTTAACTTCCTGTCAAGTGACAAAATTGAGGAAAAAAAATCAAACATGGAAGAAAAGAAGAAAAATGTGAACTCTTGCATTTTAAAAATCAGAAATCAATAATAATTTTTATCAGACGCTTGAAGTGGCAAAATTAATTGTTTTGTTTATTTGCTCTAACAGGTAAGCAGATACTCCCCTACCAGTCTTTCACTGCTTATGGGAAGTTACCATATATTTAACAACTTTATTTTCAGCTTTTAATCGTAACAGTATTAAAAGAAAAAATAGTATTTTTCTGTCATAGTCCTCCTTTCTCATTCTTTCCTCCATCTTCTTTTATTTTAGGTCTTTGTCCTCCATTATACCCCACCTTTGCTTACGGTACAGTACGTTAGAAAGTAATTATTTTTTCCATGCCAGGAACCAATTATGGAATCCACAAAAGGAGCTGACAAAAGAGACGCTGTCTCTGCTCTCCGCCTTTTGCTCCCTCAGGCCCTAGAACCCAGAAGTGAATGTGCATGGCCAGAATTCTCAATTTCTTAGAAGAAAGCAGGCAGGCATTTTAGTCAGTGTTTACTGACTTAGAAGTGGTAATAGCAAAAGCTGAGTATGAGCATCTCTAAGGATGGAAAAGCACTTTGGTATGAGAATTATCACCTACCTTGAACAGAGAATACAAAAATTTTCAACAGTTTGCTTTCTGTAGCTCCCTGTGCATTGCCTGCATTTGAATCAGTAGCATCTTGCACTCCAAATTTCAGTGCCCTGTCAAATACCAACCTTCAGTTTGATTTGGTCCATACCTAAATGTGCAAACCTAGCACAACTTCAAATTCATACTCAGGATGAAACTTCTCACACTTGCATCACATGCATGTATTTGGTTGAATACTTTTATTTAGTCCTGCTTGTTACTGATAAAGTGTAAGTAGCTCTATTTGTGTGGGTGTGATGATTTCCTCATATTCCACCATTCAAGGACAGCAGAGTATGTTTAAGATGCCACTTACTTATGACAGGTACCGCTCCCACAGTTAAACAGCTCTCATTTTGATTAAGGAAGAGGAAAACAGGGAATTTGGTTTCACTTTGAAGAAACATTCACAGTTTCTCCACAGACCACTTGCAGATTGCAGAGCTGGTCTTCAAGGGAATTAGAAGAGAAATATCTTGATATTTAGTCAGGATAAAAATGAAGCTAAGGTTTATTCCATGTTCCATGAAATAGTTAAATAACCAGTCAAAACCCTAAATATTGAGGCTAGAAAGGTTATTTGATTCATTGGGGTCCAGTCCCGTCCTTAGGTAACCAGAAAATATTTTCTTTGAATATTCAAAGTAATTGTGCTCCCTTACAGTCAGACTGACTTTTGGCTCAAAGTCTCCAAAATCATGAGTTTTATTTCCAATACAGGCAGGCAGCAGAGTGAACATGTAAGGGAATACAAAATACACCCCCTTTCAAACCAGTGTTAGCTGTACCCAGGATTCAGTCTCCCTCTTTAGAACTTACTCAAGGCATGAGAAAATGAAGTAGAGTTGGTGACCCAAATTTACAATTTTCTTATTTGAAGTGAACAGGAAAAAAAAATAAAAAATCTTTCATGGTCAAGGTTCATTGAAGGAATATAAAGGACCCAGTAGTTGATACCTATTCAGTATGTTATCAGCTTCATTCTTTCTACTGGGCTTGATATTTTCAACAGCTATTTACCACTTGAAGTCAGAGCATTGCAGAAGAATTTGCAATAAACAAGGAATAAAGGAACCAATTCTTGAAGAAAAATACACAAGATCACCTTCCCCCTTCTCCATCTCAGCAAAAATCAGCATTTATTATGGGTAAGCTCTTCTGGATAAACAAAGAATAATTTATGTCACTTTTTGTTTTGTCAACTTCCTATGAATTTTAGCAGTGGACTTCTCTAGCCATACAGGTGCTATAACAGACGCTTATGAATAAGAAGTGTGAATAACACATGAATAACAGTGACAGCAATTTTGTTTCACTGTCCTTGAGGGGGAGTCCATAGTTTTGCAATGACATCAGAGAACAACATGGCTGTAATTTTCAAGGGATGGAATAAGTTACATTTTGTCTTCTAAAATAACATGTATTTTAGTATGGAAAATTAAATGGTGCCTACTTCATGTACTAAATATATATTGAGAGTCATGGTAGTGACTGGAAGCCAAGCTCAGAAGACAGAACTGCCGTCATACATACACACATGGCCCAAATCTCAAAAAGAAGCACTTTTACACTGGGACAGAACAATAGAGGGCTTAAAGTGGCTGTAAACATAAATCATGAGGGTATGAGAATCATGACCACAGAGTTTACTTTAAAAAAGCAGAATAGAGAGACAGATGATGGGCATATGATAGACTGGATGGCTAAATGTTTAATAAACAAATGCATCATGGGTCTCTGCAATTCATCATACCATTTGAACTGGATGATTTCTCTACCAATCATTCTCTCTTGGCACTTATTGGAGCACTCTAGATACCACAAAGCTTTAAATAATTCCGGTTAAAATAGAAAAAAAGAGAAATACATCCTTTTCCCATTAATATATTTAGAATATTCTCTCCGTATTTTACTTGTCCAGGATAAGTTTCAGTGCTGGACCAGTAGCACATTTTCTGAAGATAAAAATGGAATGAGTTCAAAGTTTAGTATTCTACAGCCCTGTCACTAGAAAAGAAAAAAAAAAATCAACCTGCTCAGTGGGAAAGACAACATTCATTTCAATCCTCAAAGATTTCAACTGTAAGGAAAAAAAAAAAAAAGCAAGCACTAAATGTAGAAAAGATATTTAGGGATGTTTTGAGAATCTCTGAATCCTAGATTTTATTCTCTGAATGACAGAATTGCTGGTAATGAAGTAATTTGTCCGTGAAAGAGGATGGATACTAAACCAATCTGGTCATGCTTTTAAAATGCTAAGACTCAAGCTGATAAAATCCTTCTAGCAGAACACAGTCTTTTTATACCGGCACTAAACATGACCTACTCCTATGCACTTCTTCAGAAGGTATACCAACTATATATGAGTTAATTACCACACCTCAGACACAGCTGCCATAGGTACAGAGGCAATATCTATGCAATGTAATAGCCACCCCAATATGCCACCACCCTCTGCAAGAATGCTTAGAGCAAAAATTTGAGTGTGCACCTGGAAGATGCCATCACAGTGGCATCACCTGCAAATAAGATTTTATCTTCTTTTTCTTATTTGTGATGAGACTGATTAAAAAAAAAATCTAGAAAGCAATTATTTTTTCTTTTTAGTTGCTGAAAAAAACGACTCTGAAAACTAAGAACTGAAAAACTTTGTGCGACTGTGAGATCTACTAGGTTAAAATTCACCTTTAACATTACTCCTGCTTGCTCCCTACTGCGGCTCTCGGACAACACTGGCTCCCTCTGGTGGTCAATGTACAAAAAGGTATCAGTAAAATCTGTGCACCAGAAAGCTTAACCTGTTTCTAATTCACTGGATTTTGAATGGGTTGAGCACATGCATCAGAATGGGTTTAATAATAAATTAAACATCTAATAATAAATTAAACATCTGTCCTTATTCCCTAAGAGCAGTGGATGTCACTGACACCGGATTTGTAACCCTGGAATTTGTTTTGACATATAAGTTATCTGTGTATTTACTTGTCCTCCTGAAATGGTTCAATGATATTTTCCATTTTTTTTGTTTGTTTATTTGATTTTCACCCAGATATCTAACCATGAAGGACACTATTTGAACAAGCTGTTTGGTTGTGCAGATAAATCCTGAATATATAAAATTTATTTCTTACTAGCTCTGGTAATATCATTTTCATGAAATACTGGACTATAGTAGCAAATTTGTTATCAACTTCTCCATGTCATTGTCACTACAATTCTAATGTCTCCAAGGTTAAAATAAAAGGAGTAAACCCAAGCCACTGTCTTTTCATATCATTGCTAACCTAAGATTCCATCAAATGGACCTAAACTGACATTCCTTCCTGTTATTGAAAATGACTGAAAAACTCTCATTCTCTTCCAGAAGTTGAATTGAGGAGCTGTTAGAAACCCTAAGTTGAAGCCTGGAACAAGCAGGGATTCCCCAGCTGTACCTCAGCACTGAGCTGGTGCTCATGAACCAAACTTCCAGCAAGTTCATATTCCCACAATCACACTTTGCTTAAACACTTTACCCCCTTGCATGCATGCAATTAATGAATTAACAGTTGTGAAACAGAGTATCTATGCAATTCCACTCAACAGATTTGGATTTAATGAGTGTCACTGAAAGTTCTTTCCCATACTGCATGCAGTAATGGGAGGTTTTAAACTATGCTAATGTCACAGTAAAATTTCTTATAATTAAGATGATTCTTAGTAAAGATGCTGAAATTTTTCTTTTTTTTTTTTTTTGTAAGTTCTGTTTAATAGTGTGTATATATATACTTGGAACTTATGAAATTATAATAAACAGAGGATATGAGCTAGCATAAGCAATGATTTTTTTTTTTTAGTTCTGTAAGGCAGATCTGGCTAACTTAAACTGGTCATTAAAATATCTTACATAGGAATTCCATAAAAAATGCTAATTCCCACAAACATATACCAGACAAAAATTCTGAATTTTAATTCAAGTAAAATTAAGCATAAGTAATGAACTTCTGGTGTTTTCACCTACAACTTTTAAGAGTTTGATGAGTAGACCACCTGAAAAGAGACCACTTTTCATAGCAAACATGTCAGTCATGTGGAGAGGAACCATAGCTGTCTTCCTTCAAAGCAAGGAAACTTCTTTAAAAATGTAATTTTGTTGAAAACCTGATCCTCCTTTAAGGAAAACTTGTGCCAATGCAAAAGACTGCTTTGACAGTACACAGTACTTCTACATTGTATTCAATATAAAAAATGTTGTTTCACCACCTCATTATTTCATTTTTATACTAGTCTGAACTCCATGGAGCATGTAAGTCTACGGAGTTACAAATAGGATGCAAATAGAGTAATGAGAATGCGTAAATTAGGTTCTTAATCTTCACATTGTGAACACCCACTTGCTTTTTTTTTAAGAGAAGACTTACAATTAAACCATTGTCCTGTCTTAAGAAGGTATTACAAAGTACCTGGCAGCACAGAGAGTTCAATTCTACTCCACTTTTATTAGAAGACCCTTAGGGTATGAAGTATACTTTCCAAAGAATCACTTAAAACTTATTAGCTACATGTCGTATTTGTATCAAAAACTGTCAAAACCCCTTTTAGTCATGTTCCACATTATCTATAGGAATGCCTTGCTTTCTTATTCTCCATTTTGCCTACCTGGAAAGGATTCAAGATGAATATGATTATTTGCTTTAGGGTAAAGCAATAATTTTTCATGATTTAAATTAGAGTTATGTATTGCAAGTCACTCATTTAAATAACATGAACGTCTTAAAGCACAGTACGTACAAGGTCAGAATAGTTCTGGGTGTGTGCACCATTAAAACTCATAAAACCTCTGTTTGTAGTTCAGAATGATTAAAAATACATGTTTTATGGATCATTCACATGAAGAACTTCATGCAGCACAAAGAAGTTTTTGCTAAGTAGAAACCTAGAGCTGATATTTTAATTAGAACTCACTGACTATTCCTAGTACAAGTGTAAAAAGAAGACTTGTGGAAGGAGATTTATCTCAAGCAAACAGTGTTTGCATCTTTGTTACAGAAACAGGACACACACCTTGATTTCCACAGGATGTCTTCAGCATCAAGATAAAATTACTCATACTAAGCATCAGGATGAAAGCAGAAGTAAAGACTATGAATCAGTGCATTTGGTATTGGTTCTTCGTATTCTTTTTAAGCCCCTTATAGATCCAACAGATCTTCCTGTTTTTTTTTTTCTCGGCAGCTTGATTGATAGCCAAGATACAGAAAGAATCTTGCACTTCAACTTGACTAGGCCATGCCCAGTTCTAGTTTTGTTCCAAAGGAACAAAACAGATGCAATAAAATAGAAAAAATAGATAATGCAAAATGTTATACCTAGACTAGCAGAAACTAGTTTAGAAATTTTAGAAATTTTACACTAAAACTTCAGACAATATAGAAAGTAAGACACCCCGTCCCAAAAGCACACTCTTTTGAAACACCAAATTAAATTAAACCATGGCTCAAAATAAAGAGAATCTTGTGGAAAAGAATGGCAGATAATATTTTTGAGGCTGATATATAGATTTATATAACACAGCATACAGTTCTGGAGCATACATCTGACAAATGAATATGAACCACAACCAAAAATAATCAATAATAATTAAAAGAGAATGTGCGAGTTTAAAAATAAAAGAAGCCAAAATCTCAGTCAGAAAAAAAAAGGTTCTCTTCCATCAGGGGAGAAAGGAAGGCAACAGAAGAATCAGAGTAGCAGAGGCAACAGGAGGTTCAGAAGTATGAAGGTCATAGGAAGAGGCAAGGTCTGTCAGATGCGCTTGGTGTATGAAGGGAATGATGCACAACAGTAAACTGTCAGGGGAAAAGAGTAAAAGGATATAATTATAAATATTGTGTAAGTCAGTCAGCGGAATGGCTAGCATGCTCAGTAACATTAAAGATTGAGATGCCCAAAGGAGATGTAGGTGCACGAGCACATGTATTAAAAATTCTGAATCCCACAGATGCTCTGAGACTAACTCCCTGGGTTCATGAATAACCTACCTCAACCCTAACAGCACACCACCTACAGATATGCAGTGTGTCTTTGAATTCTGTTTGTTTGGCCTGAATTTTAATTCTCCAGAAGGTAAAAGATAGATGATGCTGGAGATTCAACTTCATTCTTTAGTCTCAGATCAGGCTGGATGAATAAGAGTAGTGATGGCAGTATCAGCCTTGTAAGTCACGCGTACAGGTTTTCTTGCTTTAAAAGACCACCTCTAAGAAAGAAAAGGCTGGGTCACTTGACAGATGCCTTCTGAGGCAGTGTACTATGACAAGCCAGCAAAACTCCCTGCACAGTATCATGTAGTTCTCAATTGATTCAGAACCACACATAAGAAAATCAAGTTTTCTCTGTGTTTCTACCTGTTTTTGATTCCTCGATTGATTCAGAACCCTGCGTAAGAAAATCAAGTTTCTTCTGTGTTTCTACCTGTTTTTGGTTCAAGCTAACAAAGCCCAACTCATAGATATTAACCCTAATGACTGTGAAAGACTACATATACATCTATGGTGACTGAAGAAATATGACTGAACTGCTTGTGAAACCATCATAGATTTTGTCAAGGTCATCAAGTGGCTTGTATGACCTGTTCATATGTCAATCATATACTGAAAAAACATTAAAAATTAGATATAGGGACAAGGGTCCTTTCTGTTTTCCTTGTTCCTTAAAATTAACCTGGTATTATCCAGCAACTAGTAGTATGCATGCCATCTACACAGAATAACTGGTAAATGCTTATACCCACTCCTTCAATCCTTAAAACTTTCTGATTAAGCAATGATTATTTTGATCTATAGTTAAAAACAAAGGTACAAATCATGATTTTATTTCTTCAAAGACAGAACACTTTCTGAAATTTGCAAATCAATCAGTTGTCAAGCCCTTACCCAGTGTGAACCCTGAGTTCACTAGTACTTTATCCAGTGCCAGAGTGAAGATTTTAACATCAGGATCTCACTCTACAGGAAGGCAAATTTTTTATTCTCTTTCACAGAGCTTTTAATTTCTTACCGCATATCTCGATGATAGTTCATAAATAGCTAAACAAAGGGCTAATTGTGGAGTTTCACAGGAATACTGAAGTTATTCTAATGAGCTAGCTGACAACATTTCAAGACGGCATGTTTCAATTGCTTGTCTAGGTGTAGCAGTCTTTCATTACATGCATTCTTTACCTGAGGTAAAGTAGCACAGAGCTTACCATTGACTCATATATTGGGAACTTCACAAACCATGTGAGATAACCGAACGCCATGCAACAGAGGCAACAATCTCCATTTCTGCATTCCCAAAGTACAGACAATCTTAGAATCACAGGCCATGAACAATCTAATTAGTAAGATAAGGAAGTAGAAAAGATCCCATAAACATGTCATTTGAAACATGCACATAACATGCAGCTAAGGTTCTACCATACTGGAAATTAAGAGGAAAGGTCATGTAATGAAAACATGAAGATTAAAGAGCAAAAACTGTGAGGAACTGTTGTATTCTTGTTTGTGGAAGGGATTCTTACAGTTTGAGATGGAAAAGCCCATGTACCTTACTAAATACCCTATTCAGGTATTACTTACACTCCCCATAAGTTTGGAAAACTCCATGAAGAGTCATTGCCACTATTCTCTGTGAAATGAAAATTCTTCAGGATGGTTTTCCCAGAGCACAATGGGACAACTGTGTACTTGCTGGAAAGGAATGAGGGATGAAGCACAGTGCCCCACAGACAGCGGCAGATCATAAGGAGTAAGAAATTAAACTCCATATGATCACAGAATTTTAATTTCTGAATGGGAATTTTATCTTGTGAAAGACATACTGCTCTTGACAGTCACCCACTCAGCAAAGGAAGACTACAACCTTCATGAGAGAAAGCTTTCTTGAGAGAGTGATTTCTGAACAAATATGCCTTTCATCAACAGCTGGCATCAGCAGCTTATCATCCTTCCCACCTTGTTCTATGAGAAAACACGTTTACTAAGCTTAGAGTTAGGAAGACTGAAAATTT
Organism: Platyrinchus mystaceus; assembly: GCA_035041135.1. NCBI lineage: Eukaryota > Metazoa > Chordata > Aves > Passeriformes > Tyrannidae > Platyrinchus > Platyrinchus mystaceus. Next base: position 82,685,933 of record JAWWLV010000088.1, read on the forward strand.
TGTTGTTCTTTGAATCTACCGCCCGAGTCCTATTTGCACTGCTTGAGGCATTCTCAGGCAATAAAGCATCATTGCATAACTGTTCTTACACAGCTCAATAGCTACGGTATCTAAGCACCTTTCAGAATGGCATTAGGCAATATAATTAACATCTGTTGTATGTGCTGCTGTCTCTCATGGGTACATCTATACACGTTTCTCTTGTGTAAATGTATACACTTATCTTTATCTAGGTAGGACATAGCATAATTATAAAGCTAAACTTGTCCCTCTCCAACACTGACGCTTTAAGTCTAAAATAAGTACCCACTAAGCACTTGCTCTCAGTAAATTGAGGATAATAAAAACTCATGTTATGCTTCCATGTACAAGCTTAATCAAATCCTTTTGGCTGAGATACTGTGTTTATTTAAGAGCAAATGATCACACTGATTAAATCAGTGCTGCATTGATTAATGGGTATTTGATCACCAAGGCAGATCAGGAAAGCATTGCAAAATAACAGTGATAGAAACTCAAATGAAGCAGAAATATTAATGCAAAGAAGGCCACAATGGATTTTTAATAAAGAAAACATTGTAGGCAAGTTGATGGTATCTAGAACACAAAGAAGATTTTAAGTATGATATGATTTCTGTGCATAAGCTGGTAAAAATGACTTAGGGTTAATCCTCAATAAGATTCAGGTTTTCTGTTAGCATATTCTCCTTAATTTCTTTCCCTTCCCCCAATAAAACTTATCCATCTGTATTTCTCAGCACAGATATGAAAAATAATACTTAGTAGCTAATAGAGACATTTCTCTATCCCATTGTTAGGAGGCACTGTCCCAGCTTTCAAAGGAAGTGCGTCCATGAGATGTCATAATGTACAGAGCTTTGCTGCTTTTACTGGATCTACATGGGTGTGCAGGGCAAGCCCACAGGGAACATAATACATGATCAAAGACTTGGATTGTGTACAAAGATTTAAAGACAGTGGATAAGCATGAAATAGTAGCACGAAAACATGCTTTTCACAAGTACACAAGGATGTGGAAAATATTGTACTTGTCTGATAACTGTTACGCCCCAAGGTGAAAAGACACAAAGGACTATCTGGAGATGCCAAGAAAGATGTTAAGAATATACAGCTCCTGTAAATGGTTTAATTTTCCTAAGGGAATATCCTGTAGTTCTCAACCTAGACCGATAGACCTAATGACTCTCAAAGGAGCTTGTCTCTGGGGAGATAAAAAAAATGTTAGGACAGAAAAACAAACATAGGGAATTAATACAACAGATTTTTTCCTTTCAGTTGCACATAGCCACAAAGCTTGATGGTTATTTTTAAATGCTTCTATACAATGACCAGGTATTATCTGCAAAACTGTCTCCAAATAAATGTTTTGTTTACTTTATATTCATTAGTTACACTGCATTGAACATTTTGAAAGACAACAGGTTGAAAAGAGGGGGAAAAACAGATATCGATGTCTAAAGAGCAGAGAAGAAAGTCTGGAAAAGCTACCCCTGAAAGCAATCATCAAAAGAATGGAGATGAAAATACACATATTTTCAAACATACGTTTAGGTACCAGCTCTGTTGGCGCTGTAACATCTGCTTCTCTGTAACACACTGTTGGGTCCACAATGTCACTGCCAGGAGGAGGGTAAGGTGGGGGTGGGGGGATCACTAACTGGGGCGGACCACGAGTGGTGCCTCTAGGAGGCTTTTGTGGCACCTGCCGTCCATCACCTACAGGGGGATCAATTGACTAGTTACTTCATTGCAAGATAATGATCACTCTGTTTATTGCCATTTTAAAAAAACACATTGATTTTGCCTTACCCACATCCAAAGTCTCTCTGAGTCTAATTCTGCTCTTGTTTACTCCCAAATAATTAAGGGAGAAGAAAAAGGTAGGTCTTTCTTAAGCCAACAGCAATGGCATCAGAACTGAGTCCCACACATACATGTACATTACAACTAACAGTTAAAATCACCAGTTTTGGCAGACATAAGGAAGGAGAAAAATAGTTGAATAAAAAAAAATTTAAAAAGCTATGTATGAAAATGTGAAAACTGTGTTTTATTTTTATCTTCTGAAGTGCAAAACTGCCTGAATTTGTTGACGTCTAGGATATTTTTTGTGACTATTTTCCTGACTCTTTGAGAGAAAGCAGAAGATGCCTCAGGCCAGTATTTTGAAGCAGATATCTTACAAGTTTTTCTGTTCTCTTCCTTTTTTTTTTTTAATAAGTTTTTATTATTTTGACATTGTAGAGAAGCAGATGATTAAGTTGTTTTCTACAAAACACTGTTTGAATCTATCAAAGGAAATGCTCATAACTTTGGCTGGGGGTTTATTTCTACACTATGTGCAATAACAAAACAAATACATGCACCTTTGCACTATATGAATCACCTGCAATATTAAAAAGCTGCTGCCTGTTTGTAGTATACAGAACTAGAGCAATTCAGAAGGTCCTTAGAGGCTTAAAGTGCACTGAGGAACCTGCTTGTTCTCCTTTCACACCCTGCCTTAAGCATCTTCTGTGGTCATTTTTGAAGATGGATACTGGCAGACACATCTTCATTTGATACCTTCTGATCATTCGTATACTCTCAGGCTCATGCTTTGGGGCTGCTGAGAAAGGAAGCAGCACTGGAAGGGAGGAAAAAAGACTAAACCATTATGATTTTCTACTTAGGAGTCACTAGCTTCCAGAGGAGTATCTTCCAGAGACACAATTTAATACTGGCAAACATGCAAGAACTTTTTTACTGCTTTGAGGAAATTTGGCACAATACTTTGGAGTCACAGTAAATGGTTCATTATTGAAGTGAACTTGCCAGTTTGAGAATATATCTGATAGGATCTTTTGCTTTGATTCACGTGGCTAACTCGACAGATACATAGGTAGCTTTAATGCTTTTTCCACCATGTGACTATTTCTTGCAGCACGTTTTTCCCCTCACTACAGTCTTGCTTTTTTCACAGCTTTTATCTCATGCTTTCAGAGCCATCTGTGCTTTCTCATTGTTTTCTTGCAAGGGCTCCAAAGAGAGGCTGTTTTACCAACCTTCTCTGGCTGTAACATTTTTTCTTGTTAATGAACACATTCATTCAATAAAGTAGCAGAAAATAAAAAGCACTGAAGACTGGGCTACTGTGGAACAAGTTCTTTGTCAGTGTAAAATAATAAGGCTCCATTAAAGTAAACGATACTACAGAGTCCTACATGAGCAGAGTCTGGCCAGCAAGTGCTTATGTACATGGTACTGAATGGACTTGAAGTGGCTCTGTTCTGCTTTATTTCATCTGTAACATGTTGAGTACCAATACAAAATAAAATGAACACTTACAAAGAGTTAAAGCACCAAATGTCACCAAAAAGTGACCAGCAGTATGGCAAAGCACAGGAAGCGACAGTGTGACATCTGCAGAGGTTAAAAGTAAGCAAATTTGATGAAAACTCCTGTGTTGTATGACACAGTGATAATATTCCCCTTAGTGGGTTTAAATAAGAGATGTCAATGGAGTTGAACATGTCACACGATAATGGACTCCTGCTGCTACATAAATGCTGAGGCATTAAATGTGAAGCATCTACTGAAAATAAATGTTGGAACAAAGCCAAGAGGTTTCTTTCTAAACTGTGAGGCATTTGTAATGCAAGCAATTATGTATGACAGAATGTCATATCTGTATGTCTTAGGCACTTTATGAAACATGAGGTCAAAGGCATGAACTGAAGTGCACTGAGTGCATTACAGCATTTGAAGAATGATTCTCTTAATGTACTGAAAAATGAGTTTCAATATGTGGGGTTATTATCTCATATCTTTATCCATCATAAAATCACTTTGCTCGCTAAAAGCATAATCTCTGGGTCTTCACTCGGGCAGAGCTTCCACCAATCTGAATAAGCTACCAGTCAGATAATGACAGAGGTCTGGGAGAATGTTTTTCAGTCTTCCTGTATGAGTAAATGTGGTGTTACACGCAGCTGAAGGCTACAGCTTCTTTTGTTGTCTCCAGCTATGTATGTCATTCCTTCGAGAGTACCAGTTCTTTTCTTCAACTGATTAGCTAAAGACTCAGCAGAGATCGATTTATAACAAAAACAAGGACTAAATTTGAAAGAAAAACTTTACTGAATATCATCCGTTGATGTCAAACTTTTGGAAGACTATATTAAAATCAAATGTCTTCAGGCTTTAGGAACAGGTGGAGACACTGAACCAGTTTGACTGTACTGCGGTTCTAGCCGCTTCATGGCTTCATATGCATTCAGTATTGCCTGGCCTGTCTCCATTTACTAGCATTTTCATTTATCATTTCTGTATTTCCATTTACTAGCAAAGGCACAGAATAGGCCCAGGGCTAGTGCTTTTGTATATAAACCTTGTGTCAAATAGTCAAATAATCTGATGAATATTATCTACATTTTATTACCCTATGATACTCTGAAGAGTGCCATTCAAAAGAAGAAAAAAAAAAGAGGTAATACACAATGACTTATTTCCAGACTTTCATTCTGAAGAGAAGTGCATTTTTTTTCCCCCAAGTTCCAAAAGTTTCCAAACTCACAGCATGACAGAATTAAGGCAACTTCAAACAGTGATCACTGAAAGCACATGCATAGGGATTATACAGGAGAAAAGAACACCTCTCACCCATTGTGCTCTTCCTCTTGTCTTCCCTATCTTCTGTCCTGTTTGGCATGGCAGGAGTGGGTGGAGCAGATGCAGCTGGTGGAAGAGGGGCACGCCTCTTCTTTTTTCTTAAATCATTCAGGGATGCTCCTTGTGATATCTAGCAAAGTTGAAAAACAGGCATCAAAATTGATTATGTTTTACTGATGCTGTAAATTGACAGTAACTGAAAAAAATAGGGTGTTTGTCATATGACCTAATTTCTCAGCACAGTCTATTTATAATGAGCATTTATAGTGCACAATAGCAGATTAAAGAGGTACATTAATATTGCACACACAAAAGGAAAGAGATGAGACCTGAGGGTGAGTGTTACAGCAGAAATACCAGTCTAGTAGGCATTTGATGGTTTCGGAAAAAGTGAACTAGAGAGCCCAACACTCAGCAAAGCAGAGTATGACACTGTGTGTTGTTAAGGTTGAGCCATAGCATGATCTTCCATTGGTTTCTTCACACCTTAACTTACGGTTAAATACTCCAATTGGTAGGTACAGGGAATAAATTCTCTCTCATTTCTTTTATTTTCCTCTCAAATTCTTGTTTAAGGACTTCTGAGAGAAGAATTGACAGTTTGCTTGCATGATATGAGATCATACTGTACTCTATTTCATGTCTACTGGACTTCACAAACATACTTTTGAAGATCTGCAACACCTTGGCTTCCAATACTTGCAACGTGCTTGTGTATATGCCAAGACTTCATACTACTTATGCTGCTTTAAAAAATATGAAAAATGTTATTACAAGTGACTTGAATTTCACTGGATTGAATAATATTTTCTGTAGCTTGTTGGAACCTAGCTCTATTTCCTTTTTCTGGAAAAAAAATAATAATAAAAACATGTAGGAAAATCTGTTGAAGTTTTATATTTGAAAGGTACTAACAACACTAGTCAGTACCAGGCTTAACTGAGGCAGAGAGTAATGGGAGCTGCCCACACAACATGCTGTTGGCGTTCCTCAGTCTTCACTTCTTTGACTTAACTGCTCTGTCTGTCCCGATATTCTTAAAGATCCATATACAGAATATAGATCTATATATACTGAATATCTGATTTACAGAATTGTCTGGTGGTTTTCTACTATTTCAAAGGCCTAAACAATAATAATAATCATATTTCCTTTAATCCAGAGGATTAATGAACCCTTAAAATGCAATCTTTGTGGAAGATTTCAATGAAAAAATAGTAGCTTCACAATGTTTAAAGCTGTCATCAGAGTTCAGAGGAAAGGCAATCACTTAGAGGTGTCCTTTCCTATATTGTGAAAAAATCTGAGAAGAATTCAATTTTTCAAAGATTAGGATGAGAATAGAGCCTCCCTCACTTAGCCTTTTTTTTAAGAGCACTAAGGAGGGTACTACACTATAAAACAGAAACCTTCCACTCCCACCTTTCAGGATGTTTTAACCACCATGCCACGTGACAACTGGACACTGTTCACCCCTTCTTGATGAACCTCCTCACAGAGAAATTTGGCAGTAGCTGCACTGGACACAGAGCATATTAATCAGGATGAGCTGCAGCTTTGTAGCAAACAAGGGTGGGAAAGAAAGGTGCCCTGCTCTTATTTCCTACTATCATGGATTATTTCAGCATTTTATATTAAATTTCCACTGGATACATGTGCACGACTAGAGCCAGTGAGGCCAATCCAGATAAAGTTATGCATAGGAAACGGGCAAGAATGCTAATAGTAACTACTGATTTTATAGACTTAAATTTTGGTCACCAAACTTCATGAAATTTAAAAAATTTAGACTTATACCCAGAAAAGAGCACCATGCCAAATGTTCAGGAATGGATACAAAAAAATTTTATATCTCCTCTGAAAAACCTTTGCCCAAAGTTATGATGTTCCTCCCTATTAAGCTGGGGCAGTTACCCTTACAAAGAAACTGCCTGTCAGTGATTAGGAAATGCCTGCAACTAATGCACCCTGCCCCCTCCCAGTTCTAATAGAAACAGAATGTCCAATATTGAGCTGAACATGGAAAATTCCGTTCAGCAGAACAGACTCATCAGGCTTTGGCTTACAGAGGAATTACATGGAGGTTGGCTACCTAATGGTACATTCTTTTCCACAACTATTTGAAGAAATTGGCAAATATGCACTTGGGACAAAAAAATCACATTCTTCTGCACTGCATTTTAAATAACTAAAAACATGTGAGTATTTAATACTGTATCTTGATTATCCAGGATACTGACAAAAAAAAAAAATTATCCAAGTGAGGATTTTGACTACTACAAAGACTTCAAAATTCAGTAGCTATGGAGAACTTGAATCACCTGGGAGACAGGCAGCATCTGAACTTTCCCAACACTTCACAAGCACGAGCTATGACTTTTGCAGTTGTTTAATGGCATTTTGCCATCAGTGTGCTTGTAGCAAGCGTGAGTCCTTCCCAAATCTTTGTTTGCGAAGCCTAGCCATATGATGATGAATGGCATTTTGCAGCTTCCACATTCACTCCTACCTCTCTAGACAGAAAGGTCATTTTACTTTAGGACAAAAAATGGGTGGACTGGAGAGCTAAAAGATAAGTCTAGAACATCTTGAGAATCAAGGCAGAAAGTAAGGAAATGTGTCTTCCCAGTCAAAATGATAGAGAGCACTAATCACCGTTCCCAAAGTATTTTAGCTTGATACAGTCAAATTCCTCAAAGATACATTACTGCTTTCCTATGAAGAAAGGATCCTTGTTACAAGTTGGCTAATCTTTTTCAGCTCTACCTATTCTTATTTAGTTGAACATTTTGAGGAACATTAGGCAGATGTTGAGAAACATTAGATAGATGTATGGATGAACATACTGCTACAGTTAAAGAAAAGACTAGAAAATAGTAAGTGCACACTGCAATAGTGCAAGTTTGGTGAAATACACACACAAAAATGCTTTTATCAATACTGTCAGCTAAGTGCAGTATACTTCACAAACACCCTAAAGATGAAAAGCTTGTTTAAAGCCATTCACACTACAGTGTGTATAAGAAGTGTCTACTTCAAGAACAGGTCATAAAATTTGTTAAAAGTAGCTGTTCTTTAATCCCAATTTCAGTAAACCTATGAGGCTAAATAAAAATGGAAAAAGCACAAAGACCATTCTGTTTCTTTCTTCCAACTGTATATACAAAACAAATAGAACTTGAAAATAATTTGTTATGGCTGGCTGCTTCTTTTATAAAGAAATCAAGCCTTAACAACATTATTGGGAGTAATTTCCCATCAAAACTTTGTTACAGGAACCCCTCTATGAGTGTTAACAGAGTATTTCCTCATCTTGGCTCTTGTGCTTCACCTATATAGTGTTTTTAACTACAAGAAATTATTAAGTCAGCTTCTGTTATGCAACAAATACATAATTTTAAAAGATATTCATAAGTGTTCTCTGACTGTAATTAATACCATCAATTGAGCTAGAGATGAATAAAGGGGGTCAAAAGGACCTAAGTCTGAAAACTAGTGTTATTTCTGTTCCCATATTAATAAGACTACATATGAAGAAAAATAAAAATTCCATTACACTCATGCCATGGCTCACATGGCCTTTGAAAAAACTTCCAATATTTCAGACAAAATATCCAAGCAATGTGCTGAATGTGTTTTCCTTCTATGAAAGCTCAACACACTTATTAAAATTTAGAGTATTACAACAACATCATGGAGAGGTTACTCATCAAAATTGTGTGGAAAAAAATCCTACAAGGCTAACGCTTGAAATTTTCAATCAGTAACATTTAATTTGCCTTACTTGCAAACAATCTGTGGATACTGTAAGAGTGGATGTGTAAATTGAGTTTTAATTTCCTCATTCTTAAGAGTCCAGTGTTTTCTTTGGGTCAGGTTGCACTGAATATGAATTAACAAAAAATATTAAAGGAGGCCCAAGAAAAGAGAAGTCACCACCACTAAAAATTCATCAAGCATTCAAAGACAAGGAGGTTCTCAGGTAAAATTCCTACGTAAGCTCCATTCTTTTGCCCTGCCTGCCCTCTATATACAGGCCAGACACTGGTTTTGTATTTATCAGCCCTTTCCTTTTAAACTTTCTGACAGAAATATTTATCTATATTACTACTTGCTAAGTCATCTACCAAATGCCACCTTTCTTTTATCTACAGACCAAATGAAGCCTAAATTCACCGCAGGTTTACTCCTCATGAAACTTATCCTCCTTCTGTAAGCCAGAAACTGTATCAGTAATTTGTGATTCTCTGTCCCTCCATTATGTACCAACATTTGCAATCCATTTGATGTCAGTTACCACATATTTCCATTGTCTGAATCACTACTTCTCCCAAGAAAGAAATCTCACTCTACTATCTCCAAAGGCAGATTAAAGACTTTACAATAGCATACTCAGAGCATCATACTCTACAATAGCATACTCAGAGTGCCACGTGCAACCAAGGCTGTTCCATTAAGGACAGCCCACCCACTCATGCCAGAAATGACAAAAAGAAATTGGGCTTAATAGAACCTTGGAAAGTGCACATTGTGATCCTTGTTAAATAATACAGTTGCAATCACTGCAGTTATATCTTGACTGGTAAAGAACCTAGCAAGTACCAAGGTATTCCAAAATGCTGAGATGGCCAGGGAAATATCCTTAACCTAACAACTAGAAACCCAGATGTGTTTTCTGGGCTTGAGGGAAAAATATCATGTAAGCTTTAAACTGGATGTTGAAGGCTACTTTGGTGCCTTCTGGAAACTATCACCTTTCAAGCAACATGATTTGTCCTTTTATTGAATAGCCAAGGGGGAATTGACACTGTTCAAGGACTACTGTGTTGTGACACAGTGACCAGAAGAACGAGCCATGTTTTCTTCCTTCTCCCAAGACTGATGTCTGAGGAGAAGAGTGCAAATACAAAAGATGTGTACTTTATGCAGGACTGAGAAAGAGCTTGGAAAAAAGCTGTGTGATCTAAGCTCAAGAAGCTCAGCTAAGAATACACATAAGGAAGAACAACTTAAAAATTGCCATGGAAAAAAAAGTTTTGGACTTGCACGCTAAAAGTGAACAGTACCTTCTTGTGTTACCTGGAACAGATTTTCCCTGAACAACTGCAGGTATCTGTGGTGTAGCTGGCATCCACACTTATTGGAAAAAGTCTGGATGATTGACAGACAGATCTAAACAGTTCTAACTGTGCCTTAACAGAAAACCCCTCAGTGGATCTAGTCAATATGTGACTAAGCTGTTTAAATAAAAAAAGTGCATAGTTTGTGTTTCAAAATCCAAATCACTCTTCCCAATATTTTGATAAACATTAAAAGAAACATTTGTCTTATGGCAACAGATTTTTCTTTTTACTATCATCTCTATCATTTTGCCATAGAAAAGGAAAAATCTTGAAAAACCTAAAAATTTTCCAGGCTCGATATTTAACAAAATTCTCCTCAAAGCAATTTTCTTCCTGCTCCAACGTAGCTACAGGTGATACACATATATCAGCAATAGGATTATGTCTGGAATAAGGATTGCTTTTAAGCGATGTCCCATGGATGTTAAGCATATGCAAATAAAAAATTGTACAGCACATGATATAAACTGTGCGAAGGAAACTCATATATTCTCTTGCTTCTTTCCATTTTTTACGCAATGTTACACATCAGGATCTTTAATTGTTTTACAGAAGAACTGGCTCACGTGTATACAAATTGTCTTATTCATGTAAACAGTGAATGACTGTAGAAATTATTTTTAGAAGTAAATAAAAAGGATTGGAAAAAACCCACATGGATTCAATCACTGGCATGCCCTGATTACAAACTGGTTTCCATCATCCCACACTGACTAGACACACACTCTGATCTAAGCAAGCCAGATTCTGATACACCTGCTGGTGATGATATTGTGTGGGGTCAGAACGCCTACAGAAGTACAGGAATGTTTAAATGCAGAGCACAGAAAAAAAATCAGAGCTAACCTGTAACCAACCAAACAACAGGATCACCCTAACCTATGTGTTGGACCATCACAAACTTCTTCCCTTCACAAAGGATTTCAAGAAATCTTGAAATAATTACATACCATTTTACAAGAAGTTCTCAAAGAAAAAAGACCCATGTTTTATTAATCAGATTTAAACTCTTGATACAATCGTAACTGCACTGATCCTTTATAGCACTCTACGAAAGACAAGAGGTAGATTGGTATGTAAGGAAGATTTATGGGTTTAGATTTAAAGATATTTTCCTATGACATAATTTAAAGCAGTTGAGGAGAAAATATTTTGATCCAAGAGTCATTCTGTGAAAATCAGAGAGAGAAATCTTTCAGCTTCAGAACGGCGACATAAATCTTTCCACTAAACTTGATGATACAAAAGCTATTCTGCCCAGCTGATTCTGCATTTTCACAGGGCAACAGATGCTTCAACATGTCTAGCACTAGAAACCACAAGAAGTCCAAACTGAACATTAATGTGTCTTAAACAACATTTACTCATACGTCTAATATTCCCTGGACAGATCATACATTATTAGGCTTTTCACCGGCATATATTGACAAAGGAAAATTCAGTGAGCTCTCAAAACTGGATGTATGAGCAATTCATAAGGCTGACCACTGTAAGTTACACTGAATAAAATTGTCTATTCAGCACTGAACTTCTCTACCTTGTTTCCTTATTGAATAGTGTCCCATTGATTAAAAAATGAATGTTCAATCCACACGTACGTTACAAACTGCATTCAAAGACAGCAGTCTGATGTCTCCCAAAAACATGTTCTTATGTTGCAGACAGCATTTGTCTGGGTTACTTAATATACTTACTAAGATCCCATGCAATGCAACAACACATTACAAAAACAACATACACAGAGATACTAAAAAGTCTGGCACATGGGAACAATTTAAAAGAGGGTATTATTTGTTGTTTTGACAAAATACATAGAATTACACTTTAGAAATTAGCAAGCAGTTCCTCTGCTTTGGTCATTTTAGTTCTGTACATCTTGATTTTTCAGTGTAGGATCTCACATGCCTGATAATAAAATGAATAATAATAATAGGCTTAGTTTTAAATAAACCACATGAATATGTATGCTGGGATAGCATGACTGCTATTTGGACTGACTAGACACAATAGCTTGTGTTACTCTGGACATGCCACTCTCCTGTGGAACAGATTTAGATGGGAGACTCCCGATCTATTGCCAACATGAGTTGAAGTCCAAAATAATAACAAGCAACTCTTTGAGCAGGATAACCACTTTTCAATCCTGACAACATCACCCTCTATTAGGGCACTTCCTTCTGACTTTGAAATTCTGCACTGTGCTTCCTTGTACTGTGTTTGTCTCACCTGATGGCTGCACCCCAGCCATACTCATGGCCTCAGCTTCTGAGTGGTTTTGCTGCTGGAAGCATTCAGGTGCTGTGTTAAGTAGAACTAGAGTGCAAACTACATAGTTCTTCTGAAAATAACCCTACCATTAATATTTTAACCAAATACTACAAAATTTTGCATCATTAAGCCTATGCTACTTAATTTCAGATTTTTTTCTTATAGTTTTGGAGTTAAACAGGAATTTTAACACAATTTAGTATTCATTATCAAAAATCAAGCTGTGACTGCAGAAACATCTCAATCTTAATAAAAGACAAAAAGCTTAGCATTACTGGAATTTACGGAAATTGCTATGTTCTTGTACTATTTTATTCATAAAATGAAGAAGAAAAAAGCCAAGGACGTCCCTGAATACTTGGCTGATTGGTGACAAAAAGTTAAATCAGTTGACACAAGAAAGCCAGTACAAGGTGAAGGGGCAAGCTCATTTTTCCATCTGTTTTTATTGAACACACCCTTTGTGAAATGTCACGGTCAAGGGCAGTTAAAAATTAATTTCATTCTAATGTTTAAACACTTTAGCTTGTTCAGTTAAATGTGTCAGACAGGAAACTATCCATAAACGAATTTGAGATGTTAAATTACTAAGATAGCTGTGATTCCCTTCTTTGCAAAATCTCATTTCTAGTTGCAGTATTATTTCCACTGACGGAAATCACTCTACAACACCAAATATTTTCACATGCATTGAAACATGTAGACTACACAAGTCCGCGGATGTTTGCTTTGGCAAAGAATTGAACTTCCTTCGTTTCTCTAGATACAATGCAATCCTCTTCATTTATGTCTTCATTAAGGGGGGAGGGGGAACCAACAAAAACCCCTCAAGCACTTAAAAATCATATTTTAAAACCACCACAAAGTGACCTGATATTAAGATTCGTTTCTCCTCTAGAGAGGAGAAAAACAGCAAAAACAACCACCAGATTTTAATTTCATATTTGTGCTTATCTTTTTAGTTAGAACCAATTAATTAACAGAACAAATGAACACTAATTAGACTGCAAAATACACAGTAGGACTGCAGTTCATATTTCTTCTGACAACTTTGTCAGTGAGTTTGATATGATCAATTTCATCTTCTTGAGTGACTGCCTTTGCACTGGACTAAGGATTTTATACATCATCTTTTCTTTCTCAGTCTCACACCCTGAATTATAAACTGGATGATTGGTTGGTCTGCTTGTCTGTCCTTAAAAATCTCAGAAATGTTATAAAGATCTGCAAAATTTATTTTGCATCTTCCTCCAATTTTCTGCCAAAGGGATGGGCAGTAGTCTAAAATCTGTGTAAGGACAGAAAGTGGAAGGCAATTCACACAAATGTATGACAATGAGTAAGGATAACCCTACCCTTTTTACTGCCACTAAGGGACATACTTCCCTGGAGCTTAAGTTTCCCTCTAGACTTAAAATTTTCTTCTGTAGAGATAGCCAAGTTGAATTTTTAGTACTTCGCGCTAAATCCTAGGCAATCAACTTAGCAGTCTTCTCAGTTTCGAGAAAAACATACCTGACTTATTTCCCGTGCTCTACTCTGTTCTATCAGCCCTCTCCTTCTGCAGGCACACAGAATGCCTGGGAAACATGGTGTGGTTTATAAGTCAAGTGATAGTTTCCAATTCTTTTCCAATTTCATGGAACCATAGAATGGTTTGGGTTAGAGGGGACCTTTAAAGATTACCTGGTCTGTGCCATTCCTTCCCACTACCCACTGCAAATTCCTATTCAAGTCTAGTTCCTCTCAGCACTTATGAAGGGCAGCCAAAAGCCTCTACTTCCACAATCTTCTGATACCAAGAAAAGAGGATAATAACAAAGTAGTATCACAGTGTCAATCAGATGTATTACTAGGACTGTAGCGTAACATGGCTCTACAACAAGCTAACCCTCAGAAATATAAGATTTTTGTCATCCAAAATTACAAATAGACTATGCTGTGATGACTTGTTAGAGAAATGCACTATAGCACACTGCTTGCTATCCATGCCTGGAAGTGATACCAATGTACAGCTGAGCAGGATTAAGGGGTTGCCATCACAGGAACTAGATTTGCATTCTGCTTTCCCTATTTCCATTACTTTTGAGCTATGACTGTGAATATAACTCAAACAAAAATGCGGAGTCTAGTTCTGGGCTCCTCAGTACAAGAAAGATAAGGAGTTACTGTAGATGGTCCAGGGAAGGATCACAAACATGATTAGGACCTGTAGTATCTCCTTTTTGAGAAGAGACTGCGGGAGCTGTGTCTGTTTAGTTTAGAGGAGACTGAAAGGGGATCGCATCAATGCATATAAATATGTCAAAGGGGGGTGCCAAGAGGATGGTGTCAGATTCTTTTCAATGGTGCCCAGACACAGGATGAGGAGCAATGGCCATAAACTAAAACACAAGAAGTTTCACCACAACATGAGGAAGAACTGCTTTATGTGGAGGGTGGCAGAACACCGGAACAGGCTGCCCAGAGAGGTCATGGAGTCTCCCTCTCTGGAGACATTCAAAACCCATCTGGATGCATTCCTGTGTAACTTGCTCTAGGAGACACTGCTGTGCAGGCGGGTTTGACTAGATGATCTCCAGAGGTCCGTTCTAACTCTAACAATTCTGTGAAAAATAGCTTGAAGTTGCAGAGAACAGTTTTTACTAGATTACACTTGTGATGTTTCTCCTTGGTTTCTTATTTGGCTAAACAATAACTAGAATGGTATGCTATTAAGCCATAAAATGAAACCTGATTTACACAGCACACATTACTTAGCTAATTTTTCTATTCTGTAATTTCTTTACCTTTTTAATTTAGGATCTAAGTAAGGTGGAGTTAGAAGCAAAATCTGAAAAGTGATGCAAAGCCAGTTTCTAAATTAAGCACGGTGTTAGGGTAATTTTTCATCGCTTACTGAATGCCAGTTCTTCAGAAGTCTTACTAGTCAAAATGATCTTTGTCCATTAACTTCCCCTAAATACTGTGCCCAACAAAGCCTCATAATCACTTGACACATACTTTCTCTTTAATGAGAGTTAAAGCTTATGATGACATCAGCCTGTCCTATTTGTCTGAGACTTGAAAGCCAGATGAAGTTTACTTGCTAAATATTGCAACCCTGCCAAAATTCGGGGCTGAATAGAACAGTATGTTCCGGCCATAATGTTTTGCCAGTTTTCAATGAAGTGCTTGACAGAGACCACATGTGGAGGTCAAGTGATACGATCATGATCTCACCAGATGGTAAGTTGTGGTATTATTCCCAAGGCAGGTAGTATAGTCTGTTCAGAAACAGTTGGCAGGTGAACCATGAACTCACAGCCAGAAGCAAACTGGATTACTGCAAAAGATCAAGAATGCTATTGATGCTGGCAGAAGGACTATTCCAAGGATTTTTCTTGCACATAATTCAAGGACTCAACTCTCCAGACATGTTTTCCTGTAAAAAAAATAAAAAATCTTCCTGCCAAACAAATCTATTCTTGCATGATTATTATGTGAAGTATGTGAAACTGTAATATAAAGACACTGCAAGCTCACCTTGCTTGGGTTCTTGTATGCATAATAAGCATCATCAGGTCACTCTGACTTTGATGTCAATTCAGAGGTTGTATCTACACAGGTTAGAGTGCAGGACTGGACTACTTTCCAGAAAACAAGAAGAAAGTAGACCACGGAAGAATTTTACAAAATTTTATAATTACATTTTCCACCCCTCTAAAGAAACAGCCTATCCAAGTCAAAATGTGAAACACTCAGTGCTTCACAGAGTTCAGCCTTCAGCTAAAGTAGGTAAGCAATATAAATCATCACTGAACTGACATTGCTACCATTTCCTAGACAAAGTTGCAGAAACCCTATTTCTAAAACTATGATAAAGCCAACAGCTGATTCCTCTTATGTAGCAGGTTTTTTTCATAGGTTAAAGAAGCAATACTCTTATTTTATAAAAAGACATAATTTTAAAGCAGACTTCAAAATTTTAAATTCCTCTGGTGGAAAACCAGACATTATCTGTGACATTATCTGAGTAAAGAGAGATTCTCAAAGGTCCACTGTAAAATGAGTCTTACCTCCTCCCCTTGCACTTCTGAGAGGCTGCACCTTCTGGCTAATATGAAAACTTCCACTGAAATTCTACACTAACATCCTAGTTCATACTGGCCAAACTTCAGGAAAAAATATAATCAACTGCAGGTAATCACTTCTTGACTGAGAAAGCTGATTCCTTTTAATTAATTCATCACACTGGGACACCTTACCCTATTTAAAATTACAGGACAAGAGTTCGAAAAAAAGGAGGGACACAAAACCTTCCAGAAAATAAGTTGGCTGCCTAAAAAAACCCTGTTGCCTAAAATTACTATAATGCTTTGTGCATGTTTTTTTTTTAAACCGAGACACATGCTGCTAGTAAATAAATGTGCAGCAACATAAAGTTGAGCATTAGGAGCACTATAGAAGATGGGGGGCAATTTGGACTGAAACAATGGAATTCTTTAGATGTACAGAAAATTCTGCAATATAGTATTAAAATATAACATATCCTTAACTGATACTCTTTGAAGTAGTCTCTACACTGCATGCATCATCCAGCTGTAGTCTTTAATAACTACTTTAAAAGAATTAATATGTTTAAGTGTGCGTACACTAGAACTAATTTTTGGAACTGATTCTCTCATAAAAGAAGTACAAATTACTCCCTTTCCCTAGCAGCTTTTTTTAGCCTTCCTAAATCTGATGCCTTACATGACAGCAAGATAAGCCTTCAGCCATCACTGCACTTT
Source organism: Platyrinchus mystaceus (assembly GCA_035041135.1). Classification (NCBI taxonomy): domain Eukaryota; kingdom Metazoa; phylum Chordata; class Aves; order Passeriformes; family Tyrannidae; genus Platyrinchus; species Platyrinchus mystaceus. The sequence goes on from JAWWLV010000088.1 coordinate 82,702,767, forward strand.
ACTCTTTTCTTTTAATTTGGGCCTGCATCATTTATCCAAACCAGAGTGCAGCTGTTAGCTAAATTAAGCATCCAAACTGCACAGCAAACATTATCCGATGTGCTGTTGGCTACTTTCACGTTTGTCATCTGAGCATTGTTTTGTCACACATGAACGAGTATGAATTCATTCAGCTAACGCAATGTCATATTTAAAGCTCTTCAGGAAAAAAGTAACAAATGGCCTTCAAATTGGAAATTCAGGCAATTAAGTGAAAGTCACTGAGAAAAGCTCCACCTTTATGCATATTTAAGAAATATTTCCCAATCCTTTGAGCAAAAGTGGATAGATGCAGTGAAGCAGCACACCTGAAGATATCTATTCAACTTGCTATCTCATGAAAGGTAGAAATTTCATCATTTGCTACGTAAAACAACAGCCCATCATTGCACAAGACAGAAGTGCCCCAACAGTTCCTTCCTCAGAGGACCTGAAATCTAGAGAATATATCTGGCATGCATCTGGATCTGACACTGAGTTCAAATGCAAAGGGATCAAGTCTTTCATGCTGCTTTTATTTCATCAGTGAAAGGCACATGTTCAGTAGAGTGCACTGGACATCACCCATAAAGCTCCCAGCCACCAGTAATATGAGCTGCATAAGTGCATCTCAGTATTCTGAGATGCAGCCCAGTGGGGCTGCAAATACGACCCTCTGAGTCCCGCAGGCCTCTTTGATACTGCAATTACACTACTAAGTTATAAAATGTATACCAAGCAAATTGCTTGAGGGTTCATGGTGCAAAGTTCTTATTGGTCATAGAATTTACTGGCAATACTTATGGCTTCATTCTGCAAATGCAGTTTTGCACTCAGGAACACAAAACAAAGAGATCGATGACTGGGAACAGCAATCAAAGACAGCTGTTTCTGCTTTTAAATGAGAGACGTGTTTGCCTGGTCATCAAATTACCACTGATAAGAAGACCTAGTGAAGTCGTTGTGAATGCTGCGAATTACTTTTCTGGAGTGATATCAAATCATATGAGACAATTATTTGGGAATGACTCTCTTGGGTATTCTCCAAAAATTGCTGCATGGGTTAGATCAAGGGTTCTGCTCAGGCTTCTGTATAAGATTGTGGCAAACAGAGGACAGCAGAAGAAAAGTATGTTCGATACTACCTTCTCCCAAATACTTTGCAGCCACTAACCATCTTCATGTCGGGGACTTCTTGGGGTGGGATATATTTAAAAACTCACAATGGATTTGTCATCCTTGCAGCATTTGTTCAGTCTCCTCTTAAGCCTACATAAACTTTTACCATCCACATCAACCCTGGTGGACTGCTTGCATGAAGAACAACACACTTTGGCTTTAGGGGTTTGCCCATTTCCTACTAGCTTCAAATGCTCTTGTAATGGCTGGTTGAACAGTCAAATCCCCTATCCAGAGTGTTCAGTCACTTTTTTCAAGATGAAGAATCATGGTTTACTGAACTTGCTCTGTTGTCCCTGTACTAAACTACTTCACATCTTTCATTGACCTTGACGTCCTTCCATGAGTCTTGTCCTGTTCTGTAATACCCTTCTGAAACAAGGGGAACATTGTAGTAGTATTTAAGATGGCATAATAAAGCTCACATACAGTGGTGTAATAAATGAGTTTTTTATCCTCTTTTCCTCTCCTAAAATGCTCTGAATCTGATTTGCTTTTTTGATTGCCACTGAGCTTTGAGCTGACTTTCTTCAAGTAAGTATGTCTTCTGATTCTAAATTTTTCCTAACTGCTTACTGCCAACTGAGAGATCAGTATTTTACAAGGTATTTCAGGAAATCCAGAGTGGCCTTTTCTCATGTATATCACTTTACGCTTCCCTACATGGAATTTAACTGCTTTCACCTGCAAGTGCTGCCAGCACTCAATCTCATAATGTCATTCAACCGTTGCTCGTCATACTCAGTCTTGGTCCTTACTAGCTGGATAACTCAAGTAGTAGCAATAAACTTTGTCACTTTACTGTTTTTATTCCTAGGTCACTTAACATGATGAATATCGGTCCTCAAATACTCCAAAGCTGCTGCAACGTTCCACTACTAGATGAGAGGATCACCTACTCCTAATTCACAATTCCCTTTTTTTTTTTTTTTTTTTTTACTGCCAGTTATTTAAGAGTAAAATGACCTGCCTCATTATGAAATGGAGACGTATTTTCCTCAAGAAATTCCTCATGGGGGAACTTGGAAGCTTTGTGGAAACCCAGACAGATTGTATCAACCAGATCACACATATCCATCTGTTTGCTGAATGCATCAAGAGCACTTTAAGGGAGTTGTAAAGCAGGATTTCTCTTTTACTAAAGCTACATTTATCCTATTCATTATCTTTACAAAGATGCCAACTAGCTAAATTCTCTATTATTAAATTCTCTATTATATTTCTAGTAAATTTTCCAATATAGAAGTCACGTGAAGAGCCTTATATTTTTTTTTTATTTTCCCCTTATATTTTGCAAACAACTCTACTTTTCAACTTTTTTCTCTGAATTTCTTCATGAACACCCTGAATGTACCATCAGTAGCATTTAGCAATACTATTCAGTAATTTTTTTCTCTATTTCTTTGCTCCACATAGTAGAAAGAGACAATACAGATACAGTTGATACAGTTATTTTATACAATCTTTTCTATTTCAGATAGCATTGCAGTCTCCAGTGCATCATCTTGAGAATATTTTGCACAACTGCTGCTCAGACAAAGGAACTAGAGCGTGCTCCTTAGACACAGGCACTAAAATCATTCCTTAACTATGTTATTATACGAGCTTGATGTTCATTATCTGCCTATATCAGCAACCTTAACCTGTGAAAAATGTAAAGCAAAGTTGAACTGTTTTACCATCCTAGGAGAATAGCAGACAACCCCCTGGTCAAAGAGTAAGACAAAATAATTATTTCTATATGCTTTTATGAGCAAAGGAAAAAAGATGCCATCATACGTATAAACTCTCAACATGTACAGAAATGCATAAATGAAATAAACAAGCTTCTAAACAAAATTTCAGACAGAATGACTGGAATAACAGCACCAAAAAGAAATAGGTGCTAAAAGCCTAATGGAAAGCTTTGTAATTACCGTGCAGTATTTACAGCCTAGTATATCCAAAATAGGCAATTGCTAAATGAATCTGATGTGAAATAGAGATAAATAAATGTAATCTCCATTTTTAAACTGTTTATCAATAATTATCTATTTATCTGTATCAACACAGAGATAAGACACAGATACTCTTTGACCTTATTAAAATACTGCCCCTTGTCAATTGTGCAGGAAGGCCCCAGCCTCTTAATCTTGCAGTGTACAGCAGTAAATGTGCACTCCAGTCCCTAACATCCAAACTCTAATAGAAAAAACTATGTTCCTTCTTTAAGGCTTACATAACTTAGGCACCTGAATAGTGTCCTAGAGAAAGAGCATCTTTAATAAAGATTCAATATCCCTGCCCTCACCACAAAAATGTTGTCAAGAGATATCAAGATATATTGCCTGAGGATTCTAACAAGTCTGCCACAAACACTGGAGATCACAGCTAACACTCATGGCATCCTTAGTTAATGAATAAAGGCAAAGAAGCTTTTAAAAATAACATGCACCATTCACATTTTCAGGCCTCTGTGCACACAAAAAAAAATTGAACTAGAAAAAATAAAAAGATGTACAAACTTAATTAACTTCTAATCATCATTTTAAAAAAATTAAAATGTCAGTCTCCTGATTAAAAAGTGTTCTCCCTTTTCCTTTGGAAAATATCCTGCTTTCATATCCTTGGCAAACTTACAAAAACCTGAGAAGTGACCTAGAAGATGCAGTATTTTGTAAAAGACACGTTTTGAAAAACAGCTTTTTCCTACAACAGAAACTGATTCACTGCATCCTTCCTCAGAATGTTAAAAAAAAAGTATCTGTAACTCTCAAAGCAGACTTCTGGATGCTCCACAGAAAAAAACCAAACCAAAACAAAGCAAAACAAAAATACATTCACAGAACACTTGAGAAAGGAAATGTGTCATAAGAAAAAGGTTGAGAAGACCTCACCCAGAAGACCTCTTAGTCAAAAGAAACCTCCCTTCCTCTCTGAAAGATGATAAAAAAAACATGCATTCATATCTTGTTGACTTCTAATAGACATTTCTGGCTTAGGTTTAACCTATGAAAGGGAGATAACTAATCTGAGTCCATCCACCCTTTTGCTGAATTCTGGGTTTATTATTAAAACAGAATACAACTGTCAGATGTCCCCCATGAACTGCTCATTACCTTTCACCTTATACAATAGTACAGAAATAAAGTACAAGGTAGAAGGGAAAGAAAATACCTACAGCATAAACCTATCCTGCCTCAGTACAAAAACCAAGCAAACCCCTCCTCTGACTACAATTTCTACAACAACTAGGATCAACCAACTAGGTAAATTTAAACTAATTGGAAACTTCTCCTCTTGGGATACAGGACTGATCAGAGGGAAATTATGACAATAGTAAATTACAGCAGATGCACAAAGGAAGAGGTAGAAGACAGTAAGCTGGTGAGAGCACTCTGTTTCTAGAGGTAATGGTAAGGGGGTTTTAGACGCCTGCCTACACATCTCAGTTCTGTAAGAAGCTGTGGTAGATGTTCTCATTCAGCTGTGATTCTTCTGTCCCTCAACTTCCATACAATTACAGTCCCTGCTGGTATCATGCCTCTTCCATAAAATGATCATTTTCATAGTCCAAGAAAATATGTGAGAAAAAAAAGGCTGGCATCCACACAAACATAGGTTCTTTTTTCCTAACCACTTGGCTGTTTCTCAGAAGGAAAGCCAACTGTAGGAGTATTATTGTTTGACATACCAGATTTATTTGAAATACTCTGGACAAAGCAGATTCAGGACTCACACAGACAGAAAGGTCCACTGATGGCATCCCTACTGACACAGATGTACATACCAAAAACTCACTCTACACTGTTTCTACAGGATCTGTATTCATCACTTTAGGGCTTAATTTGCAGGGAAAAAATTAATTTTGAAAGCCTGAGGACAACAGCAGTAACAATGTGATTTCATAACGATCAACATTATCCTTGCAGCCAGCTAACCACAAATCTGTGGCCTTCGATTAAAAGAAGTAAGGTGGAAGAATGGTTATCACTTTGTGCAAACATGCATAAAAGATAACTGTGCAAAAAAAACCTGCTGTGCTGGGGGGACATTAGCGGAAGAAATGTTTGCTTTGTTCAAATTTTTATACTAACAATCTCAATTTAAACTCCTTTTGCAACAGAAGGTGGCACAGTGAAAAATAATATGATATTAAAATCACAGTGGCCAGATACTGAGTTGCTGAGCAACCAAATGTAGCTTCTGACATCTTAAAAGTTCAGAAAACATCAAGCTCCAAACTCAGCTTCCTAATTACGGACAGCTGAGCTAACCATTTCTGAAAATCTTGGCCACCATTTTAAAATACATCTTACTTCTAAAGAAGATAATGAGTCACAGTTCCAAGTGGCTTCCAAGTCCATGCCTGTAGCATACACATATACACATGGAAAATCTGAGAACTGCAAATTCAGGGACTTATTCTGAAAATTTGGATGAGCCTCTGGTTCAATAATTCTTTGAACAAATTTAGTATGTTAATTATTATTTCAATATAAAATTATTAATAAATGTATTTCCTTCACCACCTGTCCTTTACTTTTACTACTTAAACGTTATTCTATGGTTCTTGCCAGCAGAATGAATTCCAGGTATGTTTTCACTACACGCTGAGCTCATTTGCAATGCCATTTGAAGTATTTCAGGGTTGCCTGCAGATGGGCACAAATTCAATGGCTTCCAGAAGGACATTTCACTAGAATATTTTTCGTTCTTTTGACACACTTGTTAATATGCTCAATCAAACAAGAGGGACATAAGCTTTCAATCCCTGTTACATTCTATTTATATTGGTTTATGTATAAAAGGACAGTGAATAGTACTGTGACACAAATTCTGCTGTGAGAAAGGCAACCCTACGAAAGGCAGGCAAATGGTACTAAATGTCTAGGATGCCTAACCCAGGGTCCTGCTAGCTCTGCAGCACTCCTATGTCCAACACAGAAACACTTGAAAAAGAAAGAAAAAAAAGAAAAAAGCCACCCTATATGGTGGTCAGTATAAGAAATTATCAAGATGGCAAAAGCATAGCAATTACTGAAAATATCTTCTACGTAAGCAAGAAATTTGGCAAATTTTTGTGTATCTTATTTTCTCCAGGAAAGATATGAAAGTCTCATTTACATTTACTCACATTAAAATGATTCTCTTTAAGCTAAATTTGCCATTTAGGCATAAAATTGGTTTATATTAATGGCAAACAATGAGAAAGAAAACTGCCAGCAATGATCTGAGAAAGCTCTCTTTGGCTGTAATATTCCTTTTTATTCATGTGAGTAAGGCTATTCAATCAATAAGTTATAAGTGGTGAAAAAACATTAGCCTTGATAAAAAAACTGCTCTAAAGTTATGGCCTTCACCAAGAATTCAGAGCCAATAACCGTCCTCAGTAATCTCAGTTTGAGACCTAAATGGAGATGAGAGAGGAACATAAGAAGCAGGGCAAAACCCACAGTATGTTCCGTACATTAGTTTGTCTATAGGAGACTATACAAACATTAAAATAAACCTGGAAATTTTGTTGGCTTATAATGCAACCTTCTTAAAGTGCAAGTACAGTTCTTCACCTGCACTAAAAACAACAATACATTTTTTATATAAGCCCACTGTCTTGCCACATAACAACTAAGATTAAAGTCTATGAAACAAATGTTAGAATATGGTATCTGATATATTGTCCTGTTCTTCTAGTAGTACAGGAATTTGACTGGCTAGTAACAAATCCCAGATACCTTTTGTTACATCTATGCATAGTGAGACAGAGCTTCAGCTTCTGATCTGAAAATCACAGAAGCTGAAATAGCACACAGTTCGTTTATCACAGTCTAAAAGTTGCACTTTTGACTTTTGAAGTTGACATCAGAAGTAGTATACTCATGAAGGTATTGAAGAGCCCTCATCTAATTCTATGTTGTCTCCAAAAAACCTCATGATCTTTTTTTGAATAAAGCACTCCTTTTCATAGAAAAGGCTCTTGAAAAAGTCCCTGAGGCCGTCATTATCATCCCCCTAATTTCAATTTCTGTATTTCCCCATACATGTTAAAAAAAGTGAAAAAGTAATTATTCCCATAAACTGGTTTGCAGCAGACAACACTCTGGACTTTGACAGTTCTTCCAAAAGGGTAGTTTTTTCCAAGAAAAACACACTTCTGGGGTTTTTTTTTAAAAAAAAGGTCACTGAATAAGCCTCTAAGGAGATATGTGTAGTCATGTCAGATTTCATGTGTGGCTTTCCTCTGTGTACTCTGTCTACAATGTCATAGTCATACAGGTCTTCTCTTATATTTTGTCTGTATGGTGCATGGTTTTTGGTGGGGGGTAGGGGAATCAGTTTATGCTATGCCTACCCTAAGGTGGCCCCGAAGTCTTCTAGCACATCATCTAGAGTGCTGTGACAGACAACAGAGACTGTCTGCAAAGGGTCTTCAGTTTTAGCTCACCCCTACACTGTTCTGATCTTTGTAGATCTTTGTGTGGGCTCCATGTTGCAATTTAAGAAAGGAGGGGACCTCCTTGCTTCTTAAGCATCAAATCTCCTGGATTTCATATTGGAATTGTTACATACCCTGGGTCTTTTGAAGGATACTTTTTTCAGGTGACTTCTCAATATTCTAAATAGTGTCACTTTGAAGAAGTTTAAAAAAACCAGGGGGAAGTCTCCAGGAAAGAAATCTGTAGACTCTTTTCTTTGACTCTGAACTCTTTTGCAAACTACTTAGTGCATGCTCAGCACGCTCTGAACAGACATGAATATTTTCTAGAGGAGATTTAAAACAGTTACAGAGGGAACACTGCCTTCAAATAGACAGAGAAAACTAATGTTGCTGCAATAAAATGTAAGTTACTGCAGAGGTCTTATCCACAAGCAGATAAATTATTTTAAGCCCCACAGGAACAAAAGCTGTAATATGGTAAAATTATATTGCAGTAAGTCACTCATCCAGAAAACTGAGTGGAGAGAATCTAAATGTACAGCATAAATTAAAACACCCCAGTCTTCATACACATGAGAATTTCTGATTGTAACCACTAGGCAGGGAGATGAGATACATATTGCTAAAGAATCATCTGTGCTTGAATGGCCTAGAACATAACAATGTTAATTAACATAAAAATAATGCGCTTATTGGTTTGGAAAGTTAAACTACAGGTATTTGTAAACAGCTGCAGTATTTGATTTCCTACACATTTTTATGGAACCCAAGAGCTAAAAAAGAAAAAAACTTTCTGTAAGTTCAGAATACCACCTTTTTCTATTAATGTGCTAGCTTCACTGGAAACAAACATGTTCCCCTTTCGCAGGATGTTCCTGTTAGTAACAGTTGCACATAAATAAAGTTTTCTAAACAAACATCTTATCTTTTTATGGAAGGAAGTCCATTAATAAGGAATTGACGTCCTTCCCTGAAAAAAAATCAGTGCTAATTCTTTCCCATAAACTGAAGAAATAAACTTACACCCTTAGATTTTTTACTCTATTTTCACAGCAAACTGGCTAGTTTGCACGTAGATAAAATGGAACTGTTTGTTTTTTCTTATAAACAATATCTCTGTTGCTACCTTGCCCCATAATATTGAACAATTAATCTCTTCCTTTAGTTTTTGATTGCTTCATGAAACTTGTGCTTTATTTCAATTGTACTCCATGCATTCCGTTAAAATTACATGGCATCCTGTAAGCAACTTTCAGCCTGGGAGCTTCAGAAACACACTATAACTCTCTAATATTTTGACCTATGCCATCATTTTCAGAAAGATGTCCTTTACCCAACAAATGCAGCCAAACATACTCTAGCACCTGTACTCATAATCTACTCTGCTTTTTGTTGGCTTTGTCAGTTACACAGGACATCTCTTTTGCTCAAAATGCACTTCATCATGGAAAATCCTCTGATACAATTTTCATTGTTTCCCTTCTTCAAAATAGGTTTTCCTTCAGACTAAGAGAATTTGAAGTTGACGCTGTACTTTATGTTACTTGTGATAAACAGAACACATACTTTTCTTCCAGTGGCTTCAGAAAACCAGTAGTTTAACCTATTTGCAACAATGATGAAAATAGAAATGTTAACATGTTTGAAGAGGGGTTACATTTTCAGCATTATTGTGCATCATAATTTAAAATCTCAGTGCCACACTTCAGGGAGATCAGCTAAACAGAATGGCAGAATAACACAGTCTGTGATTACCATACTTGTACAAATTTAGGAGTTATAATGCCATAGTATTTTTGTACAAAAATTTCTATTAATCTTAAACACATTAAATGTTTGACTCTGATGGATGAAAGAAACCTCATAAAATATTCACAGTAGGAATTTCAAAAGGAAATTTTGAGGAAAAAAGTGCATCAAATTTTGCAAGAACATTGTTATTTCTCTTCAGCTGTGTCTGTAAATGAGTTCTATTTCAAAGACACCTATTCCAGTTTTGAAAGATGAAGCACTGCTCTGTTCCAGTAATCACACTTAGATATCCTAAGTATGTGAAAATAAGAATCCACAGTCCTATACTAAGAGCGTGCATCAAGCTTCCTTACACAATACTTCACTGGAGCAGGCATTTAACATATGTCTTAATGCAGGTAAATAAAAATGTTGCAGGCAGTGAGACTGAGCATTAGACTCCTCCTCCTCCTCTATGGTGAACTAAAAGATTCCTTCCTGACTCCATTTTGCACGAAGACAGTTTGCTTTCCAAAGATCAGTCCACTGCAGAGGTGATGAGCCCTAAGCAGTTAAGAGTCAATCCACGTTACATAGCCTTGATGGTATTGGTTCCTTGCATTCCTATTTGGCATCCATATACAGCTTTACAAACTGATTTTTATAGTTTACATTTACAATTTAATATTATTTGTTGCTGGTGGAATCAGACTTAACGTGCTTGCACATGTTTAGTAACATACATACCTGAGTGTCACTATAAAAGCAAGAGCAATTTCCCCACATTTCTATTTCATTCTCAATAACTGTACTGCAGAACAGTGACCTTTTATAAAAGCAAAACCAGAGCACTGCTTTAAAAGGTCACATAGCACAACTCAGAAAACAGAGCAGATACTCTGGTATCCCATGATAGCACCGGCAACAGGGACACAGGCAATAGCCTGACAAGTATCTGGACAAAGCAGCACACTGAAGGTTTCTGTCACTCAGTAGAACTGTCACCCATTCTCCAGGAACGCCCTTGCCAATAAGGATACTTAGTCACCTTATACACTTATTCACTTAGTCACCTTTCCAGCTTTTCTGCTTTACTTTTTCTTCACCCTCTTTCTTTTAGTTAATGCCTCATAAAATGTTTCTGATTTAGAAGGATTCTTGACGTGGGAGAAAGCTTGAGGCAGTCTCAATAACGCTCAGTAAATATGTACAAAACTCCAAGTCTTTTGATAATTTTATTTTGTAAGATCAAGTTTTGGTCAGCTGTAGTTAGTGGCTAGCCAAAATATCTGGGAATGGCTTTAGATCTTATGATGGTACCCAGCACATCAGACAAAGAAGCCCATTCAGTGGTGTCAGTGTTACCTGTGCTGCTGTCTTTTCTTGACCTCTCACCTCCACGTTCGGCAACACTGGTGTCACAACTGGTGGAGGAGGTGCTCTGCGCTTTTTCACTTCTGGGTTTGCTGTCATTCCAGAGATGTTACCAAGGGACAGTGATGGACCCAGGCCACTGGAACGAGAATTCACTGAAGGGGAATTTGGTGCTGTGGAAAAACCCTGTAAATGGATTAACATGTTGGATTAACATCACTCTTTAAAAACAATGGGAAAGAAAGAAGAAAAACAAGACACATCTGGTTACCGTTTAAACAATGATATGAATAATCATGTATTTACCTCGGCCAAACCTGCTGAATTGCAAATTGTAACTTTTGGAAACTTCTAAAGGTCAAGTGGAACAAAGCTTACAGGCAGTTTTAATAATACAGGAGGCATGATAAGCACCTACTGCGGTTTAACAGTAGTATTGATGGGAATACTACTGCTTGCTATTTAACCACTGCTTGCTATTTAAAATATAAGCTTCATCAAGACACATAATTACAGTTATACAAATGCATTTGCAGGTGCATTTAAATTACAAGTATTACACATTTCTGGAAGCAAGATTTACTCTTAAATGAGAATGCTGTATTAATGAAATGCTGTCAGTGTCCCAGGCTGGTCTATTTTACTATCAATCTGCCTGATTTACCTTAGTCTTCACTAGAAATTTACACAAGATATATTCTGCTACCAGTAAACAATTTCCAATTTACATGCAGAATCAAGCATAATCACTTACAATCTACCAAAAACAATGATTTAACTTGGTGAGAAGAAGTCCTGATGACTGGCATCATCCTGGATTTTAAGAGGCCCAGATGAAAGGAGAAGCAGAAAACTTTTTAAATAATTCCTAATGTTAAAAATTACTTTAGTTCTCATTGAAAACTAATAAAATCAATGAAAAGAAAAAAGTTTAATGGATTTCCGATCAAGGTCTTAATGCATTATTATATTAATATACAAAGATATATGCAGTCATATAGTACTAAAGCTACAAATATGAAAGATTAGTACATATAATTGCTTGAAAATGTGCATTTTGATTTTAGTTTTAACTCATAATTCAATACAATTTTTTTTAATTCTGCTAATAAAAATCTTGCAAAAACTGTTCCCTCAAAATCTGAGTCAACTTTTCCTGTTTTTAATTAAGAAAACCTTTTATATTAAATTGAAGATTTTAATGTTTAAGTTATGAGACTGTAACTTCTTCCAAGAAATATCTTCTGTGGAAATCACCACTGATACCACTTCACCATGACCTGGAGCAGAATAGCTATTCTGGAAACACAGAGTGATGAGAATAGTTGATAATGCTGTTGTTATCACAACAGAACACACTACCACATTTGCAAAACTCACCCACCGAGGACACAAAGCCTTTTGGTGGATTTTGTCCAAAACCACAGAATACACACTGGCAAGAAATAATGGCCACCACAAATGCCATATTTTTTGATTAATAAATAAATAAATAAATAATAATTATTTAAAAAGTAGTTCTTTGAACCTAAGTTCTCCAATCTGGAAAGTGATGGAAAATGTTTTGCCTCAATTATATACCTCCCTAATCATTGTGGTGGCTATCTGGGTATCTGTAGGAGTGCAACTTGCAGGGAATTTGATTTGTGACATGGCATGATAATTCCTTTCTACAAATGCTAAGTGCAAGCTTAGGTAAAATTCAAAATATGGGGCAGCAAGCTCAAACCCACAATTTTAGGATTGTTGAGGAAGCACTGATGAAGCATAAAGAGCTAAAAAATAGAGCAATGAATAAAGGTGTATCTAATACAGGCTCCTGACTGCCTGGTAAAGTTCCATGTAGATTCCTGTGAAAGCAAGTGAAATGCAAACCGATTTGTGTCTTGTCTTGCATTTACTACCCATGTAATAACCATCACTGACTTAGGATGCTTTTGTTAACTTTTATGTTGCACACTGCGCAGTATCTTTCACCTTGGAATGATATGTTTAGCACAAACAGGGCATGTTACCTGACTAGAGTTTTACTGAAGGATTAAAGCAGTATTGGTCTCAACTTTTTCATTACCAATTTCTCTGAATTGAATGGCATCAATAGCATCTTTTCCCTTCTAGCAAATGAAGAAAAAAGCTCAAAATGGAAGGTGGGTTTTAAACATTAGGTCTAGTCTTACAAAAAAAATGCAGCCTTTTCTTGGGCCTGTATCTTGGGCAGTGGAAAATATAATGATCTCATCTGTAAGCTACAAGTTTTAAGTCATTCTCAGTGCATATTGTACCTGGTTTTATCAACTAAAATTTGTTTACTCCTACAGAAATGACAGGGGTCACAGGGTGAAATACGAAGTACTCTCTTCTTTTGACACATTTTTATAAAGCAACTGGATAAAATAACTTCAAAGCGCATTCTACAGGTATGCTTTAGTGACTGTATTAATTCTTTGCTTTTCCTTGCTGGATAAAAAAGGTTAAGGAATTTTTGGTAAGAGACAAAGATGTATACAAGTAATAAAAACTGCCTAAGACTTTCCTAGTAGCACTACAAATACAGGGTACTGGTAAGAAGATAGGCCATAAGCAGTTTAAAATTAATACCCTATTCAATTCTATCTCAAGGTCTTGTGGTTGAAATGCTACTAGAATCCTTTTCCAGGCAACAGATCATTGTAAAGGAATACAGTGATGAACAACTAAGAATTTTAAAGCTTGTTGGGTTTTTTTTTAAGCTTGAATTTCCTAACAGAAGATACAGGGGGAAAAGAATGTAATACTTACATGACACTATAAATAGTTTAAAATAAAAAGACTTTAATGAAAGAAAAAAAAAAGCACTTTGGAAATTCATCTATGCTTTCTTTTCCAAGTCCAGTCCTTATATCAAGCCAGTTATTCCCTTGCTAAGCATTTCAAGAACGCTCATGTAAAGACACTTCCCCTAAAATAAAAACTCACCGCAGCTTCCAAGGGAATGGAATGACAATAATTTCAAAGTAGTTTTGAAAGCCCTCTCATTCAGCAATAAGAGCTTTGTCTAACTGAAGGCAGAACTTCAAGCTCTCCCATGTGTGTAGTTCTTTTCATTAGCTTTAAGAGAAAAAAAACAACCTTGGACAAAAAACACTGACACGAGTGGTTTTGGCATGGCTCATCTTTTGTTGTTAAACTAATCTAGAGGGACAATACCTAAGCTAGATTTTATATTTTATGTTGTGTTAGATGCAGTGCAGTTTCTTTCCAAATCATGGGATTTTGGAGGTTTGGTTTTCAGGCAGTTTAGCAAGGCAACTATTAAGAGCATGCAATATTAATCAAGCAAAATTGCAGAGACTTGATATGTACATGCCAAATACTCCAACCATCTCTCATTTCTTGTTTTTCTAATTTCTTATCAGAAAACCAATTGAATTACTCAAATTACAGCAGTGTAAGTGAGGAAAGCCAAGCTTAAGAATTGCAGCCAATGTTGCTGGCTAAAAAAGTCAGCCCTTATCCTCTGTTTCATTTGACAAACAGGTTAGCATGAATGTTCTGCTTAGAATCCAAATGAGTTCACCAAATCTGTGTGTTTTGTAACAAAACCAAACAAACAAAAAAAAAAGGAAAAAAAAATAAATTCATAAGAGGGAAATTAATGGAAGTTAATTATATAAAAAGCTTTAAAAAATGTCTCCCACCTTGTACAATCAAATTCTTTGGTAGACGACTAGTATTAGAGCACTTTGCTAACATTTCAAATAGCAATTAAGTAATGCAAACTAGCAAGAAACAGTTCTGGTTTTTATTTTTCCTAAATTAAGTCAAAGCAAACCCAGCACAAAACCAGATACACCAGCATAGGTCAGCAGTCAGGCCAGACTCTAGTTGAGCAAGGGGCTGGAACACGTACTGAAGCACAACCATGGACGAAAGTCCATTTCAATTCCATGAAGTAGATATTGGAAAGAGGCAAGAAACAGCTGCAGTACCTGCTTATGGTGCCCTCAGGTTTCACCATTGTTTCATGCTAAACTTGCCAGCTAGTTTTTTTCCCTCATTAAATTTCTGAAATCTAAGGAACATTCTTTTTTGTTCTAATGTATCAGATGTTTTCTTTGGGGTTAAGCACAGTTTAATTTTAGTGTTTTTTTTTTCTACTAGCTCTTCTAATTGAAATTTAGGTTTCAAAGACTTTTTCGAAGGGCAAAGAGGGACTGTTAAAAAAACAGAAGTATCAAGGCTCAGAACAACCTGGTGAGGTAGGCATACCAGACCCTTATTCAAAAGACACCCAACAGTCAGCTTTTCACAAGACTACCAAAGTCCATAGCCTGCTGAACTCAACACATGACAGATTAAATGCCTAAAGCAGAGGCCATTCTGTGTTCCAAGGTCATCAACCTAGAATGAAATTATAAAACATCTTTTTCAAAATACTCCCTTTTCAAGAATAAACATAAGTTCTGATATCTTATGGATACTTCTGAAAATTTTAATGTCATATTAATAAAGTAAGATTAATCTATTAAAATATGACTTTTACTGCTGTGAGAATTTCATTTTACAAAAATAGATGTGCATAAAAATGGAAGTCAGCTTATGTTTGTTCTCAAAAGATATCCCTCATATATAACTCTCTTACTCAAAGCCCTGTTGTTAGCATTTCCTTGATTTTCTGATGACACTAAGTGGTATTTAAAGGTCAGCAAGGAAGAGACTGCAGATTGCCTGTGAGAGTGATTTGACTTCCCGTTCCCTGTTCACACCGGTCAATAAAAATTTTTCAAAATGTCAAGTTCTTTTCTTGTGAGGTTCCTACAGCCAGGCCTTTCTTCCGCAGCTCTTTGCCAAAACTCACATATTTGAACTCCCAGTCTTGTTATGCAATTTCCTTCTCAGAAGTTTTTAAATCAAAAGTAATCAATTGAGCTGTTTTTAAGCACTCAAAGTACCAGATGTATCAGCAGAAAGTAAGCGGTCTATTTTTTCCAAAACAGAGACAAAAAATAAAAGTATCATAAAGGATATAATTTTTTGCAAGTGTACCATGGGTAAACATGAAAGGTATGATTTAGAGCAGGCAAACAAATCCATCTATTCAGTGGGAGGAAGAATATTTATGCCTCTTGGACATTTAAACTCCATTAATGCAAACTTTTATTGTTTTGCTGAATGATACCACACCTGATTACAGCTGGCCATTTATAACATCAGACAGGTTATGTCAGAACCTACTGCACAAACTGAACTCAGAGGCTGCTTCCTTTGACATGACACTGATATTACTTACACTAGCATTAAATTTGACAACACTGAAACTGAATAAATCCAAGCTCCTGTTTTGAAACTAAAGCATAATACTGCAGTCATGAGATTGCTGGGAGACACAGTTATAAAAACCCAGCAAAATAAAACAAAAATTTGTGACTACTCAGATTTTCCTTTCTAACCAGCCACACTGAATATAGTTTGTTTTTTGTACTCCCTGAAGCACTTGTGCTGACTGTCTGCAGTCAGAAGGAAAAAAAAGGTTAACCTTTTCCGGCTCTGAACTAAAAAAAAATTAAATGCATTTTTATGCAATTTACTTTATGTTGCTTTATTATCTCATTGCATTTTGCTGTTGGAAGGAAATTATCTGGTTACACATCACATCAGTAAAAGATAAGCAACTATTTAATTTCCTCAACAGTAACTTACACAGGCAGTCCTGTGTTGATTTTATGCATCTGGCAAGTAGGCTTTCAAGTTTTTACTGTAAAAGTTTTGAGCTATACTTTGAAGTCTGTACAACTACAGTGCTACTTTATGCTATATTAATCTGTTATAGCATCTAGATAGCAGTTCCAGATCTTGTGGTCAGGGCACATTTGGTAGACACCAGAACTTACACAGCCAGAATCAGAAACGTCTAAGAACGTTCTGTCTCCTGTGCCGCTGCCAGTTCTCCCTCAGTGGGGCTGACCACATTCCTCCTATTTTAGTACAAAGTTTGTTGATCAGAAATCCTAGCAGTGCCAGGTGCAAGGAGGTCACCTCCTTTACAAAGTCATCAACTTTATCTCCCAGCACTCAAGCAGCATGACTAATCTGTCACTGCAGAGGTTACTAAAATTTTCCTATGACACAGGTCCACACTATCTGCAATTATGCTGTTTTTCTTCTTAACTGTTCTTATCATTAATTTTTTTTTCCTTGTACCTTAACTGCAATTTCTCTTCCTAGAAGTTTATCTGATTACTTCTTGTCTTCACTTAGGCAAGCTCATGTGATGAACTGTCTCTACAGCTAACAGTACAACCTTGGTTTCCAGCTCCAACTGATTTATGTTCACTCCACAACTCCTCTTTTGTCCAACCTTGATTCCAGTAGAAAAGGTGAAAGAACAACCACCCAAGGATGGGAACTACAAAAATGGAAGCCTCCAGGAAAAAAGTTTTCTGAAACACACCAAGGGCTTTAGATTCACTGTGAACTTCTCAACAGGGAACAAGTGTGGGTATTAACTCTAGCCCCGTGCATTACAGTGAGGACAAAGAGGGTGCCCAACTAGGGAGAGCTTCCAAGAACCTTTTTTAGGTTTTGTTATACTTCTTTTGTATAGTACACATAAAAAAAGTGAAGCAATATCCAAAACTCATTTTCCATTTGGAAATCAGATGGATACTGAATGAATACAGCAAAAATCCAGAGTAAGCTGATTACTTTTCTTATGAACTGTCAAATATTTTATTTTGAAGTTTGGGAATATAAAATATTTGCTCAAATAATTAGTAGATTAGAAAGTATAGGTTGGGAATACATGCATTTCAGCTATACATAAACATATCTATAAATTCTTGCAACTGTGAAGAATTAGAAGCAGTAAAACCAGCTGTAGCTACTATTATCAGTACCTACTGATACTATCTCCCTCAGTATTCTGCAAGTCTGAGATCATAACTTTAATCTGAGTTCTCCAAGAATGAAGGAAGTATCATGGCACATATAAAACAGTGGAATACAAACCTGTGAATTCAACAATGTATATATAATAATCAAGCAACTCAGAGATTCTCAAATCACTTACATTTTTCAAGATTTTAGGACGGATATGATTCCTCAATGCTTTGACAATTGAAATTTTTAAATTACCTCTGGTGACTTAAAATTCAATGTAGTTCCTCCAAATAAATTCTCCTGTTTCCTGTTTCACTCTTCAGATTTTCTCAAGTCAGACTACTCTTCACGCTTAAAAACCCCTTTGTTTATTACTGTTTATTACAAATTCACTCATGTCAATCTGAAGAAGTCATAGTATCAAGAGAAATAGATGCAGATTTTTTTTCCATTGCAACAGTACATGCAGAGAAGGAAAGTCAAGCTAACGGGATTTACTTTGTGTCTTTGTATCACCTCTTCCGTTTAAGTGACATCATGTTTAAAACAAATTACTATTTTTTAAAGAAAGTAACATCCCAACAGAAGTAGCAAAAAATAAGATTTCTTGACAGAAGAGGGTAACTATGTCTCAACAACTCAGAAACTGGGAGCAGGCAGAATGCTGCCTGGTACCTATGAGGTACCTATGAGGTACCACCTGGGGACCCCTGGTGGTCTAGCAGTTAAGATGCTGCGCTCTCAGCACCAAGGTCACAGGTTCGAATCCCGGTCCTGCTTCAGGGTCCCCCGGGTAGATGGAGCTCGTCAGCCCCTAAGGCCATCCATCTAAG
>JAWWLV010000088.1:82721277-82765992 GCA_035041135.1 Platyrinchus mystaceus
CTAAAAAATCCATTGCGCAGGCTTGAAAGGTAAAAACACCTTTCCCAGATCTTCGTTCGTGAAGACTGGCCACTTACATTTTACCTATGAGAAGACCAAAATGTTTGGAAAACTGATCCGTGTTTGAAGGCACACACATAGATCATTTGTGTACTCTCCTATCAATCTGGACACTGAACTCTTTGCAGTAACCAGCAAGCATGTATCCTGTGGACCAAGCCAATCAAAGAAACACCATCTTCTTTGATTCAGAGCTGTCACTGAATAATAAGTCACTCTCAACTCAATGCAGTGAAAATACATTTGCTACAAATCTTTCTAATGCACAATTTATTTAATTTCTGTCACTTTGTGTTCTGTGAAGGAATAAAAAATTGTTTGGCTTAAATCTGAAGCTATTTAGCCACAAAGGAAAGAAACTTAGGCTACAAAACAATCTTTTCTGAACAAATGTGATCAGCAAAGCAACTAAGTGTATGTTCAAAATGCAAACCTCAGCTCATAACCACACATGCCAACGTATTTTCCACTTAATATTCCACTTTTCACCAGATTCTCAATTTATAGAAATACAGCTAAAAATCTACAAAACTTGAAATTATCGAGAAATACTTCAAAATTGGTATAAATCCAATGACATCCATGAAATAGCCACAAGCTTCTGTACATGTCCAATACAGGTATCTTTTTAAGTGGATATACTAAACCCAGCACGTTTTTAAAAAACACAAGCATCTCCAGTCCCTTAAAATACCACTTTACAGTAACAGATATATCATAGAGAAATCACAGACACATAGACACATAAGCACAAGCTTCCCAAACATGCCAACTTCCTTCATGCCCTGATTGTGCAATGCACCTGATACCATCAGACTAAACGACAGCACACAAAGCACGTGGGTTCTTTAAAACTTTCTGGATGTGATGCATTTTGAATACCCGTAACATGTAAATATTCTTGCTTTTCTTTTGGATATGTAAAGCCTAGTGAGATAAATCCATCATTAACATAGTACAGAAAACATTTCTGGATCAAAGGTTTCTATGGTTTTTGGTAGTTTAAATGAAGCATTGCTACCCATCACTCAGGTGGAGGGTAGGAGTGCAGACTGTAGGCTCAATCTGAAATGAATTCCAAAGTCAAGCTGAACTGCAGGTGACAGTCTGAGATGCTGCCAGATGCTTAAAATAAGGTTTGTTTGCATTCCATACAAGTGTAAAATGATTTATCTGGACTTTTAGAAGTGTGTGGACAAGTTTGTGTCTCATCTGATAGAATGTTATCTTTTTTTTTTCTTTTCCTTCTTTTTTTAATCTTGTTTTGGGAAAATACCAGAATCAATTTACGTCTAAAATGCACCCTCTTGGGGCTGATTTACATCTTTCTGGTTAGACTGCTTAAAATTTATCTTCCACAAGTCCAACACTTTTTGTCACAATGCACTATCAAAATGTGTCAGCCTATAAAAAAGACCATATTTTGAAAATCGATTTTTCATAACTCTTAAAAATACAAATATGTAAAGCCACTATGGGAAGAAATATTAAATTCAAAAGATTCTCAAAAAGGAATAGCTAACAAAAGACAGTCAGCAAATTCAGCTACTCACATCACTTACTTTTTTTGATAGCTATGTGCTTGTAATGAGAGATCTGCAGGGAGTTTGGTCAATCATAAAAGGAAATAGGAAAAAAACATGGAAAATACTACAAATCTCTTTTTGGATATTTTTCCAAGCGGAACAAAAGCACACGTGAAAGAAATAGGAAAGAACATAGGAAGTGAGTATAGAAACAAAAACACAGTGAAAAGTGAAGTGAACACGTTTACCAGATTTGACCAGAGAGTAAGTCCCTGAAGAAATTCAAAGAGAAGCATGGCAAAAAGAAGATGACTTCAGTGAGTGTGATGGCACTGGCTTAGTGTACTGGCTTATATCCTGGGGAAGGAACAAAAAACTGAGAAGACTGTGAAGGACAGAAACAATATTCTGCAAGAAAACTCCATGATTGCCCATATATTACCCCAGAAAGATGGTGATGTTCATGTTCACTTGTCATGAAAACAGTGAGAAATCACACGAACAGAACTCAAACAGGGAAAGATTTAGTACTGAAGGAAAAGGGGATTTATATATAGATTTTTGAATGTGTAATATATGTTTCTGTGGTAGGGATTGAATGCATATGAAAACATGGAATGAGGCAGAATAGAAGAAAATAACCAAAGGAACATTTTAAAAGCTACCAAGAGAGGTCTAAAAGCCAATGACAGACCCCAATGGAAAAACATATTTTAACAAAACCTGAAGAAGAAAGAATTACAGAGGAAAATTCACATGGATTCCAAAATACAATTGAATCCCAGTATAGAAAGAAGACAGAAAAATATTAAGCCAGAAGGAAAACAAGGAAAGAACACTTGGTCTTTAAAGGCCATTAGCAGATCTAGTGAGAGCAATCTTGGAAGACTGAGGATGGAAAAAGCCAAATTTTTGTAAGTCTGAAAAAGCTGGTTTCTCATTTCACTTATACTTTTGCACTATGTGAAAATAGATTATCTCAATCAAACAGTGTTGAACAACCAAGCCAAAAATAAAAATCTATCTTTATTAATGGTCTGGCAATAGACTTCAGGAAACTGAGTTCAAAAGTTCAAAGATTGACAACAGAAAAAAAAAAGACATTTTTCTACTGGTGTTAAGTATTCATCAATCATAAATAACCACAAAAAGGACCAGAGGTCTTGAGCAAAATGAATTCACCATTGCAATATGAGTTTATTTTCTCTAGCATTACTAAATTCTTTTAAATCAATTAGCCAATGTTTTTGGTTCATGGAAGACAGGAGTTGTTACATTTGCAATATATGTCCTTCTGAAATTCAAAATATTTTAAAATCTATTGAAGAGGAAAGCCTTCTCAGAAAACTCTTTTAACATACAGAAATTATCAAACCACTAGAGTTGATCATCTTCAATATATTTTCATTGTAGATATGCCAATTTATACTGGAGGAGAAGATGGAAACTTTGCTTAAAACATACAATTTTCAAAATATCTGCTCTAATGTCTGCACAGCCAATTTTTATGGTGGCCATAATTATGAATGGAATACTTCCTGGCATGAGTTTTTTGGGTGTGTGTGTTTGGCTTTGAAGAAATAATTTCTGGTTTTTACTGAAAGTATTTTTATTCCAGTTAAATCAAAAAGTGTTTTCTCTGCCTTTTAATGGAAGTGTTGTCCTTACTCAAGTTTTCCAGAGACAAAAAAAAAACCATTAATGATCAATCCTCATAATCTTTCAGTGTCTGATGAAATTCTGACACATATGACTTTTGGCCTCTGAAAATTTCTACTTATTATAGCTGTTGATGAACGGAGAAAATCTACTGAAATTCCAAGGTAAATTTTCACCAAGATCTTCAGACCTTCTCTAAAGTCAAAGGAGTTGCTCTGATTTACTCAGGTTCAGGGATCTGGCTTCTAGCTCCAGTCCCTATAATCCAATTCTGACACAAATACTTTGTTAATTCAGAATGCAGTTGTGTATCTTTTCCTTTTGAAGTATACGGTGACTGTGGGTGTTTAGCTAGAGGGAGACAAACACCATCATCCAATTGTCAAAGCAAATTTTCAAATGGAAGCTTTACACTTCGCAATGATAAAATACTGCCAAAGATATTACTGAAAAACAACATAACCTCTGAAGACTTTAAAACTTAAATTAGAAAAACAAATCAGCTTTTGAACTCTGAAATTAGTGCAAATCTTATAACAAATCCTAATTATAGAGTCACTAAGAGGATTCTAGCAACGTGAACCAGAAATCAGCAGCTAGGAATCTTACTGTTTCAACTGGCTCTTTCAGATGTCTGGTGTGCTCATGTGTGTGTACATAACCCCTGTGTGTACATATGTGTAACTACATACAAACACAGATAGCTACACAGGCACAGTTTATCATTTCAATTAGCTCTTTCCGAGATCTGCATTTATGTTTGTGCCTGTGTGCACGCATACTTACTATACACTAAGTACAATATGCTGAGTCTAAAATCCTAAGGGATGGCCTAAGCAAGCTCCCAAACTATCTGCTGAGAACTTCTGACTGCAAATAACAGGACTGGAGCAGACCAACCCTGTAAGTAGATATGACAGCTTTCTGCAGAAGACAAAAACAAAAGACAAACTCATACTGTGCTTACAGCTTGATGTTTGGGTACTGATGCCAACAAACTATTTTGAATTATAACAGCTGAATATTTAGCGCCAGATCAACATCAGTGGTCAGGAGCACACAAGTGAAGAGAAGGAGTCAGGACAGGGTGTAAGAGTGAAAGGGTGAAGAGAAGGTTTAAGACAATACTGTCCTGCTGGACAACGGGTAGAACACATCCAGGTGTCATACAACCCACCTGTTTCATAAATACTGCAGAAATTAAGCTTGTCTCATTAAAGGAGATGAACAATTTGAATAGAAAAATACACATGCTAATACTCTGAACAAGTCACGAGTGAATTAATTTCAGGATCTGAATCTTGCAAGATCATGAAATTCAGATCCAAGCTTCCTCTCCACCCTGGAGGATTTACCAAAGACTATCCTCTTTGGAGGCATGATGGCAAAAATCATACAAGTTCTTTAATTGGGTGCAGAAGAACAGGCTGAGAATGAAGAGGCAGACCCTTCTTTGAAGTAATGCTTCAATACTATTCTAGTATCCTTGTCCTTTAATTTTTTTCCTACTGTGATCACTCGTTACTATCCTTTTAACTCTGTCTAGACCACCTCATCTTACTCTCTACAACTACCTGAAAGGAGGTTGTAGCCAGGTGGGGGTCGGTCTCTTCTCCCAGGCAGCTATCAGTAAGACAAGAGGGCATGGTCTGAAGCTCTGCCAGGGGAGGTTTAGGTTGGATATTAGGAAGAAATTCTTTACACAGAGGGTAATCAGGCATTGGAATGGGCTGCCCAGGGAAGTGGTGGATTCTCCGTCCCTGGAGGTTTTTACGATGAGACTGGATGTGGCACTTAGTGCCATGGTCTGGTAGTCATGGTGGTAGTGGATCAAGCGTTGGACTTCATGAACTCAGGGGTCCTTTCCAACCCGGCTAATTCTATGATTCTCTGATCTTCAAAATAAAAGTGAAGTGAGAATATATGATACTGCAAAGTGACTGAAGTACAGCTGTGCTGGAGACCAAGTTAGTTCAGCCTTTCCCCCCTTTGTTTATACACATATATAAATTCATAATTTTATCTTCCTTTTCAGTATACTATAGCATGCTGAGTTTCTCCAAGTCTAAAAATTAATTACTATATCCTTAGCTTGACTTGTGAATGTTTATTATTTCCAAGAAACTAATTTTCCCACTGTTTCCTTGTTTCCTTTGTGAATTTAGTGTGAAATACTAAGAAATCACAGCTCTCCAATCTATTTATTTCCACTGACTGGAGTACTCGAATTCAATGGAGTGCACTCCCGACTGTTCAGCTGTAGCAGAAACCTTTCAAACCCAGTCCCAAATTTAACTGACACAGAAGTTACAACCCATGGAAGTAGGTACAACTTATACCTACGCTCGGACTTTAACTGGCACAATTACAGCTTGAACAGGGCAAGCAGTGCTGAGAATTCAGCTCACTTCTGGGTATGCACTGCTTCAGATAACAAAGAAAAACCTGCTTTTTGCAATGAATTATTGGTTGGTGAAAACCACTCCCTTCCTTTGCCACTGTTTGCAATTCATCTTCTACAAGAATTAACATGTTTACTTGGGGTTTTCTCCTTCCCCAGTGAGAAAATGCTCTATAAATCAAGCAACTTCAAGGGGTTTATCTGTGTCAACTGTCCATCAAAAAGGAGCAAAAGTCTTATATTTTCAGAGATGACTGTGAAAGTGTCAGAAGATCTCTGTACATACAAAAAAGAACCCAAAGTAGCACAAAGAAGAAGAATTTTAAAATGGACTAGTGCAGATAACGGCTAGCAACTCACAAAACACATGGTCCAAAGCCAGTTAAAAACAGCAGGAATTTTTCCACTGGCTCTAGTGAGTTCTGCATGAAGTCTCCAATGGTTACTCTAACTGTATGATGCCAAAAGACAGTAATACTCTAAACTGTGCTGCCACTGTCATTTCTCCAGGAAATCTTTTTCTTCAGTATACTTTCAAGCTCAATGAAAATCCTAACAATGCCAGCACAGAAAGCATAGCTCTGATTTTTTAAACATAAAATTTGGCTCCAGATATCTGTATTTTAATCTGTTAAAGAAACAAAGAAAGTAAAGGGTCTCCAAAAAAACCACTTGTGAACTGGATCACAACAAATAGGCAAGGAGTTGTTTTAAAAGCCTGATCAAAACACAGCTTAAAAATGAAAATCCAAAGAACCTAATGCATGATCAGATACCCTACACTGAAAAATAGCCTAGTTTTGTAATTATTTGGCAAGGGTTTAAAAAACCAAAACATATGATGTTAAACAGCATATGAACACAAAAAGACCCTACACTACTTTCACGCTTAGAATGATGCTTTCTTTTGATGCAATTCAGGCACAGGAAATTAAAAGTAGAACACTATATTAAGTTGGCAATCTAAAGCAAAAATACTAAGAAGCCTCAAAATGTTGCCTTTCCATAGGTGGAGGATAAAGTGTTGTCGTTTTTTTCCTTAATTCAGTGAGGTTACACAGAATATATTCTCCCAATCCCCTTTTTTTCTCCCCTCTTTTGGGCAATGGGGGAGGAACATGCCAGAACTTTGGATAGGCAAGTTGTTTTTAATTAAATACTAATTAATAACTTTGACTGACTTGTACAATTGCCAGTATTTTTAGTTGATATTGTCTTTCTGACCTGTAACCCTTAAACTAGAACAAGGACCTTGTTTAACATTTGTTAAATTTAGACAGCACCACTATCCACTATTACCCCCCTCCCACTGCTGCTGAACTAATCTCCCATGCCAGCTGCTCAAATGTTTACATTTGAAGGGCTTTCTCTGTTTGTGCAGAAACAGTCTCTGCGCAGTATCTCTCATCTGTACATTTGCCAGAATCAAGGCAAGAAAAGCCTCCCTTCTGGAATTCTTGATTAATAAATAGTCTTAAATGTTTCTTCTTCCCTTCCCCCTTCTGTCAAATCCATTGCCAATAGGCTTTTACAATGCAAACCTCCCCAGTGCACTTTACTGGCCTGACTCTTGTCCTATGCAAACAACTGTAAATCAGAACAAGCTCCATTTAGAGTCAATGCAATCATACCATCTCTGTGCTAAAACTGGGAGAGACTGAAATCTAGATGAGTACCTGAGCATTTGCTGCAATGGAAAGAATAAAATGTTACAATCAGAGGAGAGGGGTGTTGGGAACCTAACACCAACAACATAGGTCTGTTGGTAATCTCTCCATCTCACTACGTCAGCGTACTTCAGAGACTGCCTGCACAGCTCATGACCTACACACTGGCCACACCTGGCTCACACCAGGTCACTGAGGTACTGAAACAGCAAAGCACTTAAACGGGTGCTTGGTATGGCACTGAAAAAGTCAGTGGGGCCAAGACCTACAGCTACTCACCTATTTAACTGCTCACCTATTTAAGAGCTCTGCAGGGCTATGTCTTACTACTTGCCTTGATCTGTTTTCTATTCTGACCTCCCAGTTGACCACTTACAAAACCCGAAATACTTTCCTGATTTTGCCTATTTTAAGATTTGCTTAAAAGTGTGACATTGAAAAAAAAAAAAAAGGAACTGACTGATGATATTACTACCTCATACTATTGTAAAAGCCTTTGAAAAGACCGCTATTTGCCACACTTTCCCCTCTTCAGCTTGCATCCCAAAATGCAGCTGAGAAATCAAATGGTATAAAACATTGCAGAGTAAGAGAAAAATGAATGTCTGAAAGTATTTGTAATCCTTTGTGCTAAGCTCAAAGGGGAAGATCACTATTGCAGATGCATGTAAAAGACTAATAAAACCTAACTTAATAGTTGTCTATTAAAAAAAAAGAAAGAATGTGAAACAGCTATATAGACTACAGGCATGAAAGGGCTCTTTTTGTGGTGATGAACAACTGAGCAGCACTCACAATACCCAGTGCTATACAGTCTTTGCATCATACATACAACTCCTTGAGTTAAAGGAAGACCAGTAAGGTCCACTAAGCCTCACGTAGGTTTGACTTTGCATGACAGAACTAAGCCATAAAGTTCACTTAGAAAAACTTACCCATCAAAGTAAAATGCATTGTGTCCTGTCAGCAAATGCTGTTTTACAAATCCTCCCTCACCTGCCATAAGATATTATTGAGACATATGGTTTCACACGCTACCAAGCAACTCAGTTTTGCCAACGAACAATAATGCACAGAACAAATATGTGTGGAAATCATGAGATCATCTAATTAAAAGAAATGTTATTGTATGCCACTACTTTTAATGAAATCGAGTCTTCACTGTCCACAGAGGAGGCTGGAAAGAAATCAAATCCTATTAGCGTTCGTGCCCCAGAAATTGTTTGCAAAAGAAAATAAATTATACCTGAACTGGTGTTGAATATTTTTACCGTATCTAAAATCTACATATGCTAATAGAATATTTTAGACTAATATAACGAATCTGGGGTTACAAGGGATTTAGATTATGCCACTGCAAAAACAGGCTTTACTGTCCAAAAAAAATTTCCATTGTGTATTAGAAATATGGAATCGATGACATACAATTAGGCATTTCTGATTTTGTCTAGTAAAGGCCACTACCATAAATACACACTAATCCTTTCATTACAACAGTTACCATTGCAAAGCTTTACAAGATATAGTCTGGGAATCTGTCATTAAATCAAAAAGAAATGTACTTTGATGCATTCCCAGACCATCCCAAACTTAAAGAAAAAACACATTTTATGTACACAGAAGTATGTGAAAGACTTTTTGGGGAACTGCATCTCTGCTTATCCAATTGCAGAAAAGCCTGATCCTGTGGTGAACTTTTCTTTAAAGGTGGTATTTTCCACACCACTGCATGCTTGCTAATTACACTAAGAACAATATTTTGAATGCACTATGACCAAATATGAATTACATGGCTATTACAGACTATTAAGGGGCTCTGGTAATATTAAATACTAAGAAAGCAAAGCATGAGCGGTTGAGGTGTCACTAGAAAAATCTCAAATGGAATTTAAGTTTGTCTTTGGGTATTTTTTAATATGCTTTTATTAATGCAAATTAAAAGCCATTGGTCTTATTAGCTGCTGCTTTATTCTATTTTTTTTTCCAGTGAGCTAACTTCAGAACTTTTCAGTGAAATCAGTAACAAAAGATGAATCAGACATAAAAGGATTTGGGTGGTTAAGGGTGTGTCACCAGGTCTTAATTAAACATCCGAGGGAGATATCTGAGCCAACTTATGCCAGACTGACTCGGTACATCCACAATATAGAGAGTGATGCCATGTAGCTCAGGTCTGAAAGCTGAATTGCCACACAGAAGCCTAACTTAGCATGCTCCTGTTACGTTGTGCCTCCCTAAATCAAATTGGTTTTTGCTTTCCCATCAACAAGCCTGACATACGCTCCTCTGATGTGTTTACTTCCATTTTGATGCCTAAATTCTGCTTCTGGGCATGCTGTGGAAAACTGTGGAGAAACTATGCTTCTAACCTCCTGCCTAAATTCCACCATGTTCCATAAAACTTGCAAATCTCTTCATCCTTGTCAGCCAAGGGGCTTGATCCAATAGGTGTGCTATAGGAGCAACTGGGTTCCACAAAAACTTAACTGCTTGAAGAGGCAGCTATAGTATTTACCTGTTGTCCTGTCCAAAGCCCTGACCCAAGTTCAGTGATTCAGTAAGAATATGGTAAACCCAGGTCCAAAACCTTTGTCTAGTTGAAAAAAAACCAAACTCTTCCCTCTTGTGAGGAGAGTGAGATTATTCTCTGTCCAACGACATGAACATGAGTTTAGCTAAAAAGAGACTGAGATTAGGGCACTCACCTGGGCAAGGAGCCATTTGGCTCCTCCAGTTCTAGCTTCAGTGACTACTTATTTGCTGGATGTAACATCTGCTTAGCATAAAACACAGAAAAACATCTCTGGCGCTGGCACTGGAACCCAGAGCTGCCACCGCATTTCATTACTGGTCTGAATAGTTAAGCTCTCTCTTTCTGAGTCACTGAATATTTGGGTATTTTTACAAAAGGGTGCTTCCCACATGAAGAATACCTCGCAGCTTTGTTCCAGGCAGTCTCCAGCCCAGCAAGTATATTGGGTTTTTTTGTGAAGGAAGAAACAGTTCCCTGATGCTGGTATCTCCAAAGGCAGAGAACTTAGTTCTCTCACATTTTGTATAACAGTGGTAGGTGGCAACCGTCTAGAGTAAAAGCTTTAAATACCTAAATTTAACAGCTGATTTAAGGTTTCAGTCTTGAGCAGAGGCAAGTAACAGGCACAGATGGGCAGAGTTTAACAAGTGACTCCTGCTGTATAGATTTCAGTGGCTTCAAAACTTGGAAAATCCGAGTCTTGGCTGCTTAGATTCAGTGTCCAGACGCCCACACTGCCGGATATTTAAAACAGGCACTGCCCATCAGAGTTGTTCCCAATTCCTTTTGTAGATGTGACCCTGCTCAAGCCCATTCATTTCAACTTGGCCCATTTCTCTGTGTTCATCTCAGAACGTTTCTTAAGAATATTTCCTTCAAAATGTGCTACTAAAACCACTTCAGGAATTGAAGTTTACAAGTTGTCTTTAAAAAAGCAACAATTTGAATGCAATGCGTTGTGATGATTTTACTCTTAACCACACAGTTCTAAGTAAAGATGTAGGTTCCAGTAATCAATGACTACCTGGTAATATTTTTTAAAAATAAAACCTTCATGGTTGCAAAAAGTTTAGAAATGTGACTTCTACAAACCTCACGCTCAGAAGCCAACTGGAGGGAAGTCCACCTTTAATGATTTGTTTTCAAATCTCATGATCTTAAGCCACTTTTGTGTGGTGAGGGCAAGAGCTGACAAGTGATTTTTGAATACATGAAATTGGCAAGCACAAGCTAAGCAGCACAGACAGAATAGGGGTCAGCCGACATGTCTCTTCACCAGATACTGTTTTTAATAGCTTATAACTTCACCATGCTTTAACCATGGATGCTGAGGCTTTCCATTCCAGGTGTTTGCCTCAGGCTATTTTTTTTTTTTTTTTTTTGTTGAGCCAGAGTAGTTCAGCTGGTTCTGAGATGATTTTTTTTTTTTTGCACTAACTCCAAGGACCTTTTCTTTGAAGAAGTCTAGTAACACCACACTTTGGAGCAAAAACTTGAAGTCTGGTGACATGCAGCCATTGTTTCAAGCTCTTGCCTACTGCTATCACATAATCCAAGAAAAATCTAAAGATACTATATTATGTAAAAACGTCTATGATTCACATGAATGAAGACAATTAATATCCACAAAAGGAGGTAGGTACAGCTGCATCTCTTCAGCAGGCATAATCTGGCTGAAAGGCACTTTCATGGTCTGCTTAATCTATCTCTCTGCTCTGAGACAGAATCAAGTATGTGTAGCTCATCCTCCAGACAATTTTGGAGGTTTTACAGATCTGTTGATAATAAGGATTTCATGGTCACTTTAATAACTGCTCCCCTGTGAGATCTCTATACAGTCAAATTTTTCTCCCTCTAGTATCCAAGTTAAATTTCCATTGCTAAATATAAAGCACACTGCTTCCTGTCCTGCACTCAGTAGACAAGGAGAAATAAAGTTGATCATTGTCATCTTTGCTACCTACTGGAATTCTCTCAATGCAAGCCACAAGCCAGTTGTCTTGAGCAAACCTTTTGTCTTACCAAGGCAAGTTAACAGTTTGGGGTTTTTTTCCAGAGTATCACAGGATATCAAAATGAAACTAACTCTACCACAATGGTGAACCTTATCCTCACATATCCGGTATCTAAGAAATCTCTTTTTCTTCTAATCATGTGAACAGCTGCACAAATGAAAACATTTATAACTGTATCTTCCATAGTGTCATCCTCTGGCATCTAACTACTGGCTTACAGGCACCCTGCAGCAAAAGAGAGGGGAGAACAGATCTGTCTGCTGAAGACTCTTCATCCTGTTTGGTGAGTTTTGTATTTTGCAAATAAAAACACACTAAGCAAAATTGTTACAAGGCCAGATCACTGCCTACATCTTTGACAGTGTATATAGATAGCTCTAACTGTACTAAATGCAACATAGCTATCCCAGCATTTAATCCTGCTAATACCAAATAAAGACATCCCAAGCATTGTCAGGAGACCAAGAAGCAAGAACCTGAAACCAGGACAAGTAAATATAACTGTCAGATGCAAGAAAATATTAGTAGTGGATGGCTTTTAACTTCCATTTAGATGACATGGGCAGTTTTCTCATTCCTACTGACCTTAACAGTACCTGTCCATGTGCCATGAAGTCCTTGACAGTAAAGGGTATCAGCTGATCACCTGGGACCTGACATGGTTGAAGAGAAATCACATTTGCATAATTGTACTTGATCTTTCTTTCCAACCATTCTGAACTGAAAAAATATATCATGAATGGTATAACTCCTGCCATCAAGAAGGATGTAAAAGTTAGACTACAGTTAGAGTAAAAAGCTTTGAAAAGGTAAATAATATGTGTTTTAAAAGCCTTTATAAGGAAAAGAGTTGTTGCCATCATTTAATAAGTGATTGCCAAGATTACTAATGCACCAAAAATTTTGATGACTTTTTTCAAACATTAGCAAACTTTTTCAAACTTTCTGGAACACAATCTTGCAATTATACAGCTACCATGAAATTAAAAAAACAAAACAAAACAAACAACCAACCAAACAAAAACCACATACCCTAAATGTCTCTGATAACTGTTTGGTATTTAAAATTTTATGGGGTTTTTTCCCCTGATAGTTTTGCATATGGACATATATAATCATAGCGTGGCAGACTCATCAAGCAGAGAACTACTGGACTATCTGCTTCATGTATTGATTTGAGCCTGTTATAAGTAACATCTACATTCAGTCATACACTGAAGATTAGGTGTTTTAAAAACGGTCCTGATGAAAATCCTCCAACGTTATTGCACTGCTGAAGCCTTGTTTGAACTAGAGAAACCTTGTGTGATAAGACTTTGTGCTGAAGTTTCAAATCCTCTGATAAGTTTGTTCCTGGCTGTACTTCTAAATATTTTTTTCCCAAGCTGATTTATTACATAAACAAAGTCCACATCAGAGCTACACATCGTTCAGCCCTTGAGATGTGGTTTTTTTGCTCTCAATTTATGAAAACACAAAGGCCCCAAAATAAAAACAGCTAATTGTAGTACTGCGCTCCAAATGCCGGGTTTCATCAACTGTTTATTTGAGGACAGTGACACCAAGCGGCAGAGACGACTCAAGTTCCCTCTTTTCCTCCAGCTATTCTTATCTGCAGCTCCTTTGGCACAGAAGAAGTGGAATACAGTTAACTGTGCTGCAACTTCCAACTGCTTTATTTGTATGTTGTATTTATACATCAGTGTATTTCAATAGCACTTGATTTTTGAAAAGTTGACCTCGATATAAAACCCATCTGCTTAGCACAAAAATTATTTTTTTTTCCCAGATTAAGAAAAAGATTTCTACTTTATTTACAATATGCTGTTGGATTTCGTGTCCTTTGCTGATGTGTGGTATAATGAACTGCTGCGCTTTGAGGATTTTCATTGAGAAGCCTTTTCTGGCATTTCTACAACCTCTCCCTAAGCTGTTGGAAAATTCTTGGTTCACCTCTAAAATTCACCTTTATTTTTGTTGATACTGTGACCTTTCACGTCAAATGATCTTTCACCTCAAGCCTAAGTGTTGACTTTGCCATCTTGACTTTGAAAATCTGCTTCCTCATCAACAACTCAAAGTATTTTTAGAGGCATAAATAATTCCAATAATAATCAGATAAATATGGCACTGAGAATGTTAAAAAGTGAATGTAACTAGTGCTTGAACAAACACTAAGAGTGTTAATTTTTACCCCTTTATTCCATTCCTTCACATTGTCCAGTTTATTAAAAACCAAAACCCCAAATCAATACCGGAATAGAATCATTACTTTTTCTATATTTCGGTGCTTATCAACACCACATATAAGTGAGAAAAGGGTAGTACTTCACAAGTTACCTATTTCATTATAGGCAAGAAAAATTTTCCTGATACAGTCAGTATCTCCTGGCACTATGCTGAAAGCAGTGGCAAAATATTTTCCTTTCAGAAATAAAACTGAAACTGGCACTGGTTCCCCACACAGAAAATGCAAAATACTTTCCGATGACCCAAAACAGTAATAGAAAGCTGACCTGAGGTAACTGCAGAAGAGAAAGGCTCTACTGAATGACATTTTGCCAACAGTCCTATCTCAGTGCAATTAAATGTCTATATAATGATCTCAAAACGTGTATTTCATATACACGGTTATGTAAAATACCACTTATTTGGAATAAGGATACTCAGTTACACTGAAGTAAATGAGATATCCTTTGAGCAAGAGGAATAACAAATTACTCCGAATGATCAAGGGTCTCAAAGTCTAGCCCAAAAAGAACTCCTAAGCCAAATTTTTAGAAGTTCTTTTACTGGTGTTTCCACTTGAATTTTATCTTAATAAAGTTATCATGCCAAGGTTACAGTATTTTAGAATTTTTCACCCAAAGCATCACAATTGTTGACCTTTTTCTTGAAGCCCATCTAGCATCTTAAAAGGATGGACCTCCTGTGCTGCTGAGTGGATCTGTTAGACTTCTTTTATACACTTTCTATAAGCTTGAACAGAATAGTACCAAATTCAATGGAACTGTGTCAACACAGTCATTTAAGTATGTGCTTATGTCTTAGCAGGATCAGTGCTCGTACAAATACAGGTGACAAGCCAGAAGTGAAAGATATAAATACTGAACAAGGGCGACATTGCTCTTGAAGATTAATTGCTCTTAAGAAAAAAGGGGAAAAAATTAAATCCCTGCCATGTTCATGTAACTGAATAAAAAGAAAACATTTTCATCTCTTCAAACACCCTTTGCTCCCTGTGAGCTGAGCCTTTAGAAGACAGATACATATTCAAAACAGTTTTGAAAATTTTTTTCATCAATGTCAGAGGAAAAAAAAATCATGATTTACCCTATAAAATTCCCTACAAAAATAAAGAGATGTCTCTCTTCTGAGGAAAGCAACACACTTGTATAAAAGACAGTTGAGAGTATGTGAATTACCATCATCATCACTTGTAATCTCTACTCTTTCTCCTCTTTCTCTTCTAGTACTTGGGTATCAAGATACTCAGATTAATTTAAAATGGCAGTGAATACAAACCACAAGATGATTTTATTTTGGCAGAGCTTGTGATGTTTTTTCTATACTTTTACTTAGTATATTTCAATCACCTGTATCACTCTCTACTAGGACTCTGTTTTAGTAAGAGAGATCTATTAATATATTCGTCTTCAAAATGTTGCCTAAATTTTTAGTGTTGTAAGAAGCTTTCCCATTTCAGTAGTCTTTCATTATGAAGTCTTCATAGATTTACAGAGTTAGGTGTTTTTACACCTCACAGCCAATCACTTTTCCACCTACTTCTCCTTTTGGACTCCTTTTGTATTACACTTTTTATCAGGGATTTGTTCTCTCACTCTTCTATTTTTTCCACACTTTTCTGTCACCCTTCTCTGTGTCTAGTGAGTTCTGTATTTTGCAGATCAGCATTCCTTTTCCAAAGCTTTGTTTGTGAAAGAGGGATTCAGAGCTGAGCCTCACATTTCAGGCTTCTATCATGCCATCAGAGTCTTCTCCAGGTTTTGAAAATATGATAACAATAAGTCATGTAATTAAAAAAAGCAACAAAAAGACATGCCGTTTATTGTGGTTAATAAATCACTAGAACAGTCTTAGAAAAATATTTAGGATTCACACTTCCTAATTAGATACCTAAATACTCATAAATTGGTAATCTGCTAGTCCCTTAAAAACCTTTCTAAATGTGGTTCACAGGACCCTATAACCTTGGTTAAAACACTTTTTTCTTGCAACTGATTAGAATTTAACATTGAAAAAACCCCTTTATTTATAGTGAAGCTGGCAAGTCTCATTTGAAGACAGCGCATTATGTTTTAACTTCATGAAGATATGCGAACTGTGCACTCACATAACTAAGCCTGCTAAAACATAAGCTATTTCTACTTCTACTTGGCCAAGCATCGGGAACTGCAGCAGTTTCTGGTTAGTTCAATGGCAGGATCTAGTAGGAACGCAATAGCGTCTACAAGCTGTGTTAGTACTTACATCCAAGCTTCCTTCACTTGTAGATGCAGAACTAAAAACATCCTCCTCACCACAATCTCTGTTCATCCTCAAGTATTCTTCTGTCTGCAACACAAATAAGTATCCTACAGAGCAGCAGCAAAGGAAACAAAACTGCAAAAACATGCCAGAGCAAAACATCAAACCCCATCACAGAACCAAGACAAACTGTCTCAGTAGTGCTGTACCTGATTGCTGAGAGACTCTGAAGTAGTCTGCAAAATTCCCTGATGTAGGCAAGGTGCTAAGAAATTCATTAGCAGAAAGATTTAAGAACAATTCTTGGGCAAGGATGAAAATAGATAGTAACTAATTCATGTAATATTGGGGACCCGACTGCTAGTCTCTGCTACACCCACAGACACATGGGAACAATCAGAGAGCTTCTTCCTTGCCATTTCTCCATGCAGGAACTGTTTCTGTGCACTAGCATACACCCTGCTTAAGCCTAGATCCCATGATTGTCTGCACAGGACCTCTGCTCTACTGGATTGCTTAGCAGTGCCAATTTGATCTGGATTTAGCCTCAGGCAAATGACTACATTTAACATCAAAAAGAAAGGGAGTTCATGCCACCTTTATGTTTTTTATGCCAGCTGCAGGAGAACAGAGGGTAACTGATCCAGCATAAAATTAGAATGGAGAGAACAAGATGATACCTGATCTGGCATTAAGCCTGCCAGTACAAAGTTAACCGAAGAAATACTTTCAAGAAATTTGTATCAACCATGAGAACAGGACTTTGCTTTCATTCTGTGTCATGGTGTTTTCAATATAGCAGAAACTTTATTTCAGTAAACTTAGATGTACTGTATTGTCACACCACGATTACTGCTTTCAGTGAGCTAGCTGAGAAAGAAAGCATGTGTGTGGGCATGGAAATCTGAGCGTAGGCCTGTAGTGTGCAGTGACACCCGATCCAGGACAGTTTGCAACACAGGCAAACACTCTTCTTCCCCTGCAAAAGAAATTGCCTAACCCTTGTAAAAGCCTGCAACTCTTCAGTGCTACTACTGTGCAAGACTTTAAACAATTCTTCCTATCAAATAGTTCTAAAATAGAGACTGTGCATGACCACATACATACACACACATCACAGCAAATCATAATGCAAACAAACAAAAAAATTAAAACAAATACGTAGAACCAACTTAAAGTCCAGTGGAGGAGTAAAAATATAAGAATAACCATAAAGAGCAGAGTTTAAGCACTCTGAGGTTTTGATTCCAGTTCCCTAAAATCACAATCCCTTCATAAACCTACCAAATCCTTTCTTAAAAACACTTTAATTATTTACCCTCATTCTGCTCAGTCTGTTCAGCAGTTTCACTGCTCTTTGGGATAGAAACCTTTCACAATACCAAGTCAGATGTATTATGGCTATTTAACATCTGCTTGCTCCTGTGTGCTGCACTGTTCTTCAGTTTTCAGCAGTTCTTCCATCTATTGGGTTTCAGACTCTCAGAGGTTTATATTGAAAAGGCAACAGTGATTTCCTTGCTTGACTAAACAAAGTGACTGATTTAGTTTCTTTTACTAACGAGTAATTGACATATGAAAGTAAGAATCCAGTACAGCAATGACCAAGAAAAATCAATTAACTTGTCAGAACTAACAGCAAGAAAGATCTTTTCCTCAGATTTAGAAGCTCTTTCTCAGACTTGTAAGTTCCTACTTTCTCCCAAGTCAAATACTACTTGTAACTTAATTCATCCTCAATATCATTAGCATCTATTAAAATGTGTATTTTAAAAAACTCAGAGTAGAGCCTATTTTGCCTTTGATTAACAAACACAAGAAAGAGAACAGAAAAAAAAGAGAAGAGTTTGCAATCTTGGAATACTCATCCCAAACTCTGCTGTGAAAAATCCACCGCAGTAACCACAGAACTAGGATACTTCATAGCAACGTTTTCTAAGGTTGTAAGCATAAATACTTTAAAAGTTAAATCTGATCTGCTTCAGGACCTAGAACTCCAAGAGCACACACTTCATACGCAAGGTCATAAAAATGAAATCAAAGGACAAACAATGATGCAGAAACTGTAATATAACTGGTTCTTGCAGAGGAACTACAGTGCCACAGCATGCTCTAGAGGCTCAAGCTGAGCTCCCTTGTTTACTTGATTCTTCCAGGCAGATACAGAACTATTGCTCCAGTTATGCTTTTGTTCCCTTCAAAATTGGAAATATTTTCTGTAGAAAAACACTCTGAAAATTACTGACTTATAAAATACAGTCTCCATGTGTCCTTTATAGGATGGCAAGAATATTTCAGCATCTGTGACAGATGTGGTTTTTCAACACAGCAATTCACAATGTCCGTAAAGCAAAAGCACTCCACATTTGATCATAATCAAAAAGGAAAAGAGCTAATAGAGATTTTGGAAAGCTTTCACAGTTTTAAAAACATGACTGAGAAGACTGGAAGGGTAAGTGAAACACCAGTCCATTAACAAGCATTTGTTTCTTACTGCCAGATAGTCAGACCCATATTTTATAATTCCACTCCAAAAGCCTTAAAGGGCTCTTTAAACTAGACAAAAGAAAATTCCCTTTTTACTCTGACATCCTAGAGTATTACATACTTAACAATCAAAATCGGTTAACACTATTATTTTTAGCAAAGGATGCAAGAAGTCTGAAGTTAAAAGCCCAGCTTTTTTCTGTGTTCTTGAGTCAGAAAGTTTTTCTGTATTTTATTTCTGTGATAAATGAAAAATTCTTCATAAAGGCATCTCAATAGAAGATAATTATTTTATATGAAATTCCTACATTTTCCAATTCAAGATAACAAAGTGTAAAATGCCTAACAGGTACTCCAGCATACACTGATCCTTCAGTTCAGTACTTCAAGTTACTTCTACACTAGATTTATCAACTTTACAGACCTGGAGATGGCAATAGCATGACTGTACAGAGGTTCCTAAAGTATAAATCCTTTAAAAGAGATTATCACCCATGCACAGTAGAGGTCATAAGACACATCTACTTGATATCTTAAGTGTTCTATTTTACATCAGTTCTTTCATAAATGCATTTTATAATCTGAGCACTACTAATAATCAGACATACGTTGCTTGAAACTACTGCCCATTGTTAACACTTATTGAACCCACAGCATTAAAAAAACAAAGGAAAAAGTAAATGGTCAACATGCTTGATTCCTTCAATAAGCAGCTGATATCTCCATCAGGCTGCACTGATTACACACAGTTTATACACCTGTTAACAGATTACTCCCTGGAAGGAAAAGGAAGGCAGGCCAAACAAATGGCACCACCCACAGACACAACAGATTTAGAAGGAAAAAAATTCTCTTTAGTAAGCAGTACACTGCTGAACACTTACCTTGCTACTTCTTCTATCAGCATTAAACAATCCCAGAAGTCGTGTCTTTTCTTTTTCTATTGCATCACTGCTTACTGAAGCCTTTCGATTTGGTTCTGAAACAATTTTAATGGAATAGTTTTTACATTTCTGAAATAAAGATTGAGTATTTTAAAGCATCCTGGATTGGTGCTGGATTTTTTTTAAGTTGGAGATGTTATGGACTGGATTTTCTAAGTAACTGCCAGATCCTGCACTTTATTTGTCATCGAGCTTTTATTTGTTCTATGTTCCAAAATCTAATGGAGGCAATTGGAATAATTTAATAAATTGCACCAAGTCTTCAATCACCATTCAGTAACTTTTATTAAAAGGCAAAATATGAGCAAATTGCTTAGCCTTCAGAAATGCTTGTTAGATGTCTCACGTAAAACTCATAGAGTACTGCAATACTGAAAAAACTCAACACCTAAAAAAAGGTATTATACTGAATATCTTTAACAATTCACAGGTGTGACTTAATACTGTGAAGTTAAAGGAAATATTCTCAATGTGCATTTGGATAAAGCTCCATAAAGCAGAAAAAGACCTTTCCCTTGAAAACAGGGCTCTCCTTAGAACTTAAACTGGTCGTGGTCATCTTATCTTGGCGCTTTTACCTCAGATGGGAAAAGAGGGGACTTTATAGTTTTTTCAGGCTGTAAGAGCTCAAATATGTGACTTCCTTGAACCTGCTTGAGAAATTGTATGAATTCTCATTCTGTTTAGTCTTCCTTCATTTTTCCCCTTCAGTTTCTTGTCCACAAGCTGGATGAGCAAAATGATACAGTCATGCAGTACAGGAAACAACCACGTTTCCCATTCAATATACAGACTATAAAGCTCTCTCACTCTTTTTTCATGGACTCTGCATAATGCTTGAAGATCTTTCTCTCTGATTCCAAACACATCAGAGCATTTCAGTAGCATACAGAAAGTTTAATGTGCAGGGATGAATTTTACTTTGTTAATATTTTCTTTATTTGCTCAATAACAATTAAGAAGCAAATTCAAAATTACTTTTTTGTCAACACAAAATGAAGGTTTCCTTCACAAAAAAAAATCCTCATCCCAGAACTCCTGTAAACTTATTTGCATATCACACAAAGCGCACGATTTTCACATAGATCACTACTGCATATAAATAATGCCAGGTGTTAGAAGGTGTTAAGCACATACAACAGTTCAAAGCACAACAGAATTGTAAAAATTATGAACCCAAAGGAAAACAGGGAGAAACTATCCTTAAGAAAGACTACAAATACACTGATACCAAATAAAGTAATAAAATAATACTTTTCTTAAATAATAAGCATTGCCTATGCTCATTTGTTCGTCCGAAACTGCTGGTTTTCTGCTTGGGGCTGGGCTGTAACTAGATATGGATCTTGACTCCCATATTCACATAATCTTCAACTATAAACAATAATGTTGAAAGTCCAGCATAATTTACGTCAGTAACAGCTGGTCATCAACTTTGCCATTAAGGAGTGTATAATCCCAATAAACTGGGATTTAAACACAACCTGTGGTCCCAAAAGAATGAGTCTTTATTAATCAGATATTCCCTCTAGTATTAAACTCCATAAGAAAGAAAGTCACAGCAAGTAATGACAGAAGATTAGGGGCATAGTACTGCATCAGTGAAGCCAAGATGCCATGAGCTAAGAATTGCTCAATGGTTGACACCCACTGGAGGTGGGCTTCCTTTCTTCCTTCCCAAAAATTTAAAGCAGTTACCCAGTTTTATTTTGGTTATGTTATGTCTTGTTGTATCTACGAGTAATGCAAAGAAGTAAAGCCAGTTAGAAATCAACCATGCCTTTCTTGAGAATAATTATTTTAAGCAATGTATTAAAACAGAGTTAGTGGGGGAAAAGGGTATTCTAAATACACACATTTTCTGTTTAACTAGAAGCAGAAGCACAGGTGCAATCTAATCAATCTCCACATACCATAACAATTCAGAAGTCAGCATCTTTTCAGTTATCAAATATGTAAATATACATTTGATACTAAAATGCTTTGCTGCGTGTAAATTGAAACCAGTGGAAGACCTCTGTGACCTCAAAATGTTCTACCTTTGCTACTAAATAAATTTTCAACCCAAGAGACCTCTGAAATGTTAGTCATTCTGAAATTCAACTAATCATGCTTTAGGTAACTTTAACAGGCTTGGCACCTGTATATATGTATATATATATATATATATATCATACTACAGAACAGTTAAATAGCAGGATTTGTTAATTGCTGGCATCTTAATGACAATTCCTGAAGAGGCAGTATGCATAGAAGTGTGTTTGTTCTGACCAGCAGCACAGACACATCAATGACACTTTGAAAAGACAACACAGACTGA
Organism: Platyrinchus mystaceus; assembly: GCA_035041135.1. Taxonomy (NCBI): domain Eukaryota; kingdom Metazoa; phylum Chordata; class Aves; order Passeriformes; family Tyrannidae; genus Platyrinchus; species Platyrinchus mystaceus. Next base: position 82,743,378 of record JAWWLV010000088.1, read on the forward strand.
AAACAGCTTGTTTCTCTACAGCATTTTACTCAAGATTCTTAAAGATCTATCTACAAAACCCACATTAAACATAGTGTGAAGTGACAGACAGCTTTCCTTCAGCAGCATTGTACAGTACCTCTATAGTTCAGAGAAGGTTCAGACTGAGTTTTTGATGGAGGAACTGGAAAAGGCAGGCAATGAAAGGATAAGAGAAAACACATTAAAGTTCTAATATTGCCTCGTAAGGCACAATATTCATTAATTATTCCTAGCACTTTTTTTCCTAAGCATTACAGAAAAAAATGTTGACTGACAACAGACATGCAGAGCTGCTACTGAAGCAGTTTAGCTGTGTTTGTATGAATTCCTGATTCACTCATGAAGCTGCTTCAACCGCTAAATCGAATTAAGTAAGCAGGTGGCAGCAGAGCTTGTCTTTTAATAATTCTTCAGCACTTAGTGTTTTTTGTTTCAAGGAAGGAAAGACTGATGAGTTTTTCTAGAATCTGCTCTTACAAGCACAGCCTAAGTTTTTAGCACCTCTGATGGCTTACTTGTTAGTGGGAAAGTATTTAAAAAATCTGTATGTTCTGATAACTAAACAGGCTGGATAACTACTCAATGCACAATTCAAGACCAACAGCTACTAAAACCAATGGGTTTATTCCTCTTGGAGATTACAAATGAGAATATGGAAGAAGGAATTTGATGAAACAAAGGAAAAATTTTTGTAAATTTTATGTTCATTTACTGGTTTTCTCAGACACCATGGTATAGAGTAAGAGGAAGACAGAAAAGGCTGAAATACACTCAGGATCAGGAGGATTTTATCATAATGCAAAGTACACTGAAAGGTTAAAAAAGAATAAAATATATAGTTAAAAGATCTAATGTAGAGAGCAGCATGCTATAAAGTCTAATATAATTTGCTGTTATAATCCTAACCCTGTAGTAAAGTCTTGGTTTTGACTGTATAGGCTACAACCAGATACAATACTGTATGAGCATATACATCATCCTTTTTGTTTGAAAGGAAAGAGTTTAAGGCAGGCATAGGGTATTTACTCTAATGTTGTCCCTGAAGTATGCTGAACGAATCCTGTTGAATCCTCTGCCTGTTCAATACATTGCTCCAAAATGGTTAGCTTAATTACAAGTAAACATCTTAAAACAACAAACATGGAACTGAGTTATGACATGTTGTCAACCTCTTTTTTGAACATCCTATCAATTCAAAGGAAAAGAAGATATTTAGTTTACTTAGAAGTCTAAACTCACTGAAATTTGACTCGCACAAAGGTAGAACTGTCACTTATCAAAGGAGTTGGAAAGAAGAGACAGAACGTCAACATAAATAAATAACTTTATAAATAAAAAATAAGCCTGCAGCTCAGCACCTACAAGAATGACATTATCTAAACAATAAATAAGGACATTTACTGTGCTGGAAGTGATATCAATTGAGATAAACTGCAGGAGGCAATTTTAATGAATATCACTTTCTGACCTCAAAGGAAGTAGTGCTTGTCCATGTGTATTTTTAATGCAGGTATATTTTAAAGCACATCACATAATTATGCTATTTGAATACATAATCAGGCTGATAAAACTCAAGTTTAAGAATCTGCTACTACAATGTCTTCTATCAGAATAGGAAGTGAGGATAAATAAACAAGAGAACAAAACTTCAAATACAAATACCTCTTAGTTCCTCTTCACTAAACCGTCAATAACTTCGCTCTTTAGGAACCGTCTCTGAGCCTATCCAGTCTGTTTCTCATAAACCCTTGTCTGTCGCCTCTGCCTCTCAGCTTTCACAGCGGCCATGACTATGGCATGTCTCTTCTTTCTTTCTCTCCAAGCCACAGCACAGGTAAATGACAGGCTCTGCCTGGACGTGGCCGCTGTGTTACGCACACCTCTACCAACAGCAGCTCCAGGATGCAGCAAAGCTCCTCCTTTTGCCCTGCCCCAGGCCAACCTGCACCCTGTCCAGCCTGGCACAGGGCCCAAGAGCAACCAAGGATGGCTGGGCATGTTGCTGATCTGGCTGCTGCTCAGGGTATGGCTCACTGAACAAACTCATGCTGCTCTCTGGACTGAGATGTCACTCTGCTGTTTCAGCTGGACTCCAAAGAAATGGCAGCACAAATGCTTTAAGTTGCCGATATTGTTGTCACATCATATAACCCTGCAGCAAATTCTTTCAGTCTCAGCTCACCTTTTTTCCTGTCCCAGGCATATAGCTCCTTTATCCCCAGCTCCTCCAAGGACTTGGTAAGCTCCAGTTCCTCCCCAGTTATGCCATCTCGCAGAAGAACAATGTGCTCTTGACTGACTTCACACTTCTCACAAATAGCTGGGATGATGTTATGGAGAGGCACCTCTGGACTAACTCGAACCACAGCCTTCTGTGTCTTCAGGTAGTTCACTACCAGCCTCACAGACTTCTGGAGAAACAAACACAAACTCTCAGTCTCACCTCTGTGATGGCTAAACAATTTTACAATGAGAAATGCACTGGGGAATTCCATATTGTCTTGACTACTCTCAGGCAAATTTAACCCACATTGCAAAAAAATGTTTTTAAAAAAAAAACAACTCAGACCTCCCTTGCCACTAAGGAGACATTAACAAGAACAGGCCAAGAAGGAAAAGGAATCAGACAGAGGTAATTTGTGAATGTTCAGAAGTACCACTCTGAAAGGTGTGAGAGTATAATTAGATATTGATTCAGAATAATAAAAATTTCAGCAAACATTTGGAAAATGACTACTTCTGAAGCCTCACAGTAATGTGAAATACATTTATTAATGATCAGTCTTCTCCCGTATCTTTAATAAAGATGGCAAACAAAATATCACCAGAACTCCATGTACCTCCATACAACCCCATAACTCTCATTTCAGTCATTACTGCAAATTTCAATCACCCCGATCCTCAGATTTCCATCTATCCAACCACATGCAACATTTTGTCTAAATGTCTAGACTAGCCTCTACCAATCTGCATGCAAAACAGTTAAGCTAGTAAAGCAGGTTATAGTCAATCAAGTCTTTCCCATCCAGTTTCAAGATGAAAAGATCGGAAGAACTGCTTGAAATCATAGGAATGAAATGATGTTTCATGGCACCATTTTAGCCCGACAGAGTACTGACCTCAGGGACTCTTGGCAGAGGTCGCTTTACCTTCTCTTCAGGAACCTTCTCTTTCAGAAGTATTGTCTCTACGTCCAGCGCTCCTATCAAAGTGTTTGGCTTGTAACTCAGAACTTGTTGAGTTCCCGAAGACTTCAGTTCAAGACTGTGTTGGGATGGATTTAAGCGATACTGGCTGCATAAATCAACCAATACATCCATCACAGCTTTACTGCAAGGAAGAAGACATTCATCATTAGCATGAGAAAAAACAGTTGCTACAAAATTTACCTCAGTTTTAAGATGGGAGGAAAAAAGACAATACAAGCTGTGGATGTATCACTAGTTAACCACCTTTATGAGTGAACAGTGCTAGTGCTTTGAAATGCTAAACAGATCAGATAAAATTATAGGAATTAAATATATTCACACTTTGGTTTGTGTTTATGAGCTGGCAATTAACTATTCACTCTGAGGCAGACAACAGTGCCAATCATAGCACTAACCAACAACATAAGCCAAGTGCAGACAACGGGCATCTTATCTGCTAAATCCAGACATTAAACTCTCCAAGTCAAATGCTGTTCTTTAACATGAAGACAAAATATAAATAAATTATGCACTCATAGTCCAGTAAACTCTACCTAGATTTGAATCATCACATAACAGAACCCAAAATGGAGCATTTAAATATGGAACAAGCAGTAGAGAGGATTTATTTTTCCAGCTTACAATTTTGAGTTTCCCAAATCCATTTGACACCAGCAGTATTTTCAAATACAAGAGATCCTGTATTTTGGTGAGGATATTAACCCTGTATAAAAATATCTGGGTTTGAGTATTGGCATTATCAGTAACGCTTACTGCAGATGTGATTCTTAAACTACGAGATTAAAAGAGTCAGCAACTATCCCTCTCTTATTTCATGCCTCTGCACAAAGGTACTCCATTTTGTGTCAATAACTCAATATTCACTGGAGCTTGATACAGCCTGACCAGGTTTATTAAAATTGGTAATTTTTCTGAAAAGTTTTGGTTTCAGAAACCAGTTTCTGTCATTAACAAAACAATGTAAGTTGGAAAAAACCTTCCAGCTGTAGCTGAAGCCTGTCATATACAGTGGGATATTTGTCTTTTAGCAGAAGAGAAAATAAGTGCATACACAGCATATTTGTCAGAAGAACTGTTACCTCTTCTAATGTTCAAACTGGAAAAACTGTATACAGATTCAAATGCAAGCAAAATCAAAGAAAAGGAAATCCTTCAGAGATTATTAACTACCACCATTACATCTGTAGCTCAAGAACTGTCCTTTGAACTGCAAGCTGTTGGCATCTGGGACACTACTCTCTAGGGGGCTGCCAGTCTTCTTTCTGTGGGTATGTTGTTGGCCAACAACTAATCAAGAAGTTGGTGAAAAACCCCAGAGAACTAATGGCAAAGACAATGAAAATGGAAAAAACAATTCCTTATTAACAGGCAAAAGACTAAAATATATGTAGATGACAGCTCTTCCCATTCAAGAGAAGAGGAAAGGACCTGCTTTACAGTCACCTATTTCAATTTTTACTGAGTTACACAGTGTGAGCTGGAAAAGTGGCAAGCACGGAAAATTTGAAGTATGTGATCTCACTGAAGAGAGAACACAGTGAGAAGATGATGACTGAAGATGAAACAAAACAGATGTGATTAATACGTATAGGAGGCTTCAGAAAAATTAGAACACTCTGGCAATTACTAACATAGAGAGCATCTAAATAGAAACATTCAGTACCTAAATCAAAACCGTGTCAGGTCATTTCATGATGACTTATTCTGGCACTGTCCCCAAGTTGAAAATCTCCGTATCTCAGAACCATGTTCGATTCATATGCAACACATCACAAACCAACAGACATTTACACCTACTAAATCCAAACTATAGGAGAATCCCACCTACACCAATATTTATATAAATATTCATTAAACTGTGCAGCAGTGAGCACTTTTAAAAAGTGTCAGTTCTCCTGATACAGACTTTAGCTTGTATGTCTAAAGACATATTGCTTTTAAACTAAAATCTGCATGTGTTTGTTTCCCCTCAGCCTTATTACTATTGTTTCACAGAAAAGCAAGTAACCTGGCAAAATCACAATACATGGTGTTCTGTGTGCTAGACTTCTCTGTTTGAAGTGGTACACTAACATATTTCTGTAGTGCATAATATTTTGATAATTCATTGAAATTTGGACAGGTATCTTACCTCTTGAAAAAGGATATAAAAAATACAGTTCATCAAAATAACAATTTATTACTCCCCACGTCTACCACTGAAATTATATGTTCAGCAGCAACAGTACCACAACTACAACAAGATCAGAATTCACACCAGCCATCTGAGAAAAAAAGTTGCAGACTCAATCATGCAAGTTGAACAAATTTTTCCAGACAATGGACAATTCAAAAATCCAACCAAATTTGAGGTTTCATCTTACTGCTGATTACAGAGCAGGTGTGCATTAAACATAACACATAAGGAAGTCTGCAACATCCCTGTGTCTGCATCCTGCAACATCCCTGAAGTCTGCAACAACCTGTGCCATGCTACTCAGAATACACAACTGTTCCATGAAAACTATCCCCAGGCCTCATCTGTAGCATTTAAAAATACAGATTAAGTAATACCTCTGATGCTTTTGAAACAACTTCAAAATGAACAGTATGCTCTTCCCAAAATGTAAATTTGGAGAAAAGTTTTCCACAAAACTTATAAAGTATAAAGAAAAAATGGAAGAGGAAAGAGGAATTTCACAAGCAAAATTCAAAATTCACGTTTCAAGGGAAGTAAGAGAGCTGGGAAGTCCTTGCAATGAAGTCATTCTTATATCAGATTTCAAAGGCACCAACTTTAAAGATTTTCCTTCGAAACTGTAATACAGTTCAGCTTAATTTTATGTGGTATTCTTATTTCAAGTAAACTCCATGTACATGCTACTCACAGATGAGAGACACTAAACACAGCAAGAGACTTGTAATCCACTAATCTAGACCAATTTTTATTTCTAACCTTGGGACGAATATGGCTCTTGGAATATGTAAAGAGTCAGTCCTTCCTTTGTTTTCATCTTGTTCCATACATATCTGCACTGTATTTTAAATTGCTTTCAAGATCTAGTAGAGAGTATACTCTGTTTTGAAATTCAGGCAGGTCTGATCCTAAACAAATCTAAAGCTGAAATTAACTTATGTGTCTCCTGCCTTTCCAACTACTCAGCTAACAAACAACTGATTTTATTTTAGTAAGATGTTACTGAAATTTTGTGTGGAGAGACCAAACACTGTGGAACAGACACCAAATGTTGATGGCTGATAAGCAAATACTACAGAACAGAAATAAAACTGGAGGGTGAACCCAGTTTAAGACTCAGACCAGAAGGTCCATATGACTATTCTTAGCAAAGGAGAGTACTTCAGCTCTGTCCTGATATTCAATTACTAAGCTGTTTGACAACACCAGTTCTGGATACTGAAGAATAACTACTTTGTCAGCAACATTTATCACGCTGAATCTGTGATCAAGTTTGAGCTTCAGACTGCTTGTGTCCTTTTGTTCTCCAGTAAAACACAGCAAAGGCCTATAATTTCAAGACGCATAAAACAACTGAAATGTTTTGGGTGTGGTTTGGCCTAATCTCCTTGGATTACCCAGGGAAATCCATTTTAAAATACAGCCTTATACACCTAAGAAATAAATGTGCAGGATAAAGTTGTATTCTATCAAATGAAACCAACCTTATTACCTTCTACCTTCATTCTACAAAGGCCTTTCAGTACCTGAAGGGAGCCCACAAGACAGCTGGAGAGGGACTTTTCACAGGAGCATGTAGTGATAGAAAAAGGGGTAATGGCTTCAAACTGAGAATGGGTTTAGATTAAATATTAGGAAGAAATTCTTCACTATGAGGGTGTGGTGAGGCACTGGAATAGGTTGGCCAGAGAAGTTGTGGATGCCCTATCACTGGAAGTGTTCAAGGCTAGGATGGATGGAGCTCTGAGCAACCTGGTCTGGTGGAAGGTGTCCCTGTCCATGGCAGGGGGGATGGAAGCAGATGATCTTTAAGGCCCCTTCCAACTTAAGCCATTCTATGCCAAAAAAAAAATAAATCTCAAACTGGAGGAAAGAATCCTCTTTATTTAGATCAATGCCAGATATGCATTAGGAACCTACACTGACAGTTGACTGGAAAAGAAACACTATAATGTAAAGGGTCACCTGAAATCTCTAATGCTTTCACTATCTGCATTTAAAAACAGAAAATAGCATTAGTCATTATTATTTTCTCATGCTCCAAAATACAGCAGGCACTTCATGAAAAGATTAAAATTTTTCTTACACAACCAGAAATGTATACACTAAATAGCAAGCTGTATCCGAACAAGTTCAGGAAGCATGATAAACAGACACTCATAAATGTTTTCTATTTCTTTTCTTATTTTGCTCATGTACATTTGCCTCTTATTTTCCATAATTGAGCAAGTCCACAGAAGGAACGTTAAGATGACACACAAGAAGAGGCAGAGAGGACTGGGTTTGTTGAGCCTTAAGACAAGAAGGCTGAAGGGAGATCTTCCTGCTGTCTGTAAATATGAACTGGTAAGTTTACAGTGCCAGATTCTTCTTGCCAGTGAAAAGCAAGAGGATAAGCGGCAAGAGACAAGTGCCAACATAGGAAATTCCATTTAGGTACAAGAAAACATTTTGTCGCCATGAGGATGGTCAAGCCCTGGAAAAGGGGTACAGAGACTTTCAGAAACTTCCTCTCTGGAGGTATTCAAAATTGCCTAGAAATGGTGAGTTCCAGTGGCCCATTTCCAACATAAATTATTCTGTAAATTATTCTAGTAAGACTGTTTGTTTTTTCTTAACCTACATTGAACTACTGTAGTTTTCACCTGACTCTAATTTAGTATTTAGTTAAGGTAATTTTTAAATCTTTTGCCATGTGCCCTTTTTATCTTTTTCTAACAACAAGTCTTTCATGTTTTAACAACCTGGGCTGACTTCACACCTCCAGTCTTTCTTGAAACACTGTTCTATATGTTGAGCTATAAACCCGCAATAATGAGTCTATTACTGAGAATATTCTTTCTGTGATGACATCAGCTTTAGGCTCTGTATGACGCATACTCTGCAGTGAACTCTGTCCTCGAGTATTTGCAGAATGGGACTACAGCTTCGGCTAGTTTATTATTTATTTCAGTGTTCTTCTCTCTGTGCATCATATAGATAAGAGAATTCGTAAGATAACAGCAGGAGCACCAACTTTCCAGTTTACTGTTCTGCATATTGGTCATCCATGGCATCTCCAACATGACAACTCCAAACCAAACATCATTTAGCTTCAAACATCCCCATTTTTCTACAGTGCATTTCAAATACTACTGAATTCTCAAGCTGCTGACACTTAATATATGTATAAAATATGTATATATTACATGTGCATATATATGTATATATTATGTATCTGTGTTAATCAGGAAGTTCTTCTCAGTGTCAGTGTGAATGGAGATGGATGCGTCACCCTTTTATTTATAGGTTACTCATTGAAAACATTACCTGTGAGAATCACAAACAGAAGAAGTTTCTGGTAACTCTTGTGAGCTATCCCACTCATTTTCTGTCTAAATGTCTAGCCATCACCTCTCTCAGACCTGTTAACACTTTGTGTGGATCTGCTACAGATCTGTGTGCATAAAATGCATGTGGCCAATGCTCTGCCTGTGTTTTCAGATGTTAATTAGTGCTCATACAAAAACACAAACATAGAATAGTTGTGGGGTTATTTTATAATCCTTTTCAGTGGAAAGTAGGCTAACAGTTTTTCATGAATACTTCTACATGTTTCACAGTAGAGTTCATGGGGATCGATTATTTCAGAAAAAGAACACTGATTTTTAATACTATTCTATTGCTGCACACACTCCCTAAGGACTTTGCTTAAAATCTACACTACACAGTTCCAAATTCTCAAATTGTGTGTTACAAGATGGCAATAAACTCTTAAAGAGAGACTTTCAGCTTGAGTTAACTTTTATAAATAAAATTATTTTACAGTTCCAGATTCCAATAAAATATCTTTAAATAGCACAAACTTTCTACATAGAGAACAAAGTTAAATTAACAACATGCTGCTTTGCTCACATATAATGAACAAATTGAAATACATAATTTTTACTTTTAACTTAGTTCATTTAGAATAACCTTAAGTGATACTAATTACCTGCAGTATTTATATTTTCAAATATAATCTAGTGTACTTCATTGTTCTGTGAAATGCTTTTCTGAAATTACAGAATAATTTTTCATTATGAAGATGCCCAGGGCAAGGTTTTGCAAATTTTTCTGCAATAAAAAAGCTATTTCCCCAGGGTACCCAAAAGCAGATTTTGCAGAATGCAGTTTTGATGATGGCAACAAAAATGCTGATGATTTACAGCAGTATAAACAACAGCAGGTTTTCTGCAATGCCCTTTATGATATTACCACAGATAAAAAGAGTGAACAGGGAAAAAAATTCATTACTTGCACTGGCTCTTATACTTGCCTCAAACTTAAAAAAAAACCATTTTTTTTTTTAAATCCAGTATCTTCATCCTTTAATGTCTACCTCCGAGTAGCACTGTCTTCAGAGCTGTTCAGTTCACAATGTCAAAACAATGCAAAAGGTCAAAAATGCCTGGGCTTTCACCCAAACCCAAATACTTAAGACAGTTCATCCATTACAAATTTCAGATACTCTCACATTATTATTTTTTACTATTTCACATACCTCAAATCATTGCCAGTATTGATGTACAGAAAATTGCATCTTCAAGTGATTAGAAAGAATTGCAGTACACATGAGGTCTGTTCACAGACCAATGCCACTGTAATACAGGACTCATTACAGAGTATCCTTTTCTTACTTCATAACTTGTTAGAATGATTTACTCCCCTTCCTCAGTTTCTATCATCTTCCACTTCCCACAGCTGACTATCAGTGTCACTGACTTCTTCACTCCAAGTCTTCAAGACAGCGCTGAGGGAGACCAGCTACTACCCAGGTTAGGCACTGGATTAGCACATTAATACAAGCAGGAATTTATTTGCCACCTAAATCAGAGGTCTACACCTGTCATGCAGTTACTGGAGAGAAGTTAATACCTTCACAAACACAAAGAGAACAGTTTGGTTGCTTAGAATGCTTAATGTAGGTGATGTAAATAACCTCACAGAAACATGTGAAGTTTCATTTTCAACATTTCGTTCAGGTTTTAGTCCACAGACTAAAGACTAATAAACAAAATACTTAGCCTGAGTAGATGTGATAGGTAATGATAAACAACAACTGTGCAAGACACCGAATGTTTATTGTACAGGGACTTTCTAATTGTTCTTTGCTCCTCTAGCTTTTATGTTCTTCAAAAAGTCACATTAAAACACCACTCTTCTAGCGCTCTTGGACTGTTTGTTCTGGGATTATGTTTTTTTGAGGAAAAAGAAATGTTTTCTAACCATATGGCAATCATCTATGTCTCAATACAAAATGCTGCATGAATATTAGTCTCTTGGCAGCTCTCAGGTGGCTTGAATTTGACAATGAAATATCACCTTTCTTTGGGATCTAATGGCTCATGAGTCTGATATCTTGTTCTACTTCTCAGGCTTGTTCTCTTTCTCTCATTAAGTCCAAACCTTCCCATAAAAATTCAGTCATTACGTGTCTAATCTGAAAGCCCTGATAAGCACCACTTTCCTTTCAAACCTTTATCATCACTCTGGCTTTGGGACTGACCCACACAAGTTGCACTACTCTCCTGAGAGTGAATAACAACTGCTATACACATCCTTCTCAGCCATCAAAATACACTAATAGGCACACAGTCCAAACAGACTAATATATCAGACCAAAAGGAGTAGTTCTACAGGAATGCAAATAACTATTGAAAACCTTGAGTGTAAAATAAGCACAGACCCTGCTTTATCAACAGGCACCTGTATATCCTCTGAATTTGATGCTACACTTTCTACAATTTCTTGCCTACTGCTGACCACACCATTTGCTACAGTTTCATCATAATATTGATTATATTTTTAAAACTTTTTCAAATTATTTCCTAAAGTAACATCTCCCTCTTTCAAACCAATTCACACAGAGAGGATGAGGATAAGGAAAGAGTTTCCATAGTGAAGAAAATTATCTCAAAATTGCCATTCCAATACAATCTGCCCTTGGCTGTACCCAGTAAGTAACAAGGAGAACCTCTCCCTCTTTCCATGGAAAAAAGTACACTTTTTCATATAAAAGGCTTCCTAAATATGAGCAGACCTTTGCTGTCTATATAAGTGCAAAGTATTTGTGATGGTGGCACTTCTGAATGTAAGGAATCATTCATCTTCTGAGCTTGCTTTTTGGCATGATTTCAGGCAGTCATACTGTCAGGACTGCTGTTTGCCAGGAGCCACTTACTTCCACTGCACCAAACCCACTCTGGATTATGAAATGTGATACAATCTAAGCCTACCGGCACTACATCAAACAGATGGATTTGTACATGTGCTGACTGTGGTCCATGGGGCCAGTGACACAGTAGCTGCTAAATCCTTCCTGCCCCAGAAGAGAGGGCCCTTTATACATGGCTCTCAGGACTCTCTGGTGCAGCAGCTGCTCAAAATGCAGAGAAGCACATGACAGAGAAATCCCATAAACTCAGAAAGACATCAATATCAGCAAGTATCCCATTGGGAACAAAGGACTCCAGGAAGTGGGAGATAATCAAAGCCTTACCTTCCTTGTACTGTGCTCTTCTGCTCCACCCCACTGGGTAAAATGACTGTGAAGTCCACCAATCTGTTTATCATGTTCTCCTTCATGCTCATGAGGTTCTGATCAGAAGTTACAGCTGTCTCTGCAGGGGACTTTTGCTCGCTGTGAATTCTACTCACTGCAGAAGGTTGATTTGGTGGAGGAGGAGCACGAGCTTTCATTCTTTTCCTTGAGAAGTAAAGGCAAGAAGAAAATTAATAATTTCTTGCAAGGAAAGTAAAAACACATTACTAAGAGATATATGTTCTTTCAGCCATAACCTCAGATTGTTTTAAAAAGTTCCTCTAATGCAAGTAATTTTTTTTATCATGAAATTTTTCAATGGAGTTGCACTTTTATTTTTACCTCTTCTCTAAAAATACACTATTTTTTAAATGATGCACTCACTCCCACTGTTTGTTTTCCATGCTTCAGGGGATGAATCAGTCCCATAATTGGGATATGATATAATAATTTTTCTGTCGAGTATGAAGCCTGCTCCAATGAAGTGAGAAACAGAAATGTTGGGTCCAGTCCAGACCTGACTCAAGAAAGAGTTGTATTTACGTACATGAATGTTTCTTCCAAGTCAGAATGGCAGGAGTGGAGGCAGGGTGAGGTTTCATTCAGCTATATTTGTGTTCCACAGTATTACTCTACTTGAAATGTTGTCTCCTCCTCTGCTCTGAGTTAGTAGTATTAAATCTGGCTCATCGTACTTCACAGGGAAACACCATGAAAAGGTCAACTGTGAATGATATCACTTCTTACCATACAACACTAGGCTATAGCTCTTTGAAAGCAACCTAAAAGGAACTCATTCTTCAGTAGCATTCTATGAAGAATGTGTGATATACAGAAAAGCTGCATCAGAGCTTGCACCAAACAAGCAGCGTACTTTACAGAGATATAAAGCCACCACAAATTCAAAGTTTACTTCATTGGCAAGCTGCCAGACAGATAAGCAACATATGTGTGCTGTTAAATTTCTGAATAGCTGGCCTCATACCAAGCACATGTCTAAGAGGATTAACTCTGATGATTAATACTCCAGTGACCTCTTCTGACTAGATTTATGCCTAGTTTAAGTCTGATTTTAGGGTAACAGATGGAAAAAGCAGTAAAATATTTACTCAGAAATTATTACCCAGGCTTACTGCCTGCATTTTTTAAATTTTCCTGTTTCAGGGTGCAGGAAGAGAAGAGATTACAATTCTGCACATCATTTTCACCCTACAAAACAACATAAACCAAGGTCCAGAAAGCAAAAGTACAGAAGAAGCATTCTAACCCTAAAAAGCCTGAAAAGCTTAGTGGCTGGATCAGCCAAAGACAAAACTGTGTTTAGGAAAAAAAAAAATATTAAAAACTGAACTGAAATACCAAACCCAACTTCTTTAAGAAGAGATAACCTGTATTCAAAGACTAAATATACAGCTTTTTACCAGTGTAAGCTCCTGGCAGAGAAAAAATAATAAGAGCTATATCACATTAAAAAAAAAAAAAAAAAAAAAAGAAAAAAAGGAGAGAGGAAAAAAAAAAGCATTCGGAAACAATCCAAACCCCTTATACTTTTAAGTCAGTATCGCATTTGACCAATAATTTCTGTTACATGTCTCAACTACAAAAATTCGTTTCACCACATTGAAAATGCACATTTCAGTTAGACCTCTGCAGGGTACTGTAAAATTAACAGTGATGAAGATATTGCCTTTCCTTTCCTGTGTGCATAACAAATAGCATTTTCTCCAAATATGCAGGGCGAGGTACTGCTTTATTTATTAGCATACAGCAATTTCTCTTCCATCAGAAGTTTTCCCTGAACATTCACTTTTTATCCTGTATACACCCAATGAGTCATGAAGTCATCGGTCACTAACTTGCAGCTTCTACTCTCCTCCCCACGGAGGTAATGACAAACAATAAAGCCTTGAACTTTTTGTCAAACTACCTTGACTTTCTACATCTCTATGAAATAAACTCTTGTCTACTGGAGGAAAAAAAATTAATTGGGATTCATCTTCTGCTCACATACCTTTACATTTAGCTACAGTTGTTATTTGTAAGCAGATGGTGAGAGACATGGGAGTTTTGCATACATCCAGATCATGCCAACACAGCCTTACAATCAAGCAGTGCAAAGTTCAAAGACTTCACATCAATTTACAAATGACGCAATTCTTGCCCTTCATAACACCAACAGCATCAATATAAGTAGCTACAGAGATTCACATCAACCTGTTTCTTAAAACAAGCTTTTATTTTTGTTTTTTAAAGCTTGTCCTATAATGTGGGAGACAATTTCAACACAGTGCTCCTGACAAAGTACAATAGTGGGTGAGAAGAAAAGAAGCAGGCAAGTGTTCTGAGCCTGGCAGAACTAGCTGTAACTATGATTTACCTGGACTTGTAAATTCCAGAACTCACAGTAAACAAAGATAAAAAAATAAAGCAATGGTAATAAAATAATCATGAAACTGAAAACAGTTGAAACGGAAGAGACTTGAAGAGACTTCAGGGAAGAAGTGAAAAAAGAATGAGTTTTGAAGCTGATTAAGGCGCAGCAAGTAAGTCAGGAGTAAGCTACATAACATATCTGTTCCCTAGCGATAACAAAGCTGAATCTGGCTTTCTGCAAGAACAGACAAACAAGGTCAGACACCTTAATACCACCTTAATACTAATTCATAGCTCTGAAATGAGAGTGTGACTTTTTTTTATTTTTGGATGTTCGTTTTTTTTTCTTTTTAAGTACTCTACAGCCAAGTCTGCAGTTACTGACCTTGTATAAAAGTGCTTGGGGCTGGGGCAGGGGGCAGTGTGTGTAGTATGTCACCAAATCAGGCATCATACCATCAAAAGCATCAGCTGTACATTGATCAGTGATGTTCACTTTAACTCTATATAACATGTAAAAATTCCTATTCTTTTTGGCATTACGCAGAGAGGGCCTTGTAGATACTACAATCCTCCTTTTCTTTTGTGCAGAAAGGACAGGGCAGGTCTGTTTCCTTCAGAGACATCAGAGAAAGGAAAAGGGAAAACACTCCCACCACAGTCTCACTAACCTAGCAACAGTTCAAGTGACCTCATACGAACTTTTCCACAACAGCAACTACAACATATTCTCTTGAAACAGTGCAACTGCTTTAAATGCCTGGTTTTCAACATTTTCCAAATGACAGATCTCAAATTATTTCAGTGGAAGCAGATCCCTCTAAAGTTCACATTTGTACAGTGATACGTGGCACAGATCTGCACTTCCTAGCCAGCTTTCTGAAACATCTCAGTAGTAGAAAGAAGCTCCATGAACTGCAAACTGAAAACCACAGATCTAGCTCTCTACTTTGGATCTGGCATGAGCAGCTGCTTTCTGACAGGCTCCAGCAACTGCAATCAGAAGGTGCCTAAATGCTTGTTAATACTGTTGAAAGTGAGCCAGAAAAAGAATTCATCTTTCTCTGTCAGAGCTACAATGGTTATAAAGGACAATAGCAAAGCACTCCATAATAAAAGCCTTTTTGTTACCCCACTAAAATAATGCACAGGGAAAGTGAGTGATTTAAAAGCCTCTTTTAAGCACAGGTACTTTCCACACGATAAACACAATACACTATATAAAAGTTGCATACCAGTCTTCAGTGTGAGATAAATTCAAACTAAACTTAATTCAGTAGCCATGTTTTCTCCACAAACTTCTTTCACTGTGCTCGGTACTGAGATACCTATTAAGACCCCCTACCTGCTTTTAATCTGTGGCAGAAATCAGAAGCAGAAACAATTAAAATCTATGATTAGGTTTAATTCATGGTTACATGAATGCTTCCATATAGTCCTTGAGATTAAAAAGAAACAGCTGATTCTAATATATAAATGTGCAGTGACTTTTACTGAAGCTTGAACTAATTCTTCTCACTTTACTCTAAGTTGAAAAAATGCCTACAGTCATGAAATAATTAGGCAGAACACATAAATAACCTACCAGCACTGTTCTCAGTAAAGGCATCAGGCTTCTCAAAATGGAAAAGGAAAAATGAGGAAACTGACCAGAAAAACCAGTGTTTCTGCAGTAGAGCACATTGAAGAAAGGCAACAGAAATGAAGAAAAGTTTCTTGTGAACTTCTAGAAAAGGTAACAGAAGCCCTTTGGACCCACAATTTATTAATATATAACTACCAAGGAACAGGATACGACCTGGACTTTATAATCCCATGCTAAAAAAATACAGAGTGGTCCTGGGACTTCCATTGCCATGGCAATGCTATGCAGAGATTGCCTTTATTCAGATACCGTCTAAAACACACACAAAAGTATAAAAAAGTGAAAGTGAACCAGTGAAATTCTACACATTTCCACCATGCTCCATACATAATCCTCTGTGCCCTGTAGGGCTAAGGCAATTTAACAGGACAGACTTTATCCCATGGATGTCAGTGGAACTTTGGCAAGAGTTCTACACTTTACCAGTTTGTAGAATCTGGTCTTTCTATGCCAAGACTCTCTGTAATCATTCATTTTAAACAAGCAACAACAATAAAAACACACACAAAACCCCAAAAACAAAACCGGAAGAAAAAACAAACAAAAATCTGCCACTAAAAAACCCAACAAACAAAAAACCCAATGAACCAAAAACAAACAAACAAACAAACAAAAACAACCATCAAAACGGAAAAACCCACCAAAACCAAAACAAAAACCCAACCAACCATCAAGATAGCAGAATTATGGGAAGCAGGTCTCTGTCAGAGAACATTTCTTTTCCATTCTTTGTTGCTCATGGCAAAGCAAAGAAGACCCAGATCATAGTCTGGGAAGGAGACAACCACTATATCAGAATTAATAGTGCACCAAGTTTTCTTTTTAAGTAGAATCTTTCCACCTTCTAGACGCAGCAGTTCAGAAAAACTGCAATGCAACACAAGTGTAAAGGAAATACAAACAGATCAGCACCAACATCAACGCACCTCAAGAATTCTGAAAATGGAAACTGAAAGTCAAACAAATCACAGCGACATGGAGAACAGACACCAGGGGAGCACAATAACGTCCATAACTACTAGAGAGGCAGGAATTCATCCAGACAGCCATACATTATAAAATACAGCTCCATTCGGCTTTGCCATCTGTAACATTAAATTAATCAATCAAAAAAAATTAAATCAAAGAACATTTTAAAGTGTATTTTGTCTATCACAGGCTAAATATACAGATTCATTACAATTACGTACAACACAGGTAACTTACACCTTTTAATGTCTCATACCTAGTACATAAATTACAGGTCTAAAATGCATTACTCTTGTGGTAACTTGTTTCCAGTATTATTTTACAACATTTTTGTAACATTTACAATATTACAAAAATGTTACACTTTCTAAAGAGCATGATGGGATCTGTGGGGGACCCACGCTGGAACAGCCTGTGCCTGAAGGACTGCACCCTGTGGAAAAGTGACCCTGTGGCAACACTTCATGGAGAACTGTTGGCCATGCGATGGACTCATATTGGATAACTTCATGGAAAACTGTCTCCCATGGGAGGGACCCCACAGGAAGCAGGGGAAGGACTCCTCTCCCTGAGCAGCAGCAGAAACAACAACCAACTGTAACCCACATTCTCCGTTTCCCTGCATTGCTTGGGGGGGAGGAGGTAGAATTTGGAAGGAGGGAGGGATGGTGTCTTTAAGATTTATTTTGCTTTTCATTCTCCTGCTCTGATTCTGTTAGTAATAAATTTAATTAATGTCCCCACTTTGAGGTGAGGTGGTACACAATCTAATGAAGTTCCTAATGTTGTCTCTCTAATTTCAAAGCTTTCACAAACTTAACCAATCAATGATTAATAGGTGTTGGGCTGCAGTTTCCTGATCTCAAACGTACAAGTGAGTAAACTGTGATAAATTTGCTACCAGGGACATCTTGCCATATATGACCCGTTTCACAAGAGACTGAAATTTGTCCTAACACATGACAGAGACCCAGCCGCTCCCTTCCTTGTGAAACATCATGTAGCTGCCAAACAAGAGAAAATGGGCTTCTGTCCAGCTGGGACTCAGACTCCTGCACTGACATTATGTAGCTGAACTACTGAGAGCCCATCCTCTGACTGGTAGGCTAAAAAATTTGTTAGCCTATGGCTCGTATCCTCAAGTAATTTATCTACATCACCCACACTTTCAATTAAGAATCGTAGTGTGTCATCTTCCAATAAAAGCCTAATTCTCCTTCCAGTCACTAACGAGTTCCCTCAAGATCCAGTTCAGAGCAGTTGCCATATCAGTTTCATGATACAGTCATTTTTATGGCCAGAAGAAGCCATAAGCAGTCTAACCTGACTTTCTGTAGTGCATGGGCCACGTAGCTCCCCATTGCTACTTTAGAAAGCCCTCTCTTGGAGTGAAAGCAGGGATGGAACTGAATGTGGGGTGGGCTTTAACCAATCAAGGAATAACACTGCAGCCTGCAAATGCTTTCACACTTACTAATCAGTCATGCTAGGGAGCCTAATAGATCTACCTGCATCAGTTCCCGAAACAAAACACAATACAAGCCCTCGAGAAAATCTTTTAAAAAGCAGCCAAATCCCAGGACTTGGGTACATGCCCACTGCAATTAATGAAAACACTGCCAGAATAAGCACTGCGAGGTGTGTATCACTAATAGCTGTATCACAGGACTTTCGAGATACCACCCACACATTCACTGTGTGGCAAAGACCACACTACGAGCTGGTGCCATCCTGTACAACTCCATCAGTTGCACATCAGTAAAGAGGAATGGAATGAGAGACCAGCTATATTATATGCTATATAATTATTTGACTCATCTGCTGAAACACATGCTAAAGAAAAACCGAAATCTTTGGTGGTTAAAGGCAAGAAAGCAAAGGTAAGTTACTGTTTCACAGAATCACAGAATATTCTGAGTTGGAAGAGACCCACAAGGATCACTGAATCCAACTCTCAAGTGAATGGCCCATACAGGGATCGAACCTGCAACCTCGGTGTTATTAGCACCCCGCTCTAACCAACTGAGATTATCTATTTTGTAAAGTTAAATTCCTGCAATCTAAACTGCAGTACTACTGCATCTCTCAGTCAGAGGTACACCAATAGTTTTAACTCTTTAGCTTGGGAGATGTGATCAAAACAAAACAACAGTAACAATTCATGGTGTAGGTTGTGTAACAAGCCTCACCTTCAAAAGAATTTGGTCTGGAAAAGCAAAGTAGCAAAACAGCAGAAGAGGTAGGGGTGGTGAAGCCTCACGCTTTTCACAATCACATCTACCAGAGGACAAGACTCAGATGAATCAAAACACAGATGAAGGCAGGAAACATTTGGGCTTTACGACTCAAGTATGTTCAGCCACCAGCGCCTGAGCTAAAATACCCGCCAGTTTTACACTGATCAAAATCAAAAAATTGCTAAGCAGTGGCTATTAAATTGACTTCCTGGGTAACCAATAATGCAGCAGTGCAAAGTGACCAGCCACCCAATCCTATCCTCACCTATCTTCCTCTGTTACCCACACACTTACAATATTCTTTTCCAAATTAATCAAGTATTGAGCTATTAGTCCTTTCCATTCCAAGAAACAATTAGAATAATAATAAAAGTAAAGCAAACACTAAAGAAAACATTACACTGCTCATGTTCATCTCAAATGTTATCCAGTTCCTTCATCTGTGCTAAATTAGGCTGCTTTGTGTGGTATACTTAAATAGGAAAAGAGAACTGCACTATTTTTATGTATTGATACTTGAGCATAATGGCACTGGTTAGTAAAAAAAAAAACAACAAACCACTAAAAAAAACCAACAAAAAACCCACCAACAAACTACCAAATCTGTCCATGGTAACATCCCAAATGTACTTAGAGAGACATCCAGAATATTGATGCTTTCACTGTCAAATGCCCAAGCCCTGTTGTCAGGGCACTCTCTTCCATTCTCCATGCTTACAAATCTTCATAAGCTCTTTTAAGGATGCTTAGTTTAGCAGTTATAAGGCTATAACCATGCAGACAGCCACTTGCACACTGAATTATCTGCAAATGGCAAATACTATAGCTGAACTGCAAAAAATCACAAGGTTAAAATATCTGGCAAGACAACTAGTGAGATTTCTCAGCATTATTCATGAATTTATACTCAGGTTCGTGTTGGCTAACTGGACGCTCACTAACCATGCTCACCTGTGGAAAACACTGTCACGAAACAAAGGCAAGAGTGTTTCTAAGCAGGCTGGAAGCACTGCTGGCATTGTGTCCTCTGCATGTTCTGGGCAAACACACACCCTTCAGATGCACTCACATCAGCTGTGTTTTTGTGAGGATGGCACAACTCCATGATGAAATCTCTAGGTCTGGAAAGGTAACTTATTAGTTGGAATAGACTTTATTAACACCCAATAACTACATTAGTCTTCATCATGTTTATTTACAGCGAATCATGACAGCAACGACAAGATGAGTCATAGAGGGGTCAATGACTAAAGGTATGATTACTGAAGCCTGAGTCTGGCTCAGAAATACTCACACTGTACAGTATGTCCCCTGGAGTTATAGGTGCTGCACAGATTTCAGTGTGTTCTTTCTTAATCTCTTATCACCAATCACCATCATTAGGGTTATTTAAATAAACAAATATAAAAGTTTATTGCTTAAACACTGATTTATAAACTCTCCTGTGGTGACTTGCACTGTCAACAAAGATGCAAATTCAAGGTGCATTTGCACTGTATTACTGAGCAAAGGTATCCCAGATTATGCTCCCTTTTTGTGCCCACAGGCTTTTTAACCTCACTACCACCTACTGAGAATTACTCTATAGAGACCTGAAGACTGTAGATTAGGGCTCCTTGCAGTAAAGTGCTTGCTTTATTCTCTGTTTACAAGGGATATAGGAGATGGGATAATTTTGAAAGAATCACAGAAAAACAACATATATAGTTAAGAAAATTCTGATGTGATTTACTGTGCTAATTCCAGCTTTATAATACACTTACAAGCTAGTGGGCAACTCAATGGAAAACCACTGACATTACTACAGAATAATATTCCTACCAATACCTGTTTCAACTAGAAACAGCATTAAAAGAGTCCATTTGAGGTACAGATGCAGAAAAATTGTTTAGCATGATTACCTGCTTAAATACATAAGCCTAAGGTGAACATTAACACCTGTAACTGAGCTGATAGATCATCACTTCTCATTTAATGACAACACTCTAGGAATTCACCGCTGAAGTTCATTTCACCTATTCACCCCTATACAAACAGATCCAACAAAAACAGGCAGACAGTGGTCACTGAGGGAGAATTTGCAGAATTATACCTATGTTATTCCATCTACCTCCATTCATCTGTCTACAAATGGTGGCAAGATCAGAAAACCTTCACACCTTAATGTTCCAAAGAAGAGGATACGGACAAAAGGTTAAAGGCTGTAGACCAGAGTAAAGAGACATCTTGGCCCAGCTCCAAAGTACCCCTTTGGATCCCAAAAGGGCTTCCCAAAACATTAAAAATACATATTCCTAGGCAGAAATTAAAGTATTTAATAGCAACTACCCCTATGTCTTTACAGGCTGCAGGCCAGAATGTATCTGTGCTTCCTCTGAAACCTAGAGGTAATCTTTTCAGCTACAAGGTCCCAGGCAAGAGAGACACAAAGCATGACAGGCAGGATTACTGAAACCATTTATCTTCTAGCATCACTGAACTCTCCTAAAACTGGGAATACCTCTGTGCTTCCTCTCAAGTTTACCTGCCCTTGGATAAGCACTTGTAATCTTGTCATGACTGACCTTACATCAAATTTCCTGGGGTGGGGAGGAGATGGCTGCATCCAAGTCCAGTGCCCACTGTTCCATATATAGTCAAAAGTCCAGGTCAGCAAACATGCTTTAGGATAAACACGGAGGCACAATTCACTTACTTTGGACTGCCCGATCTAGAAGACCAAAGGCATTAATCTACTGGTTTTTTAATCTACAATTATTCTGTAAATTCTAACTGTAGAAAACTACATGTCATAGAAGAAGCAAGCACCAGAACTACAAGGCTGACAAGTTTCTCTTTAAAGCTAGAAAAAAAATCCCCATAAAGATCTAATGATGTATTTTTGTGAGATACAGTTTACATTCACTTGCAGAGAAAGAGAATCAGAGATGCCAGGACATTCCTTATCCTCTTAATCATCTTCCTAATTAGCATTTATAATTCAGTTTTAATTCACACTCCATCAGACAGTAAGAAATTACACGCAGCAGTATATTAAAAAAGATTAATGAAGAAAATATGAAGTGTCAATGAGATAAAGAAATATCCAACCTCGACAAAACAGTTTTAACTGCTGTCAGACTCTGTATTTACGGGATGTCACACATTCTTTTATCAGGAAATCCCACAGTTTCAGATGACTTTCTGTGTATTTTCCTGGTGCTGATTTGCTTACTAAAATTTCTTAAGGAAATCCATATATTTTGCTTTCACTTTTATGATATTCTCTTCTTTCTAAATGACAGGAATGAAGTACTTTTTAGTCTAAACTGAAAGTCAAGTATTTTGATTTATTAAAAGAAAATCATAAAGTAATAAACCCTGCTCCAACTCTACAGCAGAAGTTAGAGACCTACATTAATATAGAAACCAGAAGTCTGACAA
>JAWWLV010000088.1:82773353-82839681 GCA_035041135.1 Platyrinchus mystaceus
TGTGAGGGAAGAAACGGGGGGGGGGGGGTGGGACGGGGGGAAGGTATTATTCACATTGATACTGAGCACTTGTCTCTCAACTGCTGGTATTTTCAAGGAATTAACAACTCGGTCAGGTGTCTGACGGCAGTTTTCAGTGTGAGCACATCCAGAGGAGCAGAGGGAGAGGCAGTGAGGCCCAGGCACCGCCCGGGGGAGCTCTGGTGCCCGAGGCTGCGGGAGCAGCGGGACCTCCCTCCTTCCTTCCCTCAGTGGGAATTTAGCCCGAGCCGCAGCAGCCCGACAGCAGCTGCCTGTGCCCCGCGCCTCTCCGGCGTTTCGATGGGGACGCTCCAACTACTTTTTTAAATAGTGCTTTTAGACACTATTTTTAGTTCTTGCGTTCTTATTGTTCACAACGGATAACAAACACACGAGCCAAAAGAGAAATCCCCTTTCCTTTGGCAAAGCTGTGCTAATTACACCATCATTAGAGAACGAACTTCATCGAATCACAAAAGGCAAACAGGCATCTCTGCTAACTATACTGGCCGGGGGGGGAACAACTGTCTGGCTGATTTTGTAACAATCCTTACAGAAATAAAACTGATAAACATTTAATTCCCATGGTATGCAAGTCAGCACTGTCCATTACATTAACGGAATAACCCTTCCTTAACCAATGAATTAACTTGCTCCTGCGATGACTGGATCGCACATCCCTATTACCAAAGCTTATTTCTGAGCACAATGTCTGTGAGGCAAACTATCAGTGAAACTGGGAACTTTCTTTTTTTTCTATTCAAAAAAATAATCCCACAAGAAAGCAAGGAAACTAGGCACAAGGCATGGAGATTTTAAACTGTTTCCACTTACCATTCCACCAACAGAACTAAAAATGTCTATGATTAAAAGAAATGTAAGTGAATCTGTATGAAATGTATTTATAGTATTTTATTATAAGTTAGAGAATAGGAAGCCAGTGGATGATTTTTTATGATCCTTTCCTGATTATACAGTAAATCCAAGATATAACATCTGCAATGTTATCCTTCTAAAATCTAGTAGCCTGGGACAGAATAGTAGCACATGAATCACATCTTTGGGGTGGAAGGCATGAGGAGAAAAAGAAATAATATGAAAGCTGCATTTCTGTAAATGGGAAAATGAGAAAAATATAACTTGCAGGAACAAAGACAATAAAAATTAAAGAAATAAAAAGAAGGAGAAGGAAGAGACAGAAATGAACTGCCAGACTGATCTTCTCTTTGCAACTGCTAAGAAGGCATGCCTAAAAAGTGCAGTACTGCAAAGCTGAAAAACTGAAAAAAGGATCAAAAAGCCTAAATCCAGCTGGGAAACAAGGAAGAGGATATACACCCCTTCTTCTCAAAGCATTCATTATTTTACATTATCTACTACTACTAAACCACTCCCTCTCATCACACTTCTATAATTACCTGTGTCATAACAAGGAGTCACATTTTAAATTTTCAACAAAATTCATAACCATTAATAGTAGGCAAGCTGTTTAGAAAGTGAGAAGGGTGGGAGCAAATGCCCCCTCCGTCAAAAAAACAACAGCAGGGCTGCGGGAAGAATATCATGCATGAAGTACTCCCTTTTGCTGCTTTGTGTACACTGGGGGATTAACAGTTGGGGTTTTCTGAAGCTAAACTGCAAGTATTTTCATGAGCTAATACTGAGAAATCTATCGTTCTGCAACTTGGCCCTCAGTTTAAAACAACTCACTTTAATGTTTTTAATTAGTTTTTAAGAATGGCAGTGACACTTTATACAGACTTATCCAAAGGCTGTTTAAAGGGCCATGCTTTCCAGCTGAAGAGTCTGCAGAGAAATATAGTGCTGCCAGATACCCAGTGTATCTGTTCTTTTTTTTCATTAATCAGCTGAAAGCTAACCTTCAGTATCACAAGTAAGCCATTGTGTGGAAAAAAAAAAAAGACCACTGTCAGTACTCCTGTTGCATATACAGTAAATATTCTACAGTACCCCATTTTGGAGCAAGAAGGAAAAGTGGAAGCAGTTTTTTACAGTCAGTATAATGGGATTATGCATTATGTTGCAGAAAATACAAAATTGATGAATTAAAACCAGACTCCTTAGGCACATTCAACTTCCTGACTGTTAATTAGTATTTTTGTGGAAAGTGTTCCCAACAGAAAAATGCTTACTATCACATCAATCACAGTTATTCTACAGTTTGATCCATGGATCCTGAAACAGTAGTTGTTCATTTTTCCTCACATCAATTTACTCATCGTTAGTTTAATTCTTGACTAGATAGCCTGAATTCCTTTTCTGTTCTGTTCTAAATAAGCAGGAAATCACGGCCATGCCAGTGGTTGACCTTAAGTAAATTGCCATCATAGTTAATGATTTCTCATGATCTCTCCATCTAATGCCAATTACTATCACAGAAAACTAACAGAATACTCAAGTTTGAACGTGAGCTTCAAAGGAGAGGAAAAAAGACATGCACATTAATCCTTTTTGCACTCAGGGATATCTTAAACTGCTCTTTCCCATTCTACTGTTAGAAAACTTTAAACATTGCTCTAGCAGAGAAGCTGAAAGATGGACTAACAGAAGATAACAGATCTGACATCTTGCCAGGATTAGACATAATGTTCTCACCAGGTATAGCAGTGGTGCAGATCAGTTTCTCATATACTCAAATGCAAAATTAATTTAGTCTGAATCAGATCATCTTGAAAACTCAGAACCCTGTTGGCATGTTGCAATATTAGTTCAAAAAGGCAAGAATAGCTTTTTAATAGTAACAGGTATTGGACTGCAAATTTGCCAAGAAAACATGTTTCAGGTGAAGAACATGCAAGCCCCCAAGAACAAGATATCCTAAAAGAAGGATTCCCAGATCAGAATAAGATAACAAATGACTAATAATGAGAGAAAAAAGGAATTCCACCGAAGTATGTTTTTAGTATATGTTCTATCATTACAAATTTACTGTAGAAAAGATACTGATATTCTGCTATAGGCAGAGTAACCTTGGTCCTATGAGTCTGATTTAATCCCTGGAAATGAGTTCCACATTCCATTCCATTACCAGTTTGATCTCAGACTAAACAGAGAACATTGCCACTTTAGAAATGCTCCCAAAGTTTGTGTCTCTATATAAAGTTTATCATCCCCAGCTGTCATAGTCTCAAAAATAATCTGTACTTCTGTATTTCAATATGAAAACTTGGCATTAAGGACAGACAGCTCAATATCATACATTACTAAACGGCAGTCACACAAAACACGTGCACCTTGTTTTCTCACTTGGAGAAAACAACAACTCATACTTTAAAAAGTTAATGAAATTATATTTATGTTGTGTCATAAAAAGATTCAACATCAAAAAATAAAATTCCTAGCTTTTCATAGCAGTATCACCAAGAGACACTGGACAATTACCTCTCTGTTTTGTGGTAGCATATGGTCTCCAGTGCCAACGATCCATCTGCTTTCACCTGTTTTCAAAGTAAGACTGGCAAGTGACACCACCTGTAAAGTCTGTCCTTTTATCAAATCAAAATCCCATATACTTCAAGGATCTAAGACATACAAGGTGCATGAGCTGTTATAAGCAGCAGCCTGCCTTTGAACACCTCCCTGTGCGCCCTCACCACTGTATTTCAGCACAAACCTATAATATAGCACCTGCACCTACATATTTGTTAGGGGAACTTACTCAAAAAGCACTATGAATCTGAAAATCACAACTGAACTGTGGGTGAAAAAGTAGGAAGATTTTCTCCTCTTGTTTCCTTGGGTGTATCACTGTACATGTTTCTTCAAATATAAAATCCAGATAGTTATGCTACCTTTCTTTTTTATAATGACCTATATGAAGTCATATATTTATGACAGTCTATAATGGCATTTTCATTTTCAAGTAGATACATTACACGATGTGATCTATCTGGGGAGAGTTTTGGCTGAAATCACTACGAACAGCAGCTTAATTCAAACAGCTAAGTATAACGCCTCCTTCATTTATCCTCCTAAGGCAGTGAAAGAGAAATAATTTCCATAGCAGGGTCAGAGCACTGTTTTGTTTTTCTTGATCTTGGATTTATATTTGCAGCAGCTGATCATCAGTGACAGCTCCTCTATGTACAGTCAGCAAGGATATGAAAGGGAGATGCCCCCTCTCCTAATCCTCCTCTCACCCAAAAAAAAAAAACAAAACCAAAACTCAAAACCAAACAAACCAACAAAAAACAACAAACTGAAGAAAATGAAATAAAAAAAAAAAAAAAAGAAAAAAGGAATCCTCTCCCAGAGCCAAACCTCAGTTTACACAGCATGAATCAATCTCTCCACAAGCTAGCTTCTCTTCTGGGCAAGTTTCACGGGATCGCAATGCCACAGAAATGCAGTGGATTTGCCTTTTTTATGCCCTATTTCTTTCAAAAGCTGCACACACCCTCTACTCTGAAGTGGGTTTATACATGACAACACCTGTGTTATCTTAGAAACACTTTGGCCAAGAATAATCCAGCATACAGGAGCAGACTCTTTTTACACCTGCCTGCTAAGCACAGAGGCACATCTACCCTGGCTGAGTGGTCTGGAGCCAGCATCAACAGGCTCTCCTATTAGGCAATGGAGTCAAAGCAGCAACCTGGCAGGGTGCAGCCTGACAAGACACTCAGCTCAGCAAAAAAAGAGGGATGAGGCTTGAGAGGTAGGAGGTCTAGCCAGCAGGAGAAATACAATGGACAGAGCAGAAAGGGTATGAAACACATTGAGGGGCGCAGGGGAGGAGGAGAAATGCTACATCATAACGGATCTGTACTAAAACACGCAGTGAAACACCTTTACGGAGAGAATATATCTGCAGAGGCTCCCATACTCATAGGACCTTTTAACAAGCATTTCTTAATAAATATCCTCCTCACCAAGGCTCTTTGTCCTATGCCACGGAAACCCAAACAGAGATAGCATAAAACCTCCACTTTTTCACTTCAGTCATCAACACCTCCATTCCCATGAGTTAAGAAACCACAAAGATTTTGTCTCAATGCCTAAACCATATTTCCCAACAGCTGTATCTGTTGGAAAAATCCACTGTGATTAGTAATGCCAAAACCCATCAACTTTGCTCATCTGTTACCAATGCCTACTGACAATACTATAATGAAAGGAATACATAAACCAAAAGACATGCACTGTGAGCAACTGGGCCTCCTTTTTTATTGCAGTAGTGGACTGGAAGAATTTTGCTTGCTACTATTGTATTTTAATTTAGCCTTGCAGTCTCAGAACTGTGTAATAAAATGGCATCACCTGTGCCCCACCCACAACCAGTAAGATGAAATGCAGGCACAGGAACACATTCTCTGTGCAGGACCTGTGTTCACCAAGTCAGAATATCTGCTGTTGTACCTGCATTTGCAGAATTTACCTGTCACAGGGATATGAACTGACTTCACTTCTTAGTCTAGTAATTCTGATTTGCAAAGAAGTTTTATAAAAATATGTTAGGCCATACACTACAGGAAGAGATTTCCCACTGCAAATCCAACAGAAATGGCTTGCTGGGGAAAAAAAAGGATCGATATATACAAAGTTTGGATGTGTAAATAAGGGTTATTGAGGGGTTCCCTCTGACTTGAATACCTGAGGCATTTTAGCTTTTTCAGCAGCTCAGAAACTAGAGTAAGGATATATAGAAGGCATCAAAAAACACACTTGCTATGATTTCTGTGCTGCTTTTCTTCCAGAAGATGAAGCACTGAAGTAGCCTCCAGGTCTTTACATAAAAATCTACAGAGAAACTTTACTTCAATCAGCCACTTCCAGAGAGTAGTCTGTTCTCACCACGATTTCAAAGGATATGAAGTTTCACAGAATATGCCATACACCTGGGTAAACAATCCCAAGTGTTGTTTAAGCTCATGCCTACATGAACTTTCTGTCCTGCAGACTCCTTAACTGACCTCACTGGCTCTTGTACACAACAAGCTCAAGGTTGAAGACCAAAGCCTCAGAGTGGCTGGCCCTTCCAGGCTAGCTCCCACAGTCCACAGAGATATTTAATTATGATAAATCATAAACATTTTCTCTGCATTAATAGGGCTTTTTAAAATCACTAGTTTATATTAAAATGCTGTATTAAATGTTCACTTCTCATAAAAAACAGGGGCTGCTGTCTCTCAAATCACCAATTTAGACAGAAATACTTCTGATTTACAAATATATAAATTAGCACAAATTAGCAAAGAGTGAATCTTATGGTTGGTTCCCTCCCTAGACATGCTTTGAGCAGCACTCTGCCACAAATTTACATGAGAGTAATCCAAAGCTTTAGAAATCATTCATGATGCCATTACCACACATCATCCATGATATTAGGAAGCGCTAGAAAATGAGGCACATGGGTACAAACAATTTGAGGAGAATTAGACCAAATAGGTCCGAACACTTAAGTCATGTTTATGAAGAAAACATAAGTGTTAGACAAGTGTTAAGTGTTAAGGTATGTTGCAGAAGTGCTGCCTTCAGGAAAATGAGCAGAACCAAATGAAATTCTGTAGTACTAAGTCGCACATGCAGAGAGATCATGCAGTACATTCTCATATTTACACCTGACATTAAACACTGGAAATGAAACAAACAGATATTACCCAAAGCTCCAAAACTAACACGCCAGGTTCAAGACCGAAGGTACAAATCAATGCAGCCATGAGCATTTTACTAATGACAAGATTTTACAGACAGTAATGCAAAGGCTAATTTTTGTTTTGGTTTAAAGCATGGAAGTGTATATATAAGGAAACTACAAGGAACTATCATTTAGAAAAATTCTACAAGACTCAAGTATGCAAAGTGAACTGGATAAACTGATAAACTATACAACTGTATACAGTTAGTCTGATTGCTCTCTGAACATTAGTGTCACCCCAAAGAATTTTCTTTGCTAGTGACAAAGGCTCACAGTAAACTGCTGTACAGGGGAGATACTAATTAAAAAAAAAATACATCACATAACATGTAATGTAATGTGCCTGGTGATCACAAAGAACTGCCTAAATCTCTTCTTTCTCTATCCCACCTGCTTCACAACAGCAGTCTCACCCATCACATCAGCTATGCACCAGAACGTTTTAAATCCCCGCTAGAATGGGGTGTACCGTCTGGAGGATTTACACCAAACTACTCTGTTTTTTCCATTAATGCTAAATTAGAGTCATGTGTACAAAAATGCAATTCCTTGCCAAAAGGCAACTAAAGAATCACACTCCTTATTTCCCTGAAAAAAAATAGCTACCAGAGAGTAATCTCTCTTTTTTTTTTCCTTCCCAAAATAAAACCACCCCCACACTTGTACTTGGAACTGAGTAACATTATATGGTCCTCACACATATGCACTATTCTACCAAGGCATTAACATGTTAATTAAAACTGATAATGTTATGTCTGTATACACATACACATGCAAATACAAGCAATATATCTGCCTTTTTCTAACAAGTTATAGGAACTCAATTTTTTTCCATATTTAGGCTAATATAAATAGCCACTAAATAATCCAAAACTGGCTATGCTTTTTTTTTGGTGGGGCGGAGGGCACTTCTGTACTTGCACAGAAACCCACTGACTGTAACTTATTCATTCTCTTTCACATGGATGCTTAATTCCGAAGGAAAAAAAAAAGGCGGGAAGATCTAGTCTTGTTGAGCAGAAAAGGGTTCTCAAATGGAAACAATTGTTTAAAAGTCTCCTCTTCATCCTGGCCAGAATAGGAAAGCCTGAGCTGTAGACCCATCTTGTGCATCCCTCTCTGAAATAGCCAAGCGGTTTGTGTCTAGAAGGGAGGTTCTGTCAGAACCATCTTTATGACCTGTGGAGCCCTTTCTGACATCTAACTGAAAACCTCACTGCCAGCCCCAAAGCCTTAACTTTCGGCTGACCTTCAGGCAGACCTGGTACTGGAGTGGAATTACCAGAGGAGGATAACTGAACAGGATACAGCACCTTCATACGTTAAATCACTGCTGCGTGGGCGTCCAGACATGAGTTTGGAAGGGGTCCATCTGGGGATTTGTTTTTTGGGGGGGAGGTTTAGATCGTAGTCACTGCCTTGAAACACCTCGAACTCACTGTGTTGAGCGTAATCCTGCCAATGACAAGGCTGTCACTGGTAGGTAGGGTCACACTAGTCAGCTGGAAGGTTTTTCCCTTCCACGACAAGGCTTTTTTCCCTGATCAACAGCAACAACAACAACAACAAAAATCACAAAACCTTTTGATGACATTAGGACCATGGAACATATACCATGTTTCTGTCTGTCTGTATCATTTTTGCACCTGTTTATACTAGAAATTTGAATAGTTTTCACCAAATTAAAAAAACCCCAAAACAAACATGCTCTTTGATATGGAGAAATGGCGACTTGTAGAGCACATATTTACATAATCATTGGCTTAGTATAAAGAAATAAATTAGTTTTCAATATGAAGTAAACCCAGATTCCTCAGCACTTTTCTTACAGGTCTCTTATCAATTTTTTTCTTCATGATCTTTTATTTATTGGTATTTTTTTGCTGGGCTGCCATTTAACACACATCATTTAATAGTGCCTGGTCACAATTTAGGGTCTCATCCAGTCACAGTTTCAACTACGTATGACTCCAGTCAATGGTCGATACCTATTTTTGTTAAAGGTGGAACTGGAATATAACCTTGGGATTATTCATGATGCCCTTATAGTGTTATTTGCTTTTCCATAGATCTTTTAGTGTTTTTCACTTATCTCTGTAACTAAATACTGCCAGAAATCTCCTTGCCCTTGCAGTCATTTTCCAACTGCATACCTTCATAAAAAACACCACACAATAATGACAATTTATAGATGCAGCCTGTACTTTCAATGAAAACAAGTTGCCAGCCACTCCACAAATAAAAATCCTCATGGCTCCACAACTTTCCTTTGAGTCACTGGTAAAGAGCAACTAGATGCTAGAAACTCTGAATAACCCACACACCCACGCTACATGCGACCAAAGAAGATCATTTCTCAGCAGACATTTGTGGACTTGTTACTAACGATCCAGCTGCTAATTTAGCATCTGCTCTTGCTCTCGGGTTACCAGCAGGTCCCTCCCTACCCCACAACCCCGCTCTGAATGGGTCGTACTCACGCACAGCTTTGCTTCTTTAAAATACACGGGTATATTTAGAAACACTAAGCGACTTTACACGATAAGGAAGAGGCATGGTTCAGATTAAGTAGGTAAATCAAACCCAATCAAATTAATCAAAAGCAGGCTTCATAAAACAAAAGTTTTTTCATTTTGTCATTTCAGGAAAGATTTGAAAGGGGGGAAAAAAGCTTTTTATATTAAGAGTTTATCTGTAAGAAAAAACCTCTCATTTTTACCTTCCTCTTTCCCTAAAAGGTAACTTGCCTCAGTTTATTTAAACTAGAATGTCTTCACTAATAAACCAAAACTCGAAAGATATTACATGTATTTTTGCTGTATAAAGTGAAAAATCTTTATTTTTACAAGTGTATTTTTTTCAAAACTGAATTCAGTCATTAAAACATTAATTTTCCAGGAAAGCAGAAAGTAAATCGCCACCAGTAAAGTTCTGAACTTTCACTCAAGACTAGGTTGGTTTTGTAGATAAAAAAGGTCCCTGCTCTTTGTATATTACATTTCATTTCATTACTAAAACTGAACTTCACGACTTATATAACCATATCATAAAGTTATACAACATTCACTTGTTTTGATTATTAAGTTTTGAGATGGGGTGAAAAAAGTAATGTACTGAAGTACTAAATCAATACAACTCCATCTACTCAATCTATACGTACAATTTTTTTCACATTGTAACAATGTACATGCAAATACCACTTTGTGACAAAAATAATTTAATGCAATGAATTTAATGCTATTTAGAAAGGAAGACATTTTCCCCGTAAAAAATAAGTGCATTAACACATGCTCAGTTCTCTCATTTAATCTCATTTAATTCTATTATATTTCTTTGTGCAAACAGTAATAAAGATGACACATTATGTATTACAGACATATTATGAATTAAACACAGACACATATTCAGACATCATAAATGAACTGACAGCAATATTCAGATCTGTAACAGAGGTCACATGTCTTGTTATCAGTTGTATATAATTACAAAGGTGTGTAGCAGAATACACTCATATTGTCTAAGCTTGAAAATATCTAAAATTAGACTGAGAAAAATCAGTAATTTTATTCTTGCCTAAATTCTACCTATAAGCCTAAATCTATAAGGTTTAGGTGTTTCTTATAACACACTGGTTGTAAAATTTTTATTCAAACGTGTAAAACTTTATGATTATTATTATGCTTACACAAGTTAACTTGTTAGATCATGCATAACATTTCTCCCCTCTTTTTTTATTGCAGCACAGGAACCACCAGTGAGGGAAGACAGCTGAGAGAACTGAAAGGTGTCAGGGAAAAAAAAAAACAAAACTATAAACACACTCCCTGCTTTGCTCAATACTTGCCTTTCTGGGCCAATGTCAGTGGTAAGGACAACTTACAAGACCAAAGTACTGCTTGAAGCCTACCTGGAGAGTCACAGCTCTGACGAGAGATACAGTCTTGCAGAAGAGACCCGAAAGGACCAAAGAGCACAAAACCAAGCAGAACGTGGCTGTCAGATGACAAGCCATGGCAGAGGGAGCTCCTTCCAATGTTTTTATAACGCAGTCCCCAAGCCATGATAACTTTACTCCTGATACAAATTCAAGGACGCAGTTCTGCTCTTCAGTCATGCCACAAAATTAGAAAGTTGCTAGAGAGAATTAAAAAAAAAAAAAGTCCAGGAGGAATAGACTTCACTGTCAAAGGACAGTTTCATTTTTTTTCCAAGTTTTCTCCAGGTGAGATATATGTACTCTGAGCTCCCAGGAATGTACATGTACTTTCTGACAATTAAAAAACCCCAAAACCTAAAACAAAAACAAACAAACCGTGAAGATATGAACTCCACCACTTGTGAAATCTGCAGGCACCACTGCCAAACCACAGATACACGCTCACTGTGCTATACAAGTCAATAGAGAATTTCAGGCAGTTTTGAGTCTGCATCAGGTGTCAATGTGGCTGCACCATAACGTGCAGCAATAATAATGATAACCCTCAGTCCTCATCTTCCACATTTTGAGGAACACAACAGTATCAACCCCCTACATACAAAGAGTTTCATTGGGGAACACTGAGTTTCCCTGTGTATGGAAAATTTTATAATCTATAAGCTTGCATGGTCTATCAGATCATTATCCTCATAAATCCATCCATGACTGCAACATTTGTTCAAAGTAAATAGATTGCAGAACAATTCTGGAAAGAATGCCACAGCTGTATGACATGGTAAACATGCTGGCTGCAGAAGCAAGGTCCCATGCAGTAGCATTTATTTCCAACATTAATCAACATATGTTGCCCAAACCACAATTTTGAATCTTCCATGTGCAACTCAGTGAGAAATACGAACACATTAATTCAGAGATACAGTACCCTTTTCAAAGATTCCTAAAACAGTCATACATTTCCTTTTAAATGCCAAAAGAGCCTACCAAACCAGCAGGATGAAAAAAGAATCTATTTCTTTCTATGAGCAGTAAAACAGACCAGTGCCACATGCTTATTCTCCCTTGTGCTACCCATCGGTAAGAAGGCTTTCTACCAAGACCACCTGTCCACAAGGACTAGAGCTGTGCATGAGCATCTACACTCTAATCCTGTCACACACCACTTCCAAGCAGTTGCACATGTACTACTCACAAACATCACACAAGGAAGTCTCCGAAGCAGCTCCTGTGTGGACCTCTCTAAGCCTACATAATTCAATTCTGAAGAACTGTGGTCTTTTCTATGAGAAGCACTATGGAACAAACCAACAGACACCTCAGAAGGCACAACATGAAGTCACTTATTTCCCTAAATTTTGTAAGAAAAACTACCTGGTTGCTGGAAGATCAGAGCTACTGTTTTTAGTCTCTTAACTGCATAGTTACTATAGTACAAAAGTGCCTCTGCACTTTACGGGTTTTTTTCTACAGACAGTGATGGTTTCCTCTGTAAAATGAAGAAGTAGCATAGAAAATTGAGAAAAGGCTCTCTAGGGAGTTTTGAGCTTTTAACTGTAAATAATACTTGGTATATGCACTTTAATGCAGGAAAACCCCTATTGCTGATTTGTGGTTTTGTCTTCAAATAAACAATGCTTATGAAAAGATTTATAAATATTTGAATACTGTTGCACAGATATAGCCAGGTGCTAAGCGGGACATGAGGGGTTTCTTTGCAATCTGAGCTTTCACATCATATTTTCTCAAGTAACTCTGCCTACCCCCTTTCCCAGCTAAGCTGGGAAAGAAAATCTTCATACTAGTGACATGTTTGTTTACCATGTGCTCAGGAAAAAAAAAAAAAAAAAAAGGAATAGTTTAGGTTATTTCTTCAAAATTGAACAAAAGTCTGAAGCACAAAAGGTAATCTGTAAAGGAGAAGCAAGAGAATTTCCCCTTTTCAGCTGTTAGGATCATTCATCGAAGGGTTGATCTGTACTGAAGGATGATGTGTATGTTCTCTCAAATGATGGCAGAAGAGAGCTTGGTCTGCTATTCGAATCTGGCACCTTAGTTTTGCACACAGAAACTACTTGCTTAATATTTTATATACAGAACAGAATTTTTTCTCTTGTAACAATAAAGGTAAGCGGAAATTCACATTAAAAAAATAATGACTCAAAACTCTTCATACATACACCACTTTTATTGAAAGGTAAGCTCAACCCACCAAAAAAAAAAATTGAATAAATTTTAAAAAATTTCAGTGTTGCCAGTTTCTTCCCAGGTAAATTTCAGCTAAACTGTAATGTATGAAATAGTTTAAGACCTTTTTTCCTCTCTATCACTTCAATATCTAACTGAATTTAAAAATCTGAAATTATTCTCAGGTAGCAAATTAGTATATAAATAATTGGCAATGCACCACAAGCAATATTTCTTTCCAAGTAACTCCTTAGGAAAATGAAGCAGCATGGGGAATTTACGGTGCTTTTTATGGCAAGAAATCCACCGTATCTGTATAAACAGGTTTTATACTTCAGGCAGTTTTATATGCGTAAAATACTTTCCAGTAGACCTGGATCTCCTTTTTAATAGGAGAAAGTATGGCATTTAACCACTTGAATGCAAAGAGATTTCATTCCAAAATAACTAAGGCTAATTTGATAATACACAATAATAAACAAGAAACAACTTTTATAATGAGATACCAAATTTTTGTTACTTTAACATAAAATATAAACCTGAACCCCCTTAAAGCAGCAAGATCAGTGTGCACCCACATGTATTTCACTGATCTGCCCAAGTGAAGGCCATGTTGGTCCCTTTCACACCTGTCTGATGCAGGAGCAGACCCAGAGATTTCTGCCAAGCTGCTTGGGATTAGCACACAGCCTGGCAAATGAAACAGAAAAACCAAGCCACACAGGGCCCTTTGGCTCAAAAACTGAATATTAAGGCAACGGGAGCATAGTCATGCCCAGTCTCCTCCATGCTAAACAGATCAAATAAATTCAAGCTGCTTTAGAGCAGCTGATCAAAGTACCATTTCCAATATTGCATTAAACAATTAGCCAGTGCTTTTGCTTTATTCTCTGGCAAGTGCAAGCAGACTCTCCAACTCCGTCCCAACAGAGTCCAAGACAGACTCTGATTCTGCCTAGCCCCTGGTACTCATTTTGTACAATACTACACTAACAGCCTTAAAAACAAAAATTAAAACCAAACAAATGAACAAACCCCAAACCAACCAAAAAAAGAGGTGTTTCTAAGAAAAAGTGAGATCCCTGGTTTGTCTTTTATGAGGCTGGAGGATCATAAATCTTAAACAATTAAAAAGAAACACTTCATCTGAGGCAGGAGACAGAAGACCCTGTATTTTGATCCTGGCATCAAGTGCTAATATACCCTGAGACATTGTTTATTATTTGTGAAACAAAACTACTAAAAGCAAAGAAATAAAATAGCAGCTTGTATCCACTGATATTCAAATAGTTCCAAAATTCACAATTTGTCTTCTTCAGAAAGATGAATTTATGACCAAAACTATAATCAATGTTCTTTAGAAGAGTAATGTTTCCTGACATCTGTGAAGTTGAAAACTTGGTAAATACTAGTTGCAGAATAACTAATTGCTCTTTCTGGAAGGTATTCTCTTGTTGCTCACAAATCCATCTAACAGCTGGAAGGGGAATTCAAGTATTTGCTTAGAAGTTAGGATAAAAAGCAACTTTACTGTCATCATGACATGGTTTAAGCATCAACATACAGTTCCAGTGTTGTGCTTAGGCAGTCTCTTTCTAGATAGTTTTACAGAGTTGGTACAATCTACAAGACTTGAGGTAAAGGGAAAAAACCAGCCAAATAAATTTATTACGTAAAACTGCAGTTGAACTTTTTATCCTTCTCCTACATACACCGGAATTTGGAAAATCCACAAATCTCTTAATTTAAGATAAAATTCTGTTCTGTAATTACCCACGTAAAAGGTGAGTTTTTTCTATTTCAATTTAAAATTTGATCCTGGACTTTCTGACCATCACACATGGATACATCCATGCTTGTCTCTTAATGGAAAAGCTAAGTTTAATAATAAGTAATTCCACATTAGAACATTATATTCAGGAATAACAGACTTGAGCTGAAGATAGCAATCCTTGACTTACTAATGTAAGCACAGGAGTAAAAATATCTTCCAGTTTACAAAAGACCTGATGGAGTTAGAGAATGACTTCCTGCACACTCTGGTTTATCCCTATCATCCTCTAGTTGGCCTGGTCTCATGCAAATCTACTATGATTACATACAAGCCTGCAGCCCAGTGCTGGAGAACCCACAGCTTCCCTGGGTAAATGAAGGGTTTGGGATTCAGTGAGGACAGAAAATGGTCCTAGTTTGTCCCCCGCTGAACAAGTCCCTACCCAGAGAATGAAGCTGCGCAACAGACTTTAAGGAGCCATAAAACAAGACTGCATGTCTCAAAAAGACTGTAAAAAGACTGTGTCTCAAAAAGCACAAGTTCACGCACATCTGACATCATAATGTTATTTTAGCATGCAATGCTGCTCTATGTTGCTATGAGGTGACCAAGTGACTCTCAGTTCAACACAGGCAAAGAAACACAATTAAAAGCAACAAAATCAATAACTGCGTTAATTACAACATCAGCAGTTTAGCAACATGATCTGACCTATATGTAGCTGTATTTAACGAATTGGTAGAGTCAGTCTTAGGAGCACCTGAAGGTGTCACAGTACCAAGATTTTAATCATGGCAGAAGCCAAAGGCCGTCTTTCCCAAAAACAAAGTCCTGTCCTACAAGGAGCATTCATCAGAACAGCCACGAGCAACACCACCAGCTCTGTTAAAGCAGAGAA
Organism: Platyrinchus mystaceus; assembly: GCA_035041135.1. Classification (NCBI taxonomy): domain Eukaryota; kingdom Metazoa; phylum Chordata; class Aves; order Passeriformes; family Tyrannidae; genus Platyrinchus; species Platyrinchus mystaceus. The sequence goes on from JAWWLV010000088.1 coordinate 82,788,823, forward strand.
AACTCTGCTGACACTGAAACATGAGCTGTACCCCCAGGGAACCCAGCAGTAATTTATTTGGTATCCATAAAAGCATAGGCTTGGTACCAAAAGTACCATCAGAAGTTATTCAAAAGAAAACAGAAAAATAAAACTAAACTCAAAACCACAAAAAGAAACAGAAGGAAGTTGGATGCACACCAAGATATTCCCTTCATAACACCTTGAAACATTGCTGTGATGTTCGGAAATAAAGCACTGCCACAAGAGCAGAGATCGAAGAAAAGCACAGAAAACATTTTTTTCTTCCAATTTGTCTGAAACTGTTTATTGATTTTGGAGACTCCCCTCATGGCAAACTCAGACAAAAACAGAAGGAAAAATACATGTTCTGTTCAAAGTGAGATCAGTCATGCCACACTCGATGTATTTTCCTAGGTGGTATTTTTGCTGCGTATGCAAGATACCAACCTCAAACATAAAAAGAAAAATACAGAAAGAGAAGCCATCTAAGCACAGAAGTTAGAAAAAACATGAAATAGTATGTTTTATCATAAAATAAGCTGGATTTTTTATCTTTTTGGAACCTACTAAAGCAGGGAAAAAGTAATTGTTGTTATGCCACAAAATAACTCTACACAACAAAAATAAAAGATGAATATTTTAAAGGGTCTTGAACAGAATTCACTAGTTTATTTTCTCTTACCTCAGAAAGCTGCTGTCATAGCACCCAACAGACCCCCAGGGTGAGCACTGGAGAATGCCCACTGTGAGATGCGTGGGGTGGGAAGGAAGAGTGAAACTTTTAAAACCAAATTAATCTAGATAATATAAAACAGAGCTTTCTTCTTGTGTCCCTGGAGAAGCTGGCTTTCACAAAGATGATTCTGTAGCTGGTGGTTCTTATGTACACTACAGCGTGGGGACCTTCACACAGCTTCAGAGGGCGAACTCCTGCTCAAATACCAAGAAGAAACATCTCACTCCCTAAAAAAACACCTCTGCCTTTTCAGAGAAAGGTGGATTGGCAGACTAAGAGGAACAGCCTGGGAGATGGCGAGAACTGATCATCAATGGTGCATTCATACTCAGGCCCTTGAAAATTATGAAGGCATCTCATCAACCAATAATGTTACCCATTTTAAATCTCTATGTATTTGTGTGGCCTTCAAAAAGAAATAAATCATTAATTACCTTGATTACTGAAAAACAACAGAGCTCTACCCTTTTGGTTTAACTTCACAATAAAACCTCAGTAACAGCTGATCAGATCAGCACTCCTTTATATAAATAAAACCCAACAGGAAAGGAAAAGTAGGCATGGCAAACAGAGACTTGTACTGCTTGTTAGTCATCCTTGGTGAAAACATAAAGTAACACTTATCTGATTAAGTACTTTTGGATTGGTACTTACTGTTGAACCTTACATTATAGCTATATTTAGAATATCGATAATACAAAATGTAATTTTCTTGCTCAAGCTCCATGACAGAGGGATGACTTTGCACCTTATCTGTTTATTTTGTTGAGTAAACAAAGTTTTCATTGTTAGTACCGCAAAACAATGTGGCCCAGAAAGACTGCATTTTCTGTAGCCTTTAAATCACTAGTAAGAGCTTGCTATAGAAACACCAGCTCCAACACAACAACTTCGGGAATACTGAGGCTTACACCTGCCTGGCTTCTTGCTTGAAGGAAAAAGGAAGGCTCCAGGCAGCAGGGTGGTCCTGACAATTCAGTATAGTAAAAGCTACTCCAGGTTTAATCCTCAGTCCTTCCTGTGCCAAGTAGGTCCTTGAATGTGGGTTTTCTGTAAGAGATCTCCCTAATTACCTGGGTGCTGATTACTTAGGTGAGGGACTCTCCATCACACCTTATTGAGCTGTTTGACTTTGCATACACCACAGCAACACTGAGAGAGAATGAGAGGCAGAACAGCTCACAGACCAGCCTTAAATACTTACGCACAGGTCAATGAAACAAGACACTGGAGAACATAGAACCAAACCCAAAAATGCAGTCTATCTCCTGCAGATCTGCAAGTACCTGGGGGCAGCCTATACCACTTCATTTCCACCTTTCCTACACGCTCTAATGATGTTTAAAAAAAAGTATACCTGGGTTGTATAATTTTCTAACTACTAAAGAAAGTTTTGTAACTCACATTTTATCACTGAAACTGTCAAAGGAGATTGCCAACTCTCTTCCATACAACATATCCCAAGGAACACACAAAATACAGCTTAACATGCAAATATCAGTTTGAACTTAGAGGGTCAGGAATAATAAATTAAATTTTTTGTCCCATAGACACTCTGAATCTGGAAGCTATAGTAAGAACAAAGGAACATGAGTAGAAAAACCATTCTCAATCCATTTTCTTTCCCATTTCTCTTGTTATGACAATTAGCACAAATGCACAGCACCTGAGGCAGCTCATTATCTGGGGGATTAATGAAACTGAAAAGACATTGTTTCTGGTGCCAGGGGACAAAAGTGGGTATGAGATGCTGTGTGTCAGTGCCATCGTGGCACAGCCCTGCCACACAGCTTTGTGACTCACTCCTTGGCATGGGTTAAGTCTCTGGCTCATCGCTGGCACTCTCATGCTGAAACTATGACAACAATACACTATTCCCAGCATCACTTATTTAATGATAAGCAGCCTGGCTCACTGGGCAACTAACAGCTCTGGAAACACTCTCTATATTAAGAGGATTAATATATTAATAAAGGTTTAATTTATTAGCAGAAAATGCAGCTATTTTTCAAAGATCCTTAAACCATAATTTTAGCTGGAAACACAGATTATAAGTCTTTTCCCCTTCCCAGTTTCTAATGCAGGAGTTGGCTTAACCTTCTATGGAAAAGCCAATTTCTAAAGGCCCCTCAATCTCTTAGAAGCAGCATTAAAGTGTGAAAACTGTCAATTTTCATGGAAATCACAATGCCAGAGCAACACAAAAAGCTGCAGTATACAGAATGCAGTCGTTGCCAGAAAATCAAGTGTTTGCTGATGCTAACAGAGTAGCTAAAGGCCAGGCACAGGGGAATACTTGTTAAGGCACTGAATTGTGATTCAGGAGAAGTGAGGTACTTCCCTAACTCTGACACAGGCCTCCTGGCTGCTTTTGAAGCTGGTCTTGTAAAAGTGTTTACACTTTTGCCTATATAAATAATATGGAGTCTACTCCATATTAAAGTGTATTTCTTTAACCCAAACTAATATTGTTAGGAGGTCTTCATAAGCGCTTGTAAGATGATTCAGGTCTGTGACAACAGAAGTCTACCTGATGACAGATGTTTAAGAATGAATACATATATTCAAAAGAATTCTCATTCCTTTGAAGGCAAAAAAAATTCCATTCATTCTGGCCATAATCATGGATTGTGATCTGAATTAATCAGCAAAAAGAAATATATCCCATCTCTAGCCAGATTAACTACACACAAAGCAGCCATGTATGAATTGACTTCAATATAAATATTTAGGAAGCTGCTTTTCTGTAATAGTCAGCATCATCTAAAAGTGTACTCATGAGAGTGCTCAAAACATAATTAACCCCCTCCTTTTCTAGTGCAGCATCCTGAAATTGGTGCAACCAGCCCAGATGGGGTGGTAAGTAAAATCTGTCCTATCAAAATGTAGTGCTGCCTCCTGAGGAGCAGTGAAGTGATTTCATGAAGACTAGCAATTTGAACAAGATGTAAATTTACATGAGCAAAACCTGCAGAAAAATGAATCTGTAATTACAAGGGATGCAATATGAAGAACAACCAAGGCAGGTGACAGTAGGAAAGAGAAGGTTCAATTTCATCTAACAGGGGCAGGAGTGCCATAAAAGAGCAAGATAAAAAAAGTATAAAAGCTATTCATGGGAAAGAAAATAATGGGAAATGACTTGGAGACGGGGAAAGTCAACACAAATCCTGAATATTCTAGTCAGTCCAGAAATGAAAGAGATTTTACAAAGCCTTTTATTTCATCCTCTACTCTGGTACATTTTCTGGAAGATTTCTGGAAGAAAGGGAAAAAAAAAAGGGGAAAGTAAGATATAACAAATGGGAAGCTGGAATTCAGAAAGAACAGCTGTCAGGACTGGATTGTATTGCATTTATCTCACCATTTAGCTTCCTCTTACAGTTAGTATCCTTATCTTCAGCAATCCTGACATATTAGTCATGACTGAAAATACAAATCTCTTACAGTATATTAGCTTAACAGTTATATTCACATGGAGTTGCAAAACACAGTAAAAATTGCCTGGTTTCATTCTTTGCAATAGTAAGCAAAATTATTCTGTCACTATTACCAGAGTTTTATTTAATGTGATGTATCTCCACTGACACGGAAACAAATACTTTGGACCCAGACTGAGAGGAAGACAGGGCTAAGGTTGATTGTGGTGCCAGAAAAACACATCAGAGGGAAGCTCCTTGTCTCAGGTGGACACATAAGAAAAGTCGACTGAATTCTGCAGGAGTGGTGCAGATACACATAGGGACACAACATGAAGAACAATGCCAAAAGCTCTAGTATCAGTCCTGCAACTGGTCAAGGTAGCAATCTTCAAAGCTGGTACTATGCAGAGATAGAATAAGTGGCAATGGCTTTAAGCTAAAAGATGGTAGGTTTAGGTTAGATATTAGAAGAAATACTTTACTGTGAGGGTGGTGAAGCACTGGAACAGGCTGCCCAGAGAAGCTATAGATGCCTCCATCCCTGGAAGTATTCAAGGCAGTTTGAATGGGACTTTGAGCAACCTGGCCTAGTGTAAGGTGTCCTGGTCCGTGCCAGAGGAGTTGGAATGAGATGATCCCTTTCAACCCAAACCATTCTGTGATTCTACCACATTACTACTCTAGATTTCTAATTGCAGTAATTGCCCTTTGCCATCCACTACTCTGCACATACAGCAGAGTACAGCAATACAGGTTCTGCATGTAAACATTACTGATGTTTCACACCTGACTTCCAGGGTCACTTCAATCCAGCAGACAAATCATTCCAAAGTAGGTGTCCTAATGTGTGCCTGTATTTGTTAGTACAGTAAGGCCCTGTGAGATAGGGAAGGATGTTGAAGCACAGAAAATAAAGGTCCTACTTAAAGAGCTCCTACGTCCAGTTTAACATAGAGGTTTTCCCCACATTTGCCAGACTCCAACAGCAGCTTTTCTGTGCTCAGACAAAGGCATGGAGATAGACCCACAAACTGCAGCCTTCTGTGGGAGATGAGATGCCCACAGTGAAAGGGGAGGATGCTCTGCCCTTTGCAAGGCTCCTAAAAGAGCAGAGAAGAATTGATCCTGTAAGTTCTCATTTCAGGCTTTAGCATGCTGTTCCACTTATGACCAATGCATGTCTGTTATGCCATATTATGGTCAAAAAAGTAACCAATCAAGACATCCAGAAAAACTTACCTCTGCTCTCCCTATTGAAATAATGGCAGATGCAGAAACTAAGGCAGTAGATTTTAAACTAGTGTCTTTCTGTTTTTTAGCTTCTGTTGCATGATCACAGGGTAAATCCTAATTTCTGCTGATGCTACTGATTGTCTTCACCTTCATAAGCTAAAAAAATGTTAATTAAATAAAGCATTATGGACTTGGTAAAGCTTTATAAAACTCATGCCTAACAATTAGTAATAATAAAATCCTTGGTGCTGAAGTCTACAGTTATTTTTGAAACTGAGAAATGGGGAAAACCCTGCAACACCAGCACAAATTGCAGTTTTCCTTTGCCATTTAAAACAAAAAAACCCCACAACAGTATCCTCCTTTTAAATGCATGATTCTCAAGCAGCCATGCCATGAAACACACAAATTATTTGCGTATGCACACAGCAGAACTGCTCTACCCTGCACCAAATGATACATTAAATTTGTTCACTGTTTAACAAGGGAAACTCATAATGTTGCTGTTAATGATTTACATAGAGACGAAAGAGCTCTGCCTAAATTTTGTTAAAAATTGTGAAGTTGCGGTCATTTTAACCTCTCTTTCATAAATGCAAGCTAACCCAATCAATAAGCTGGAACCACGTATGGCATTTCTTCTGCCACGAAAGGAAGGTATTTCTGTCACAACGGCCTTAACAGCCAGAGGTCCCCAGGCACACTCCATAGATGCAGCTCACGTCCAGACTAATACGAGAACCAAAAAGGACAGACAAAGCTGTCCTCTTGCCCCACTTGCCTGATCCTAGCAGATATCGTCACTGAGCAAGTAAAGTCTGATTAGGGCCCAAATATCCACTGATATCCAATATGGATGTTAGCAACTCAGGGAATTATGAACCATTCAGTGAAGCCCCCTGTAATAGCAGTGACACATCCAGGCTGGGAACCTCTGACTTGCAAGAAAGGGCAACAAGAAGTATTTCAAGGCTGAAATTCAGAGCTCAGAAAAAACAGACAGGCAGTCCCCCCTTGGTGCACATGACAGTGCTGCCATCAGCTTCCATAGGAGCAGATTAGCACCCACACATTCTGTTATACAATATCACAAGTGCATCTGCACCTTACGATTGGATTGATCTCCTTGAGCCATGTCACAAGCAATCTGAAGTTAATGCAGTTACTGTAATTTCTGTTCCTGCATGTGATATCCAAGTCTGGCTGTGGATAAGTTTACACAGATGAAACTGGTTACAAAGGATTCAGAAGTTTCGTTCAGAAATGCCCCCAGACTCCAGTGTTTATCTCTGAGATGCACTAACGACACATTCCCATTTCAAACTCTTTACTGAATCTTTGGATACTTACGAATCGAGACAAATTTTTAAACAGCACTGCATCTGAATTACTCTTCAAAGCACACATGTAAACACCAGAGATCTCCTCTTCATCAGAATTTTAGAAAACAGCTATACTATTAACTAAATACACAGAGGGGCAGGCACCTTCAATGTACTGCTTTTCCTGGAAGCCTAAAAGGTCATGGTCAAACAGGCTCATTTTCAACCAGAATTAAGCATTTTATTTACAAATGGAGAAGCAAGCTATGTCACAATTTGCAAGTCAAAGAAACGTGGCACACACTGTTTCATTACCACAGCACCAGCAATGGCATTTTCAGCCACTGCTCCCTGTACTACTTTCTGTGTTAGGCACTACAAGGTTCCCTATTAAACCCAAACTAAGGAAACAAAACTACTGTAGCCCACTAGCACATACTTTAAAGCTGTTTCCTACTCCGTTGAAAATAAATTTACGACATAAACATCACAACTAAAAATAAAAACGCAGCTGAAGCAATCACAGTCTCTTTCAGTCCGTACAGGCAGTGTGAAGTAGAGCAGTAAATTGCTGCAAGCAGACAGAACAGCTCTTAAAACTTGCCCGGCTTCTACTCTGACAAAAGAGATCACTTAGGACCTCAGCGTGCTGTTGCTCTGGTCGTTTAATTAACGGACTAATAAATTCACTGCTAGCACATTCTTTATTTGTCTCTTCTCTTGAGAAACCCCAAACCCACCCGTGGTTTACAGCAGGACTGGCTGCTATTTAGCAACAGTGCTGCGAGAGCGGCGCCTGTCACCAGGTGCCCTGTGTCCGGCCGGCACTGCGGTCACCCACCAACCCCGGACAAGTTTCGGCGTTTTTAATTCGAGGTTGGCAGCGCTTTTCCTTCCAGCGCCACGGCCGTGCGGTGGGGCCGAGGGACCCACAGCTGCGACGGCTGAATAAACCTTTCAAAGGCTTTTGGCAGCTGCGTCCTGGCGCTCGGGCGAGAACTAATGCGGCCGCGGGGGCTGCCCCGGACCCTCGGCCGGGCGGGTCCGCCCCACACACGCCACGGCCCCGGTTCCTTCCCTGCCCGTGGCCCGGCTTCCAGCCCCGGCGGCCCGGGTCGGGAGCTGCAGGCGGCGGCTGCCTGCCGTCCCGATCAACCTCTGCAGGAATAACCCCCGAACCCAATCCGCTCTCCGTTCTCGCAGCCGGAGGGGCAGCTCACGCAGCGGGGCCGGGGCGCCCCTCCCGCAGGGCAAAGGCGAAACAGGCACTTTCTCCCGCTCCTGATCTTTCTGCTGCCCAGCTCACCGCCCGCCGCCCCCTGCCCCCGCTGTGCCCCCTCTGCCCCGGGCTGCACTCGGAGCGGGCCGGACGCCGACACCTGCGCGCCGGCTCGCTCTCGCCGCCCCGGGAGGGAAGGGAGGCAGGCGGGAGGGAGGGAACACACCGAGGCCCGCCGGCCAGCACGGCCGCTGCCGCCGTCCGCAGCCGCTCCCCCCGTGCAGGCGAGCGGTGGGCGGCCGGGGCCGGGTCCCAGCGGGAGAGAGGCTTACCCGGTGGGAGGCTTGCTGGCCCCGGGGCGCACGAGGGTCTCCATGGCCGGGCCCCCCTCACCACTTCTTAAGGGACGGGCCGGTGCCAGACGCGATCCCGCAGCGGGGCAGCGGCGAAGGTCGGAGGCGGGGGTACCGAGAGGGAGGGAAGAGAGGAGAGCAGAGGAGTGAGAGCCGCCCTCGCCCCCACCTCCCCCGCTCCCCGCCCCGCCGCCGGGCGGCACTGCCCGGGCCGCCACCGCCCACGGCTGCCCGGCCCGGCCAAGGGCGGGGATGCTTTGCCGGGGCGGCCCCCGCCTGCCTTACCGGGCCGGCAGGGAAGCCACGCCGCACCCCGGGCACTGACAGCTCGGCTGCCCGGCCAAACTGCGGCCGGGCACGGCGGAGCTCGGCTGGCCGCTGCCCGGGCAGCCCGGGGGTGCGGGGGCGCTGCGAGCCGGTTTCCATGTGACTGGCCGGCACAAACGCAAACACGGCAGCTGCCCCCGTGGGCACTGCCAGGGCGGCCGCCCCCGCCGCCCCCGCCGCGGCGTGGGAGAAGAGGGGATGGGGTGACCGGTGGGGGAGAGGAGCGACAAACGCCGCCGTCAGCGCCAGCTCCGAGAACCCTCCTCCGCCTCTTTTGCCGCGAACTTGGCAAACCCGGCCCTTGCCAGGCGGCCGTGCCCGAGGCTGCGCCCGGCGGGGAGCGGAGGCTTTTTCTCAGCCTCACGCCCTGCACAGACCCTGGCTGCCACCTCCGGCATGTTTCTCGTCACCCCTGTTCTTACAGATGTTTTTTTTCTTCTTTCGGAGGCGGCACAAACAACTACTTTAAAACTACCAGCGGCTTTGGTCAAGAAGAAGGGATGGAGGGCTCTGACGGGGCAGGCATGGCAAGACAGGCTTATCCCGGGTTTTCCCTCCAGCAGTACGAGCCCATCATTGGGAAGGCAGCCCCACAGCCCGGGCGGTGCGGGGCGCCCGCTGGCACAGCCTTGGCGGCAGCGCAGGCACCGCGTTAAAAATCTGTCTGTGCTGTTTCAGGAGTATCTCCCTCACGCCGTTTCCCCAGAATAGCAACTGTTACACTTGTGTCTGAAAGGAGAACAAGGCTGGAGGCGCGGGAGCCTGGCTGGTATTACTGCGGTACATGCCCGCTGTCCGGCGTGCCCGGCGTTGGGCAGGCAGGTGTTTCAGGAGTTTTCCTCCAGCCAGCCATTTGCGTTACATTGCTTTCCTGGCCATGGTGGGAGGATGGCAGAGCTGGCAGACGGGTCAGGCTACCAGGCAACACAGGGACCAGGAGACAGGAGCAAGCAGGCTGAGTGACGTGACGGTTAGAAATTTGGGTGAGGAACTGAGATGGGAACGGGAGATGCTGCCTGACTTGCCCTTTCTCCTGACTGCCTTTTTGATAGTCCCACAGGTTTTGCTTAATGGTCACTCCTTCCCCCAAACACTTCCATCCCTTCAAGCTTGAGCTCATGTCTCTGCATGTTCTGCTCATTGAAAAGTGTCTTGCCCAGTTCAGTAACCAGAAAAAGTAAATGCAAGTAGCTTCTTTGGCTCCAAAAGTGAGAGTTTCTTCCTCAACAAGCAATACTTGGCAGATCTGAGTCAAAAGCTGCATGTTGCCGGTGGCATTACTATCTGGAGAAACCCCCATTCCAGGCTACTGTAAATGCTTTGAAACATTCAAACGTTGGATTAATTTGCCAGTAAAAGAAAGGAAAAGGACATGTTCATCTTTTCTGTACTATGAATGGAAGATCACTGTAAATGCACACTTGTCTACCAAGGCTTTATGTCATGATCAAGACACCTGTTTCTGTGTATTTACGCCAGTGTGTAACAGACAGGGAAGGACTACTGTACTGTAGTATAGCCATCCTTAACTTTGTCTTTTCTTGTTTTGGCAACCTGAAGTCTTCCCTTAATTCCCGTCTCCTCAGCAGAGAGTTGAAAATGCTGATTTCTGTTCCCTCCTCTCCATCCCTGCATATATAGATGGCCTAAGGGCAAGGGAGGCAGCTGGCTGTCCTAGTAGGTGGAGAAACAAAAATATGAATTTTGGAGAAGCAAAACATGGATCTCTAATTTCCCTGTTACCATGGGTAGAAGTTGACTGAGTTGCCACAGTTCAATAATTACCCCAGTCATCTGAGCCACATGCCATGGTAATGAGCCACATGCATGATCTTAATCTGAGCCCTTATGAAAATAAATAGGCTAGGTTACATACTTCATTTTGTGAGTGGATTGGTTCAGCAACTGTGTCCTGTCAGTTACCATAGTTCCAGGAATGAATGGTGATCTATTAAAGAATGGAAACTTGATTTCATAGCTCTGTTCATCATTTATTCAGTCATTTTTCATCTCGCCTTTTTACTCGGAAATCTTAATGAACTCTTCCCTATCCTAGAATAGATGCTAAGGCTGCACAGGCACCAAACCTCTGCAGAACCCTCCAAACCTTTTCTGTCTGCATCATTAGCAAATTACGCTGCACCAGTTATTTCAGCAACCTGAAAGAACTTCTCTTGCCTCAGCTGTAACTTTTATGCTGCCATGATATACGTGAGCAGAGGTGTAAAGCATAAAATAACAAAATAGTATTTGCTTATTATGCTCATTTCTTTTTGTATAGCACAGCAAAAGAGTGAAAGCCTATTAATTACCGAACTCACAGTCTTGTACTCTGAAGCGCCAGCAGAAGCGACTGCCCGTTCTCCTGTTCTTCAGTCCCATTTGGCTGATGGAAAATCTGGGTAAAATGCGGGGAGCATGCTCTGTGATACGGCATGGGAATCTGCCTTTCTCCAGGCTCTTTGGCATTGGGCCTGGCTCTTAAAAGAAGGGCAAAGGGGGTATTTCTAGTGTGCATTGTAATCCCCACAATCACAGTGCTATGCTCATTTTTTAGGCAAAGGGCATTAATTTGGAGAGGGGCTGCATGAGTAATTGCGAATCTCATAAAATGTCTGTGAGACTGGCATGTTCAACCCCACCCCAGACTACTTTTAACCCTTTCATTTCTGTATAGCTTCATCTCTGTTTAGATGGGCCTCCTCAGTATATTTTCTAAGAAAATTTAGACATTTAGGTGACAAAATCCTTGATGAAAAATAGTTTAGGCCTTTAAAAATAAATTATTCACCAGAACAATTTCACATTAATGCTTTTGTACAGTCTTTAAAACATTATTCCTATTTTTCCTAACCTTCACTGCTAGTAGTATTACTGAATCAAACCTTTAAGGCTACATTTTTCTTCTGCTAAAACTGGCCTGTAATATTTCAGGAATTTGAGTTTATAGTACAAACGTAACTGAACACGTGAGGAATCTGGTAAGACGAGTCTAATACCAAAGACTTTGTTTATAAGGTAGCAAAAAGAGGTTAAAATTAGCTCAGCATTAGCTAACATGCACCAGTTAACCAAGCTTTTTCACTAGTCTAGCACATAATCTTTTCCTATGATTCCGCTGTTTGAGGACCATCTTAAAATCAGAAACCAGGTTTGAGCTTAAAGACCAAAGCAAAAATAACAAACTCTAATTTATAGCAAGAAAAAAATTGTGAATAGCGGTTTAGTTAATAGCAAACACACATCTTTAACCACATAAATCCTTTTCCCATTCTCAGCAATCTAGAAGTTGCAATTTAAGCATTAGTCCCTGTAAGAGAGTTGACTTACTGTACAACTGTAAAATTCTTGGCTGTGTAATTAGAGCAATTCGAGCTGTGTAGCCTCAAGCTCACAAAGTTCTGTTACTTTGCTATCCACAGTAAAAAAAAAAAAAAAAAAAAAAAAAAAAAAAAAAAAAGAGAAGGGAAGTGAGATTTTTCAGGGTTATTTTAAATGTGTCTAAAAGTGGACACAGCAGACAACTACATAATCCAGACTGAAGCTGATACATCTCTATAATATGCTCACACAGTCTTGAATGTAAGAAATGTAGAACTTTGGGGATTTTGTTTTAAAGGTTGGATATTAATTACATGCTTATTGTTCCTCTTTTTTTTCCCCCACAGTTGTTTTCTCTAACATTTTGTTCTATATATTTTGGACAATTACCCTTTTTTTCAGGATTTGAAACCCGAGGCCTAGTCTGCAATTGAACTGAAATAATGAAAGAAATTTACCTAGACAGACCCAGTGGGCCAAAGCTTATGTTCTTGGGCTTGGCTGTGGTGAGAACCCTTCTAGGCAAGATGCTAACGTAAGATGCTTTCCAAACCTAAAGAGTGGCATGACTCAAACTCATCTAAACAGTGAGAACGTACTTCTCTGAACAGTGTCAGAGAAGGGAAAATATAAAACCAGTTTTCAAGACAATGTCATATTATATGACTTAAAAACCCTTTAGAAAATCTTGACTACCTTCCAAAACAAATTTGAACCAAATCATTTATGTAAGCTTATCTTCACTGTACTGAGCTGGGTAATCCCACTTGGTGTGCTGGTTGGGGTGACCCAGCTACAGCCATTTCTCCCTGTGAGGTTTTTGCTCTTTGTTTGCCATGCCAAGGAGAGTCTGAGATTGTGAAAGCAGCATTTCAGAGATGCAATTTACCACGTCACAGATGCTGGTGCCACTAAAATTCCCTTCATCCTTACGTCTTTCTCTGGTAAGAATGAAAGTAAGTTGTACAATGCTTAGAATTACCCTCTCTTTCAGAATATTTGTGAAAGAGAAGTAGAGATCTTGTGCCACTCAGCCCAGCAGAGCTGTCAGAAAGGGAAACTTAATGAGGCTTCTGTGAAAATAACTTTCCACAGCTCTGAAAACAGTTCATTTAGAAGTGGCGTGAAGTCTTAGTACAGCACTTGACTTTGGCATGACGTTTTCCAGTTAATGGAGTACAGACAGGACAGGCTTTTGTAAAGTCGGGCAGGACTGACAAGAAGATGGCTCTATGCACGGTCTAGTGCCAGAATAAAACAGAAACCTCCTCTGTAAGCTATGGATGTGGCACGATCCAGGTGTTCCTTGTGCAGCACACTGTGTACACAACATCACGTGTCTCCACCACTGCAACCAGCCCGCACCTTTCCCAGACATTGTACCCAGCTCTCCAACCAGCATGCACAGTTGGAACTGAAAGTGATGGCAGTGAGGAGCACCATCTGCCTTTGAAATACTGACTCTCATGTGGGGCTTCTAACAGCTACTAACTCCTGGAATTGTTCTTAAAGTTAGTCCCAAATGCCCTTAGAAAACAGTTCTCAAGTGAGCTATGTCTGTGCTGATATTCAATGTAAGGATTTCTATTTCAAGGAGGCTATTTCTATTTTGATATATATAATATAGTCATGCTATAATCAGAAGAATTATATCCACTGACAATCCTCTCTGTAAATATTTAACACTGTATGAGATAAGCTTTATTAACATTGTCCACCACTATGTTTTAACTCACAGACTGGGTTAACCTTCTACCACTTTTAAATAGTGATTTTTTTTTTTTTTCAATGCAGTATTTAATGAAATTTAGAAAGTTTCCATGGTTAGGAGGTAGTGGTATCTCCAGGTTTCATTTTCAAATTTCAGGATGGATAAATTACAACATAGATTTTGTAGAATTTCATAGTTAGTTACATAATTCTCATTTCACACCTGCATCATCAGATGCACCTCTCAGTTAATCCTGATTGATAGCAACACAAATGAAAACAGGATTTGGTTCTGTGTTTAGATCAAAATTAACATACTATGGATAAAGACAAAGACATGTCTACTTATGCAAAAAAAAAAAAAGTATCAGACTCAGTGCTGCTACTGTTTCTGTTGAATTACCTAATTTGTGATTGCCTTAGTTCAGCAACAACTCAAAGCGCACAAAGATTTATATGCATGTGAAAGCTCACCAATATTAGATTTAACTTATGTTGCTTAATTCTTCAGGAAAAAAAAAAAAGACCCTTTGAGATATATCATCTCTAGAATTCTCAATGAACTCAACAGGGACTTGAATAGCTGCTTGCTGTTAAATTACTACATGCACTCCCAAAGGCCTACCTTTTACTCGTTCCCTCCCCAAATGTAGACCTCATGAACCTGCTGAAATCACTAAATGATATTAATATGAGACTCATAGCCCTGAAGAACTGAAGAACTTCAGTGGATACTATTATCAGGAAAGCATCTGAAGATGGCAGATGACGCCTGACATACATAAAGTCTTATATATAATTCAGACCTAAGTCACAAATATGAGGGGATAAATAAGAAAATAACTTGACAAATTCTGTCTGAGCATATTTGGATTGACATCTTATACAATAAATTTTTTCTAGCCACCATCATGTCATGATATAATCAGTGGTGTGGAGGGTGGCTTTCCCATCACCTACCCTCTGAGGCCAACAAAGGCTTCCTAACTCTCCCTTCATACATATCATAAGCTTTACACCTTGATATCAATAAATTAAAAGACAGTAATACTTTTCTTTTTGCTAACATACCTTGAGGCCAATCCTGCTGCTTATTTCTTTATCCAGAAGATAGGGGTTAGCTAGTATGGCAAAGGAAGAGGAAGGAGATCTTCCAAAGATGTCTGGTGGTACAAATCCAGGAGCTCTTGGTCCAAAATGAAGTACACAAGTACACAGTTGTTTCACCACGGTGTCATTGGGCAGACATGGTCACGCAGGGACAAGACAGAGTAATGCTTCTCTCTTCAGAAAGGGTTGTGGTCACCTTCCTCCCCCTGCTCCTGTAAGCAACACATAGTTAGAAACCAAAAAACTCTCCTTGAATTATCAAGGAAGGGATTGGACAAACTGTTCAGCAAAGAGGTGGAGGAAATATGGATTATCTAGACAACATCACTGTGCTGATCCAAAGCCGATTGATATTGAGAGGCTTTCTATTGATTCTGGCTGTTTTTTCTAAATCTTTTGCATCACTTGCAAACATGGGCAGTAATGACTGGTGGTTCTACACAACTTTTCTTCTCTCATTTCTTCCCCTCTTTCTTTTGAATGTGAAGTTAATCACGTCTTAAGCCTACCTCTAGCTAGTTGTACTGGTGCTACATGAATCTTCACAGGAATCTGCTGTTTACTGGCCCCTAAAAGACAACGTGAAGGTAAAAAATCTGCCATGTGCTTTAAACACCCTGTACCTGACATGATGTGGTTGATGAACCTTTGGAACCTTTTTATTTCTCTGTCTTCTGGCTTGCCAGCTTTCCTCACCCTGCAATCTCAGTCAAGGGGAGGAGTATAAATTATTACATAATTAAAATGAAACAACACTCCCTTTCTTCAAGTGATTCATTTGCAGGTATCCAG
Source organism: Platyrinchus mystaceus (assembly GCA_035041135.1). Classification (NCBI taxonomy): domain Eukaryota; kingdom Metazoa; phylum Chordata; class Aves; order Passeriformes; family Tyrannidae; genus Platyrinchus; species Platyrinchus mystaceus. Next base: position 82,804,371 of record JAWWLV010000088.1, read on the forward strand.
AAAATGTACAGCATGAAAATTACCTCCTGCTCAGGGTATTAAGAATACAAAAGTAGCTCCTTAGAGGTATTTTGGAAAAATAAGTATGGATCACATCTAACTTATAAATAAAGAGAACTACTTTCCTGCTGATCATGGTTGCAGACTAGGATAACCAGATTACAAAGCTTCCTGTGAATTTGCTACACAGGGTGATAGAGTGCTATGTCGCTTTAGGGACAGCCCAGAAAACAAATTGTGATGCAAAGGGCTGTGCTTGGTTCCTCCTCTGCCCCTATGGCAAGAGCTCTCCTGGCAGCAGCTGGTCTCTGGCTCAGCACTTGCTGCCCAGCCTGTTGGCACAGTTTACCTTTCCAGCAGAGTGGGAGGTGAGCCGGAGCCACACCTTTTCTCCACCTTCTTCAGCGGAGATGGATGACAAGAGAGGAAAACAATAATCCCACAGAGACCCATCTTTTCTCACAATGCAAGTATCTATCACAGAAAGGTCTTAGTGGCCATGAAGGGTCTAGGAGAAAGACCACAAAGTCTTCAGTAAATAGGCATCTGAAGATCCATAGGGATTTAAAAGAATAAATTGGTTTTAAACTTATTTATAATGCGATGCAATATTAAAGGAACCCACAGATTTACAGTTTTTTCTTTTACTAGAAGATGACAAATTAAGGTGTAAATCCTCCTGAAATGCATTAGACTAACACCTGCAATAACTATGGAGGTGCTTTCACAGCACTGGCCTGTGTTTTAAGTCTGTCACAAAAGCCACATTAACTTTAGTTATCAGTACTGCACCAAAACACACATAGCAATCTTCACAAACTTTCACTCAAAATGTGTTTTAAAACCTGTTTTCAGCTTACAAGGGAAAATTAAAAGTCAGAGAGTGACATTTTATTTGTTCATATGTGCTTTGCATTTTACATGCCATACTACCCTAGTTGTTCATAGAATATCCTGAGCTGGAAGGGGCCCACAAGGATCATCAAGTCAAACTCCTGGCTCTGGACTGGACAACTCCAAAAATCACATCATGTGTCTGAAAGCATTGTCCAAACACTTCTTGAACTTGAAGGAATTGTCTGCTCGAGTCAGACCCTGTGGGTGCACACAAGAGTAACCAGATGTGGGTCTTGTAGCAATCTCTGCAGCCTAAGTCATTGATTATGTGAAGTTTACTCAGGGTGCTTGGTGTGAGCAGCCCCGTGGTTGTTTTCATCCTTGAACATGCAGAAGACAACCTCGGGTCCTGTTCTGATGCAGGAACATGGTGGGATGCCACCTGCAGACATCTGTACGTGCCACAGACAGAAGGTATCCATGCCATCCCCCACAGCACCCTCGTCTCATGGCTACTGTAACCACCTCTCTGGGATTGCCCAATTCCAGCTGAACTGTTGCAAAGCTCACAACGTATCTTAAACAACAGGTACAGCTCCAGTGCACGGTCACCTCAGTGCAGGTATAACCTTCCTCTTCTCTGAGATTTTAATGTCATAGCATAGGAGAATCTTTGTTCAACCTGAGGTGTGATGCTTTTAACCCTTTGGAAAACAATGGTGTGTGCAAGAGTGACACTGAAAATCCATAGTACTTTGCTACCATGTTTTCAATTTTAAGGTGATTCCCTATAGAATTATTAAGTACCATTCACTTACGCATTACAACTCTACTTCCAGACTGCTAATATAGATCTTGAAGACTGTATTTGTTACCCTACTACTTTATGAATATCTCATTCCTTCTTGATGAATGAACACTATAAGCCTGTCTAAACCTGGAATTTTCAGATGGATGTAACATAGACTGTAAAATACATGTATTTTTCCATACCTATATAATTTTCTGATTCTAGAGTTTTGTTTTCTTTGTGGTGGGTTTTTTAATTTTTTTTTTTTTTTTTTTTTTTTTTTTTACTTTTGTTTTGTGCATTTGTTTTGGGGTTTTTTTTCATACTGACTTACGTGGACACTCTGGATGCCTGTGGCTTCTCCTCAGATCACACTTGAAGAATGGCATCCAGCTCTGGGGGCCTCACCACAAGACAGCCATGGACCTGTTGGAGTGGGTCCAGAGGAAGGCCACAAAAGTGTTCAGAAGGCTGCAACACCTCCCTTATGAAGAAAGTCTGAGAAAATTTGGTATGTTCAGCCTGAAGAAGTGAAAGCTCCTGGGAGATCTTACTGCAGCCTTTCAATACTTGAAGGGGGCTTATAAGAAAGATGTGGACAGACTTTTTACCATGGCCATATAGTGGTAATACAGGGGGCTAACAGTTTTAACTACAAGGGAGTAGATTTAGATCAGACATAAGGAAGAGGTTCTCAACTTCTCTACTCACCGTGAGGGTGGTGAGAGACTGGAACAGATTGTCCAGAGAAGTTGTGGAGGCCTCATCACTGGAAATGTTCAAGGTTAGATTGGATGGGGCTTTGAATAACCCGGTCCAGTGAAAGGTGTCCTTGCCAATGTCAGATGGGTTGGACTATAGATGATCTTTAAAGGCCCCTTCCAACCCAAACCACTCTTAGATTCTTGAATGCCCAAGTGAGGATTTGAATATCTGTGTTAGTGGACTCAAGTGAGAATGTGGGATTCATCATTGGCAAACTAAGGATATTTGAGGTCAACTGGTAGTGAAGCCCCAGAATTCAGAACCCTTATCCCTGAATTAAGTTTTTTCAAGGGAAACATAATCTGGCAGATGAGCCAACAAAATGGATAGGAACTCATCCCTAATTTAAATTTTATTGTAGAAGCTCAAAATTAAATCAGTGGTTCTGCAGTCATCCAACAATATAATCAGAAAACAGGCTGTGGAAAAGTCAGGGAAGGAAATTTTAGTGAGCATGATTTCTTCAACAGTATTGTGACAATCTGTATCAAGAAAATAACCAACGAAAGTCTTAATAACATTTCAGTTATTGGATTAAGGCTTGGAAAAGACCAATGATTGAGAAAGGGAAGTGAGCAATTGGCAGGAAAACAAACCCAAAACAAAAAAATAAAAATTCCCCAAAGTCTTATTGCAAAATTAGGTTTTTAAATGTTTGTATCCAGCCCCCCTCCACTGGGAGGCCTCCGGCCCGGCTCCTTGGGAATATGGGGCTGGTAAGTCCCAATATGAAGCTGTGGGAGGAGGGGTCAACTCCTTTCTGAAGGTGGCAAAGTGAGTAGGGTGTTACTACCTCCTGGAAAAGAGAATTGTGCTGGTTTTATTTTAATCATGATATCTGCCTTTGTAATCCCTGCTATGCTTTAAGCAAAACCAAACATCTTTTTACTTTTTACTTCAAATGCGAGTAAAACATGTGGGCATGAAAGGAGATGCTCTGGGGAGGAGGATAATGAAAGATCCTGCTAACGCCATCATAAAAGTGAAGCTGCAGCAGGAATCTGAAAGGATGCCCTGGGTAGATTTGTCATCAGACCTTCCAATTTGGAAGAAAGAGAGGTATAAAAATAAGACCAAAGACTTTAAGTTCCTGAGCCCATGGCTGCTCTGATGAGCTGAAGCTGTCAGGTTGAACACACCATCAGTGGGATAAGGATTTCAGCTGCTTGTGAAGGACTTGTATTTTTGTCTCTTATATTCCCAGGCATTCTTATGTTAAAAAAAAAAGGAAAAGCACCTAGGCAGCAGAACGATCTTTAACTCGGTCCCTTTTAGTCCTGAACCTGATGACTGGCCCCAAAAATCAAAGAACAACCTCTCCCCTAGACATCTCTGAACCCCCGCAGAACCCTAACCCTAACCCTTTGCCATCCAGTGGGGTGAGGGGGAGGTAAACAGAAAGCCCCAACAGATGTGCCCTAAGTATTTCTTTTGTACATTGTGTTACTACACTCGAGAGGCATTGCTGTGAAATGGAGTTTACAAACTGGGGAAAAGTTTGCAACTATAACAGTGATATTTATAGTTTTCTAATTTATTTGAAACTTTGTGAAATGTATCTGGGCAAATGGCTGTCCCAGCCTAAGGCAACAGCTTATGTCAAGTTCAGTGAGCAAGATTAGTGGTTATGCTTACCCAGTTTGGGCAGGGGATTCACAAGATTTTATCCTACAGACTGTATGGACATAGGAGGCAGGAAAAAAAACATTTTCCTGTCTCCTTGGAGATCCATGTCCAGCTCCCCATTCAGTTCAGTTCAGTTCAGCCTGCTGGCTGTGGGTAATTCTCAGCATTAAAGCACTGTAGAAATCCTGCAGCCTCAGGAGTTGTGCAGGTGGCTGTGCCAGGTTGGGACCAGCCAGTCAAGAGTGAAGGTGCTTTTGGCAGAGCTGCCAGGGCCCACGAAGATGGAGGAACCAGAGGCACAATCACCAGGGAGCCAAGCAGCTACCAGATCATTACTTTACAGGGCAGTTTATTGCCCAACAGATCTTAGCTTTCACTTACTTTAGATGATGGGAAAAAAGTCTATCCTGAAAATTACTTCCTTAGAGGCAAAAGACTATGAACTGTTATAGTTAAAGAATAACTGTAACAGTCAGTTACTATCATTGTTTATCTACCTGGTCAGATTTTTGTTCTCTCTTACAAAAAAACCCCAAACCCAAAATCTTTGTTAACTGTTTGATTCATGTCTGCCTCTTACTTATGCCTCTGCTTTTGAAATAGTAAGAGTTCAGTATAATTTTTCCAGTTGTCCAGGTGTGGCCTCAAGACACTGCTCTTGGAGTAACTCCCTTCAACTGGAACCCAGACCTTATTGCTGCCAGTCACGTCCTGGCAGGAGGGTTACTTCTGAACAACAGCAGCAGTGTTTCAATAAAATGACTAACCTCTTCTTTTTCCAGAGGATCCCTTCTACCACTGGTATGTAGGATGGAAGATATGTAGTCTGAGGATATACTAAGACTTTGTAGTCTGTCTCATTAGTTAGAAAAGAAAGCAAACAAGAGGATTCTAGGAAGAAAAAAGGGCAATGTATTAAAATAATTAAATACCATCCCAGACTCCAACAGACTCGTCTCTGAGCAATTATGAATAATACTGGGTACATGGGATGAAATTTAATTTAGGCTGCAGTTTCATAGTCACTTCAAGCTAATCTAAATTGGCACAGATTATGAAAAGAGGAACCATGCCTGCCTGTCTGTCCCTAACAAAGCCATTCCCTCTTTTTTCCCCTCCTCTTCCCACCACAGCTTCACACAGAGCAGCTTTATTTGTCTCTGCATGGCATGCAGCAGGGCAGGCAGTTTGCCCAGAGGGACAAGCCTGCTGCTCCCAGAAATACTTTGTCTCCCCATACCCTCTTCTTGGTTACAGCCATCCTGATTACAACAGGCAAAAAACCCACAGGGAAAGGTTTTGCTAACCCAGATAAGTTTCCTGGTTTGGGGTGGGGTTGAGTAGGAGGGTGGTGCAGTTATGTCTTCAAGCTGTGATGACAGAACAGCAACATACCTTGAGTACTATGAATCAGGGAAGCAGTAAAGACACTTGGACTAGAAATGCCCTGGCATTTCCTAGCTTAACACTGTTTTATATTATTGCTGTGTAACATATTAACTTCTAGAGGTCACAGCCCATCAGCCCCGATTCACTGGTGACTTGTCCAAATTAATACAGGCAAGCACAATGCTATCTATTCCAGACATGGAGGGAAAAAAAGGCTCTTTTTACATATATATTTAAATTGTTTGGCCCATTAAGGTATCAACACCCCCTCTATCCCTGTGTATATCTTTGGATACTATGGTGAGACACTGGCTACAGTTAGTGCTTTGGAGTTGTTAATCCTACATCAGGGAGCCCCAGCTGAACTCAGCAAACATAGAGAAAGTACGCACCTGTGTGCATACACCTAATTCTACCTTTCTTGAAGTTTCTGTGTATTTTCCTGAGTGCAACCTCAATCCCACAGCTGGATGTCTATGCTTATTTTAATGTAATTGCACAGGACGAAATACAAGTAAAACACAGCAGACTCATTTAGAATACTTAAAACTGAATTACAACTAGGTAATTGAGGTCACATGCTCATTTTGCAGGAAGCTGGCTTTCTCCTGCATCACAAGAGCTGAACAACTGTAAGTTAGTCACCTAGGTGCAAACCTTTTTGAGATCTGCTCTTCACCATCAGAGATATGCCAAGGGTTCTCATATAAATAAGCACTGTTTACAGATACCTTCTCAGTGGTGGCACTCTATTGTTAAACATTAATTCTTAGGAATGTGTATGTTGTGCAACATTTACACATGCTATTTGGATCTGTTAGCAATGTGAAAGAATGCTTTTGGTAATTTGGGAGCAAAGCATAGGTCTGGGAGAGTTTCCTACGCAAAATATAGGAAAAAAATAAATGAAAGAGTAAGCAATTGTTATTGGTTTTATTTATTTACTTACTTATTAAAGGTGCTCTGAAATTTGTTTTACAGCCATTGAATATTTAGAAAGACAGCAAAACAGACCTTGACAGTTGGTCCCACCTGGGATATTTGCATTCTGCCAGTGGAGGAGAACAAGCACACAAATGGTAAAAGTGATTTGGCAAAAAAGGCTAGGGAAATAACGTCAAGATTTGGGATCATTTTTGGAGAAACAAACAAGAAAGTGCACAATTTTTACTGCAAGGTTCCTGTGGAGAGCAGCAGAGGTGAGACACCTCTGCTCCACCTGTTGGTGGAGAGGAAGAAGGAAAGGTCTCCGGAGAGAACAGAGGGAACACTCCTGTTTGCCAGGGAGTCTGCAGCAGTAGTTACAGACACACTAAGTTTTCTTTGTCTTAGGAGATAAGGAAGTGAACCAGAAACTCAAAAAGAGAGCCAAGGAGATAAAAAAGAGGAATAACCTTGATAGCAGGCAACTCTGCCTGGCCTACAGTTATAGTTTGGGAGAGATGCCTGGACAAATGCACCTCACTGTCCACACCATACATAGAGCTTGTGTGTTTGTTTGGGGGATGGGGGTGATTTTGCAGTTCAATATGTTACTTTGGAGTATGTTACTCTGGAGTGATTTCATAGAATAGTTTGGGTTAAAAATGACCTTTAAAGGTCATCTGATCCAACCTGTCTGCAATAAGCAGGGCCACCTTCCACTAGACTGGGTTGCACAGACCCTGATCTAGCCTGGCCTTGAATGTTTCTAGGGATGTTTCATTCACCACCTCTCTTGGCAACCTGTTTCAGTGTTTCATTACCATCATCATAAAACCCATTGACTATGAAGTAAGCTCACATGACTGTCAGCAGGGTACATGTCAGCAGGTACTGTCAGCATGCTCTAGCAACTTCAAGGACTTACTGTTTGCTATTTTATGGTATGTTTTGCTTTTTGCTTCCCCCAGGTTGGTAACCACTAAGAAGAACTTCCAATTTGCTGTCTTTGGATATTTATCAGTGTCATACTGGGTTGCTCTGTTCAGTGTCTAGAGGCTTCCAGTAAAATAAGCTGGTAAAGTTATTTGTTGTATTACATCTGATATCATTACATCTTAGTAAAAGGTTTAGTTAGTTATTTGCTGGGATAATGGGAATACAAGTCAGTGACCATGAGAAAACAGACATATACGCAGAGTGCATAAATGACAACATGTTAAGACTCTTGCGTAAGGAGATTCGAACTGACTCCAGTAGGCAGAGTTATTTAGAATGCACTTAGAGTATCTCATTCAGTGAAGCACAGCACACAGAGCAGAAAATTCAACATGTGCCCTAGAATCAGAGCCGATGCATATTTTTAGACTCTAAACTCAGAGCATGCCTGTACAAGGGTGCCATTTCAGTATCTCTTTGAGAGCTTTATTCTTGTTGGGGACATTTTTCAAAATGCCCATGGTAGGGAGAAATTGTCTACCTACATCTAAAGTCAGGAAAAATTCCTCTGGGAGTCACAGTGACTCAGGAACAGCTGAGCTCTGCCAAACTGGAACAAGTTCAAAGGGAGCACTGTCTATGATCAATTCATTACATAAACCTCAGATAAGGGAGTGGCAAGAAACTTTCCTGCCACCAACCATGAAAAACAGTTAAGGGGAAACAAACCATCCACCACATGGGCTTTTAACAATGTACTCTATCTCGGTAGCGTAAGGGCCCCAATGGACCTGGTGGTAAACACAGAAGAAATCAAAACCAGAGATCAAGCTGCTGTTCTGAGCCATAATGCTATTTCTTCTAATATCTCCAGGCACATACAGCAGCTGCAGTTAAGTAGATAGCCTTAGGAAATAACTTTTTAATTCGAGAAAGCAGGAGAAAAGTCATTCTATTTCCTCACATTCTTTTTGCAGTCTGTGTTGCCCAAGTTATGAAATTCCTATGAAATGTAATAATAAGAGACAGTCCTGTGTTGCAAGGCCTACAGAAGTTAAAACATGCCAAAGCTGGATCTCAAGCAAGTCCCACACAGGTTTCCATGAACTGATGGATTTCTTTGGGCATCAAACCACTGGGTACACACAGAGGATCCTACTGCCTCAGGGCTGGTAAAGCCACTGAGCACAGGGCTTAGCAGGAACTAAATGCAAAACAAAATTTGAAGCTGTGTTTTGTACTAAATCTGTCATAATTCAGTACTTGGTCTTGTGTATGTGGTGATATAAGTGGCTAGGACCCACACACAGTTTCTCTGCATGCTGTTCAAGAAAATATTGTTAAAATCTATGGAGGAGAAGAAAAAATCTTATGGTCATGGTTTATGCACAGCTCTTGTAACATTTCAGCATGCCCTGGAGAGTGCCTGGTTGGAGTAATTAGCAGGAGTTATTTATTTGTTCAAATAAGTTCACATTTGGCAGAATTCTACAAACTATTTACCAAATGGCTTCTAAGAATTTTATAACAGCAACGAACATGAGTAAGAGGTAACACCTGTCCTGATGAAGGTGGGAAAGGGGTGTAAAGAAAAAATAATAATAATAATAAAAAAAAAAATCACAAAAATGCCTAAGCAGATGACTTCCTAAAACAATTACTTATGCCTCTGCTCTTGAAATACTAGAGTCCAAAACTTCCTGAGGATTAAGTGGGAACTTCTGGGATTCATCCAGAATTAAGCTATGTAAAGCTAATGAAAGGCAATTTGAGAACATCCCCAAAACCTTAAACCTTCCAGGGAAAAACTTTAGCCTCTTCTAGGAATTCATAAAAGAGGTTGGGCAGGAGCCATTCCTCCCTCTGAGGTTGTCATTTTTTATGTCAAGAACAACTAAGTACATTTTTCTCCTTTTTCTCTAGGGACTGGGCTGTTGCAGAGAGTAACATACTCAGCTCTGGGCAGGAGAGCTCTCCAGGAGAAAGGCTGTGCCCAGCAGCTTCCCGAGAGGCCAGGGCCACATGAAATCCAGGTCTCTCCTGTTTACCAGCTCAGTAAAAACAGAATGAGAGGTCTTATAACTGAGTAAAACTTAAATCTTACAGGTATCTCTTCTCTGATAGAAAAACACCTTTTGTTACTTAAATTAAAGTCCTTTTCTCACATGTCTCATGAGATGCATGTTTTGCTGAGCTGCATAGGAAGTCCCACCCTAAGGCAGACATGTTTGCACAGTGAACATCCAGTTCCATTCAGTGCCTGCACCAAGAAAAATATACTGACCTCATTCTGAAGGAAAAGAAAGTTTGTGTGCAAGCAGAACCTGAACAGGATCTTCCTAAAGAGGTCAGGTGAGAAATCTGAAACCAGTGAAACGTTTCCTCATGGACAAAATGTATTACATGCATGAGAAATGAACCAAACTATTTTCCATATTACCATGGTCCTTTTCATCACGTGTGTCAACATGTCTTTGCAATTCTTTATCACCATCACATTAGGGGTCAAAAGCAGCATTTAAAATTGCAAAACATACCAAAACTGCCTCACAAATCTCAATTAGGTACAAAATACTTTAAAAAACCGATTCCTTAACCATGATTCCTCTCTGCAGTATAAGTTAGAGTAGAAGATTATAAGAGTCTCACATGCCCCAGAAATAATTAATCTGGCAGCGTCTTTATTCTCTCTTCGCAATTCCCTCACAGCCAGGTTCAGACCAGGACAACAGACAGGGCTTAGCCTGATGCAGAGGAATTCTCCACCTAAGTGCCCTAAGTCAGACCAACAACAACCCAAACACCTAAGCAAACAAAAAACCTCCAAATATACTGAAAATGAACCATCCAAACCCCCCAAAGCCCACAATTCTGTCAGAAAAGCCGGTTTAGCTCTGACTAAAAATCCACCAACAGTGAGCATCAGTGGAAGTGAGTAAGATCAGAATGAAAGTTTAAAAGATAAATTCAGGTGCCTTAATAAGTGTTCAGCTAGATAATGTTCCATTGGTTTTTAATTGAAGTTTATAGTCTTTATAGCTGCATGATTTTCCTTAAAGTGAAGGAATAAGGAGAGAGGAGGAAATTTAGCAACACCATAATTAACTACTTAGGGCAAATCCTTCCATCAGATTCATGAGACAGATTTCAGATAAGCAGCTCAAATGAAGGATTATCTTGCTAGCAATGCGGAAATGTTGATCAGCTTGATATTTCCATTCTGCAGACAAGGGTTCATGCTGGCTGCTCACTATTTTCTGCAAGGAGGTAAAGCTCCACAAAGGTGGCAGGTCTGATCCAGAGGGGATTTTATTTTTAAAACCACTGCACATGACCATCTTGTACCTGTCTGTTTTCAGGCAGAAATGAGGTCTGAATTTAAATGCTTCTCAGCTGCCCCCTTTGAGGAGGGTTACCAGGCAGATGGATGCCCTGATGGTATGATGGATGTGTTGGAGCACATTGAATATGTTCTAATATGGTGTCTTAACAAAAACATTAGCACTTGAAAGCATCACAAAGTACTCAAGCATTCTGGAAATACTAAGCTCAATTAAAAATATAATCTCCTATGACTGATAACACCCTCAGCATATGTTTCATGGCATTTAAATAGAACCCATCTAGCCAGTAGATTTAAATTTCAAGGAAAAAAGGCCTATCCCTCACCTCAGAAATACACTGAAAAAAAGCATACAAAATTTAAACTGGAGTCTTGTCATATGCTTAACAGTCTTGTATTTACCAGTCTTGTCTGGTGTCTGGTCAACTAATGCAACTGAAAAAGTGAGACACTTCCATTCCCAGTGGAAAAGAGAGATAATATTTTGTGGCATCTCATGCCTACCATGCACTTTTCACTTCTTTTGCCTCATTCAAAAGTTGGAGAGATGGCTTGAGCAAAATCCTAATTTCAGTTTCAGAATCTAAAAGCAGTTTGCTCAATGGTCTCTATTTGTTCATTCTTTACTCAGTAGAAAAACACACACACTTTGGTGAGTTATGTTTTTAAAAAGAAAGAATGGATCAGACACATTGGGGGGGGAAGATAATACAAAAGATTTACCATTGCTGTACTCACAGAAGTAGTACCAGTCTCTTAGACTTTTTTACTTGAATATGGACTACATATTTCAGCACAGTATATAAAAAATATTATATGTCTCCAGCTGATATATTTCCATTTCCATTGTTTAACTTATGCAAATACGTTACACGTTTTGCCCTCATGCAAAATTAAACATTGTCCATTATGAGAAAAGAAAAGGTGCTATAGTCATGCCACACAATTTCCCCATGTCTTCGGTGCCCACAAGATAAGTAGTCATGTTTTATAACTGGCATCAGAATTCTTCAGAGAGGCAGCTGTTCGTTTAAAGTACATTAAAGTGGATTTCTTTACATTTTTTAATAAGTAGAGTGAATCTGTTAGAACTAAAAAAAAAAAAAAATCTGTTTGAAACTTGGAACCTAGCCTACTCCCATCCTTATTCAGATAAAATCCTACCCCAATACCCCCAAACAAAAATAATTTCTGCTGAATGCATGCCTAAACAGATAAGCCTCACAGTAAGATTTCCAACAAATACTAAGGAGACTTAGATATCAAATTTCCATCAACTGAAAAAAATCCCCCTTTCTCTCCAAGAGCATAGAGATAAGATCATGTGCAGACATCACATCATAATCTGCTCATGTCTGTGTGTTTAGTTATGAAGTACTCATATCATTCCTGAAATTATTCAGCCTTGGATTCCCAGACATGTTAGCTGAGATCGAGAGTTACAGTCTCTTGGCAATTGCCATTTCTTCTTCAGTTTTTCTCTACACAGGCAAACCCTTAAAGTACCATGTCTGATCTCAAGAACCTCAGTAGTAAATGGGAGGGATGCTCATAACTGCCGTGACAAAACCTCTTCAAGCCCTACAGCTCAAACTCAAGCAGCTGCTGCGTGTCAAGGAGAAGCAGATCCTTGTGCTCACAGAGAAGAAGACAGATATCTTTTTTCTTTTTCCTTGTTTCACTAGCTCTGGTTTCAGAGCTGATAGACAGTAGCTGCATTTCTGGAGGTAACTCCATGCTGGAGAAAACAATCAAACAACATAAAAAATAAATCTAGTAAGCTCTCTGTAACATGCACACACAAACAAGGATCATTTGTATGCTTCCAAACATATGACCACTTACTGAATGTAGAAACCAAATGAACAAGTTAAGTGTTGATCATCACTCAGAAAGCAGAGTCACAGGTGGAACCATTTGCATTATCACCCTTATCCTCTTTTTCAGTGATTAATCAGACTCACAGAATGGTTTCAGTTGGAAAGGACCTGAAAGATCATCTATAGTCCAACCACCCTGCCAAGGGCAGAGGCACCTTCCACCAGCTCAAAGTCCCATTCAACCTGGCCTTGCACACTTGCAAGATGGGGCATCCACAACTTCTCGGGGCAACCTATTTCAGTGCCTTATCACCCTTATAGTAAAGAATTTCTTTCTAATATCTAATCTAAACCTACTCTCAGTTTGAAGCCATCATCCCTGGTCCTATCACTACATGCTCTTGTGAACAGTGCCTTTCCAGCTTTCTTGTAGGCCCCCTTCAGGCACTGGAAATGTTATAAGGTCTTCCTGGAGCCTTCTCTTGTCCAGGTTGAAAAACCCCAACTCTCTCAACCTGTCTTCATGTACTTTGTTGATAATGCACACACTCATGGGTAATGAACTTTCTTTACTGTATAGTAAGATAAATAACAACATCTCAAACATGCTTCTATCTTTCTTCTTCCTGTCTTTCCAGCATACATAGTTACTGAAAAATGGGAGCAGCAGTGCACAAAAAATTTGGTACATAAATCTCAAAGGCACTCTCTTGGTTGCCCAAGAAATGCTATCAGGATTGGCCCTGCCTGCAGTAGAGGACCACAGACCCTGTGACCCAAAAAAAATCTGAGAAGGATTTTTAGTAAGCATCCAATAACAGAATGAAGTCCAACATGTCACTTCTAGGCTACAATTATTTCTGTTAAAAAAATGCTTTGTTCACAGGAACAATTCTCATTTTAGATTCACTACTGCTGTAAAATACTGTTTTCATTTTCCTATGCTCACCGCTACTCTTTCAGATAGCCTGCAAGGCTCAGCTTTATAGCAGCAACAGCATTTTATATAATCCCCTTTTACCCCTGTTCCTCCTATGGACAGCTCTTAAAATGTAAGAATAAAATATCCTTTAGATAGTTATGTGTGAGGTGAAATTAAAACCAGTTTTAAACAGTGCAGTCTGCAACCCATTTAAAATCCAATATATTGTCTAAGATCCTTGCGAAGAGTCTTTCCACAGTTATTGCTTAAGAGAGGGAGAAGGGAGAAGCAGAGGGAAGTGATGCCCTCGGTGACCTTGCCCTGTAATAGTGCTTGGGGCTTGACAGTGACTGCAGAGCTGATACTCGGTTGCGTTGGTCTTTGCAGTAAATCTCAGGTTGTTCTTGTGGAATAAGTTGTACTTCCTGCAGAAGAATGAAAATACCTGTAAAGTACAAGTGCTCTGAAAGTTAAGTCTTGTTTACTTTGTTTGCTGTAGGGTAGTTGCTGGTTATCTTGTTTTTTTAATAGCAGATGGAGCTCTCAAAGAGAGTACTGAGAGTACTTCTTGGGCACTAATTAGTGCTCTCAACTCTTACTGAAGTCAGCGGTATTATGAGATTGTTACCTTCAGGCATTTAGCTTAGGTAACTAAGTTCATCCACTCTTACTTTAGACATTGTCTCCAGGAGATGGAATTGAGTACAGAGTGCTGCAGTTTCTTGATTTGTAGAGAAATGTGAATCCTTCTTTCTTTCTCTGTTAAGTATAAAGGGAGATAAAATTCTGATAGCTGGGAAAGTATGTGTCAGACAGGGTGAAAACCTGCATCAGGATCTCTTTGTAGTTGATAAATAGAATTTAGTCCACGTAATAATTATATAGAGTGAGAAAAGCAGAGAAAAGTTCTTGCCAAGTCTCTTGCCTAAAATGTCCTTAGAGTTTCAGTCATATCAAATGCCAAGGAAGACCGTCCAAATAGTACAAAATAATTTAAGACCAAAAATTTTCCTTAGAGCGTTAGAAAGAGAAGAAAGTTCCTTCAAGTCTGCAACTTGAATGTTGCAGTCCTTTACCTCAATTTCTCCTCTTTCAACTCATTCCATTCCTTGCTGTTATATTGTGCTTTTTCTTGGCAAAAGGCACTCTTTGTTAGTTCACCCAATTTGCAAATAAATCACATTTATAGACATGAGGATCGTGTTTTAAAAGATTTGAAATGAACTGAATTATTAACCAAATCTGCTGTTTAGCAAATATCAAAGTTCCCTAATGAATTCAACAAGTGCGATTCGAGGATGACGATCAGAAGTGCTGCTATAAAAAACACAGAATACCATAGTATAAATGTGTACCTCTCCACGAAGTTTTTAGGCTACTGCTGAGTATTAGGATCCACAAAACATTAGACCTATCGCATTGGGTACCTATTCAAATAATATGAAAGAAGAAACCTCTGTACAACAATTACTGATAACATAAGCAAGCAGAGGGAAAAAAAAAAAAAAGAAAAAAAAGAGGGTGGGAAGTTATTAACAACAGTTCCCTAAAGCAAATTCACTCAGGTTGAGCTTCTAGCCACAATTTCACAGAATCACAGAATCGTTTAGGTTGGAAAAGACCTCTGAGACCTAATCCAACCTTTGACTGATCACCACCTTGTCAACTAGACCATGGCACTAAGTGCCATGCCCAGTCATTTCTGACACCACTTCAGGCCACTTCCTTGGGTTCTGTCACTGGTCATCACAGAGGAGAGATGGGTGCCTGTCCCTCTGCACACAATATTGAAGGTGAGGCCACCCCAGTAGAGAGCAGAGTGGGACAATCCCCTCCCTCGACTGGCTGGCAATGCCCCCCAGGACATGGTTGGCCCTCCTGGCTCCCAGGGCACTGCTGACTCATATTCAATTTACCATCAACCAGGAACGCCAGGTTGATGGTCCCTCTCCCTGGCACTGTTTTCCAGCATCTTATTCCCCAGTGTGTACGAACATCCAGAGTTGGCCCTCCCCAGGTGCAGAATCTGACACTTTCCATTGTTGGTGATTGCCCAGTCCCCATGGTTGCCACATGGTTGGTGATTGCCCAGTCCCTATGTATCAAAACCAGCACAATTTTTTTTTCCCAGTTAACATTTTCCAGCAGCAGCTGAATTCCAAACAGCTTAAGAATAAATATTGTAGATAATATCACTCTTCTGTGCAATACTGTTAACAGATTCCACAGGTAATGTAATTTATGTAATAGATGAAGTCAGCATGGTGTATCTTGCTTAAATTATTTTCCACTAAGCATTATGTGAACAAAAAACATTTGAACTCAAACCCAGGGCAGAATTTACTAATATCTCTATGTCATCCAGATCTTCCTGAAACTTGACAATCTTTCCATTGCTTTCTCAGCATTCGTAAAGCACACTGCTCTTCCTATGGACATTTTAATTTCTCTTACTGTAAGAGTTTTTTTTAAGAATATCCATAAATATTAGAGATACTTACATGCTATATTATTTGTGTGGACTTTATATATCATTAGTGTCAAGCAACACCAAAGGGGTTTACAGATGCCTTAGGAAGTTTCTCCTCATTCATATCCCTTTTGTTGATACCTCAGGCTTCAAATATATCTTTAGTTGCTGAATTAGTCCAGCATTTGTTTGTGTGTGTGGTTTTGTGGTCTCTTTGTTCTGCTTTCAAAACAAACACCCTGTTTCCATCAGCTGTAGGGTTATTGAGCAGCAACTCAATGGTTAAGGATGTTAGTGGGCCAGATGCCAATATCTCTTTACCCACATTTGATATGAAAAAGATGGGGCTACACATTCAAAGTATTACCCTACTGAATGAATAACCACGGTGTCCTTAAGGACCTCACTGAGCAGGCTTCTATTCAGAGTAAATGCAATTTATGTCTTGAATATTTTTTCCTGCTGGAAAATATTTAAACCACTGAGTCCTATTAGTCATCAGTATGAACAGATAGTGGGTCCTAGCCAAAAATCTCCAAACCCAAGTTTCCTGACTATCTTTAGCGTCAGAATAAAAATTGGATATAAACTGCTGTCAAATGCAAAAAGTTTGGATTAAAATATGTTCTATGGTAAGCTAAGGTATTTAAATTTCTGGCATAGGATGTAATGATGAAGCTGTTGATCAAGCAAAATGCAGGGGTGTCACCGTCTGGTGCATTAGGTTCATCTCTTAAAATGTCAGGTACCTCACTGTCTCTGTTACATTTGCTTACTGTAGTATGTAGGAGATTTGGTACTCCCATACCAAAGAATGAAGCCATATACAGAAGAAATACACTACATAGAGTAAGTTACACTGCCTGTTTACTACTTACAACATGAATACACCCTCTTCTCATAACAAGAGAACAACTTACAAGCAAGAGGCAGGCAAGAATTGTTCCCACTTTCATAGCAAATCAAGTCAACAGCAAGGAAGGCTTCATCATGTTTTCATTTTCTACCAATGCTGTTTTTAAAAGAGGCACACACTAGTTTATTTCCCATTACTGTCAGTACAGGACACTGGCATGAGGCATTCATACAGGTAACCTCAGATGTTATGCCTTATCAAACTTTGCAAGAGCAGAGGTGTGTGTGATTTCTCTTCAATTTCACAAGACCAGAAATAAACTAGGTTTCCAGAGGCCAGGTTCTTTACATTGTTTCTGTGCTTTTCTCCATCTCCTTGATAACAATGCAAATTAAAGTACACATAAGAGGACAAGCCATTCTCTTGCATGACAAGGTTTTGTTTTCCAATACAGGAATAGTATTTGCCAGTCAAAGCTGTTGAGAATAGGGTGCAACAGTCTGAGACTTCAAAGATAAAAGGTCTGATGCCACCACAGGTGAAAGTGAGATCACTTCTTCAACAATTTAGGATTCAATGTGAGATCTCTGCAGGACATTAGAGAATCTGAGAAATGCCAGAAATTCAGCAACACTGAGTCAATGTTTTCACACGATTCAGAGAGGAGTGTTTCCAAGGCTTAATATCTACTAAAATTAGCCTGAAATAATCAAAGAGTGAAACTAAGAGGCCTTGTTCCTCTGGAGAAAGGCCTCCCTGCTGCTTGCTTCACCTGAAATAACTCCTAGTTTTGAGGCTGCTTAACCAGCTATTTGTGGTACATGGAGTACACTGATAAAAATTGATGCATCTTAGTCAAAAAGGCAATATACATTATTTGAGACCACATAAGAAGCAAAAACAAACACAAGCACTTGTAAAGCAGTCTCTAAAGTTATCCCCTCCATAAACATACTTGACTGCATAGCATACTTAACAGTGTCTTTAGACAATCTGGTGTAATAATCATAAGTAAAACTGACATTTGATGAGAACTGTGTTTACAGAATAAATGGAGAGACTGGAAAAAAAGCATTATTTCTCTTTTAAAAGGAAATGATTGAGTTGTTTGTGCAAAACAGAGCAAGCAGGCTTATAAAAACCTCCAAATTATACTAATCCAAGGTCATCTCTGCAACAGTGTAAGATTCAGTTTAGACATCATATTGCTATAAATTTCTCTGTTTATTTTCCACACTAGTTTTCACTGTTAAATTTTTTTCTTCATGCTTCTGTAACATGTTTTGATTTACCCCGGGTTTATTCCCAGGGATGGTTTCATGTTGATTCATGACATCAGGTGATCAGGTGAATGAAACACATAGCATAGGTGCAAACATATTCTGCAGTCAACCAAGCAAGTATTGAAGATGAGGCTTTGCTTTGCTGCTGCTGATACAGAAATCACTGCTTCACATCCAGGCCTTAGTGGAAGGCCAGAAGTATGGGACCAAGCAGGTCTGGTTGTTCATTATCAGCTGTGCAGGAAATGGTTGTGCAGGACATGGTTGTGCACAAATATTTTCCTTGACCTTTCAGTAAGTAAATCATTAGCTGTATACATGTCCTCCTCTGACTCTTCCATTCAGTATTGAAGATTGGTTTATGAGATAGCAGTAACTGGGGACTACAGCACATGGGGCTTTATTTCTTCTGCTAGGAAGAGAAGGAGTACTAAAAGGCCAGATTTAGGACATTCATTGAAAAAAGAGTTTGCTGCTGTTAAAAGCTGAAACATATTGCTTTTCTTTTAATTCACTTTGAGTCAGTCCCCAGGTGGCATGTTGGGACAAAGAAGGGGAAAATTGAGGTAGCACACAGCTGCTTACATACCTCGCAGGCTGCCAGCCAGTTCACAAAAAACCCTTTTGTCTGCATGGGCTGTCTGAAGATGGAAAATGCCGGTGGCCCAAAAGATTGCTACAGTGGTGCTACTTGCAGCCCAGAATCAGGTTCTGGCTGTTAACACCAAATCAGATTGAAGTTGTACTAGGCATTGAGTTCCTGTACCAGGTCCTCAATTTCACAGCAAATTTACCAAGGTTAGCAAAGTGTTATGAGCCTTCCCCAGCTGAAGGTGTGGGGTTTTATTATGTGGAATGTGTGCATAATATTAGATTGTGAGCAAGATGCCACAGGCATTAGGAAGCTGTCTGGCGCATTGAATGCCTAAGGGCATGTGGATGACTCACTGAAACTTTGTTAAAACACAAGACATCTGCTTAAATATGTTTCCTGCCAGTCCTTTTTCACGGCTGGAAATAATGGGCTAGAGATTCTCTCCTACTCCACCAGCCCTGGCACCAAATGAGTGGAAAACTGCTGTAAGCCAGAGTCTGGGATTCCCCTTTGAGTGACAGGAGCTGCCGCTTTGACAGTATGGTAAAAGAACCCTCTATCTCTCACAATCCTGAGGGAGTACAGGAGGGAGCAGCTCTGCAGTAACCCGGCAGCCCCAGTGTTTTATTCTCCCAGTACTCCGGCCATGCTGAGGCCTACAGTGCCTTCCCAGGAGCTATAAACTACCACAAAACCCTTTTTATCACTTTGCTCTGCCTCTGAGAAGCTCCTATCTCATCTTATGCCATCATACCTTCCATTGTGACATCAATTTCATGCACAGAAATAGCAGCAATGATTCTATTGACACCATGATGTCACATGAAAATTAGGAAGGTAATTTCCTATTAAAGGCAACGAATTTGCTTCAACAAGGAGACTGTAAATTAGAATAAGAAACACTTTCAAAAAAGCAAAACAGTTTGCCAAAGCTTTTGATAGATTTGGTTCTGAAGATGCAGTTCTCATGACACAATCTGACTTCAAAGGAAGTTTTAGCATATAAAATACATAGATCTGCACAAACATGTGATGAATAACAAAGCAAAGTCACTGTAATAGCTCTACCTACAACCACATATCATCATACTTTTTTCCCCTCATGCTGAAGGGTCAGACTTTATTGCATTGCTTATAGAAGACAGCATTTCAGCTACAAATGACCACTCACAACTATTTAATGTTAAAAATAAACTTTAAAGTGAAGTACCAGATGCTGCCATGAACATTCCTCAAAGCTTTCATGTGACGCTCACATCTGTTCAGCTGGAAGAGTGAGTGTTTCAAACAAACTAATGGCTTTTAAGTGGAGAGAAAAACAGAATAAAAAAAGCAAAATACTGTAGAAGGCACTGGGAAAAAATTTAACTAGAAGTTCTGCGTTGGAATAATGGCACTTAGATAAAGTTTTGGATGGAAACTTGGGTCACAAACAGACACTGTTTAAAGCTGCCAGAAACACAAGCAATTATTTCCTGGTAAAGCAGCAAGAAGGGAACTAACTTTTCACCTGCATAAGAATACAAAGTTTTAGAGTTAAAGATCCATCTCATCTTATGGTAACTTATTTCTTCCTGCAACCTTTGGAATAGTTACAATTTTGCTGAAAACTTTCCCTAACAGAAACTATAGGTAGGTGTTGATATCTAGTGAAATGCTAGGAAATTCTAAGTCTGGTTTTATCTGTTTTCTTTAGTTGTTCTATTCCTTCCCACTGATTTATAGACAAAAGCATGTCAACAGGACCTCTGTTCCTAGTTTTTAATCTTCAACTCACTGGCTTGTCATCTTAGTAAGCACAGGAAGTCTTCAAAAAGTTAACGTCTAGAGTGAATATAGCTCTTCTCACTGGTAAATATTCATATGCTTTAAAAGTCATCTCAGTTAACACTTTACAAAAGTTTTAGGAGACTCTTATGGAATAGTATAGGTATTGAGAATTATGTCCACTTCAGAGAAGTGGGAAGGGGGCCAGCAAAAATAGGTTTATTACCCCAGGCCACAAGAAATACCAGTAAAAACAGGATCAAGCAACCTGAATTCTTAGCTCTTTCTGTTAGAAGAGACAATTAGTACATTTCCCAAACACAAATGGCAGAGAAATGGAAAAAAATTACAATTTTTAGAGAGTGGTACTAGGAGTAAAACATCTTGTTCCCTGCAATTCAAATAGAACTGTGGAAGTAGCATATGAATTTTTAGAAAGATAAAGATAGAAAGAAGAAAACCCAAACATGCTGCTGTTCTGCCATTTTCATAATCAGTCCTACTCTTCTGCATTGGCCAGACATGGTTTGCACTGTACCAATTCTGACTGCATAGAATATCCATACTTAACTACCTCCAAAAACCAGTCCCCGGTTAGGATTTTCTGCTTTTCAGCTGCTTTCAATGAAGGTAATTGACCTTAAATTAGGGTTTAATTTAGTCTAGCATTTAAACCACTGGGAGGTTTATGAGCTTTCCACGTATTGATCCTAAAGACTTGTGCCTGAGAAAATCTGATTGGGTGTTCTGTGGTCTTCCCTCAACATCAGCATCTGAAAACAAACATGCAATAATTTACTTTTTTTGTACTGCTTTAATTTTTATGGTGACCAGTGCTGCCAGCAGAGGAGAACTCATGTTCTCAAGCCAATAGAAAAAGAAGTTCAGAGAGGGTTTTTTTTGAGGTGCAATGGTTTTAATTTGGAGTTTTTTTGAGGTTTTGTGTGTGTGTGTGTTGCGGGGTGGGGGGAGGTGTTCCCCCTGTATACATACACATACTAAAGGAAAATATCACCTACTGAAGGTGATGATTTTTACAAAACTTGTTATTGTATGGGTTATTGTTAGCTACTCTGCAATCAAAGAGAAAACTGCTGAAAGCATTAAGTGACTTCTGCCTCTAGCAAACAAAAAAGCAGCATCCCCTCAACACTTTACCATTGCTGTTTCACCCTTAAAAATAAAAGCTCTTCAACTCAGCTGCAAATAAGAAATGTCTAAGAGAAACTAAACTTGGAGTCTTAGGAAATGTTTTTGGGTGTATTTGTAGTCAGCCATAACTGCCAAGAAAAAACATTCTTGTCTCTTCAACATGCTCTTACATAATTTGGCACAAGGAATAAGTAAATCAGCTGGTGAGCAGTGCCTGAACTAGGCAGTGAAACAGTAGCTTCAGTCTTTATATAATATCTTCTAGCCTTCTCTTTATAATTTAAGCCTGGGCACAACAAGAGATAAATCTTTAATGGCACTATACAATTTGGGTAGGATAGAGAGGG
Organism: Platyrinchus mystaceus; assembly: GCA_035041135.1. Lineage (NCBI taxonomy): Eukaryota > Metazoa > Chordata > Aves > Passeriformes > Tyrannidae > Platyrinchus > Platyrinchus mystaceus. The sequence continues at coordinate 82,826,193 of JAWWLV010000088.1, forward strand.
AGTTTATTTAATCAAAAGACTTTCATGTCTAGAGTTTGAAGCAGCTTTATATTAAGTTTTTATTGCTATTATACTGTTATTCATTGGCAATATTCATTAAAGTGGTGTTCTATTAACTCTATCACATACTTTGAGCAAAATCTCACTGCAGTAGTTGATCAAACTTCTGCTCTAACTTCTCTTCCAGGTTGGATTTGTTATAAAAGTTAAAGTAAAAATAAATCTACAGGGTCAAATGCATGTTTCTGAATTCTTTGTCTCAAGGTGACTGATGAATCAGGAATTAAGCGATAACACTCATTCTTCGCAAAACAACTTTGGAATATTTCAACAGTGAGTGCTGATTTTCCCTTATTTTACCAGCTTTTTAATTCTTTTTGAATGAAAAATAGTAGGAAATTATTTATTATTTGCTCTTCCATGCATATGAGATCTTGTTTTTATGATAAGAGGAAAAAATTTGGTCTTTTCCAATCTTTGCAAAATTTTCACCCTAAACCTTTCTGATAGTTTTGCTAAACTAAGATCACTTCCTTGATAATGGGTCCTGCCTGGTATGTGGCTGTTTATTGGAAAATTTGTTCTGACTGTATGCACAGAGCCTGTCCACTAAATGACCATAGCATTTGTTTTCAATAGATGTTTTCAAATACTGCTGGGAGCTCTACGTACTAGAAAACTATTTCATTTCAAGGTAGGGTTGAATTCATATGCTATGCTGGTGTCTGGTTCAGTCAGAATGTTCTTTTTTTTTTTTTTCTTCTCTCTATGAAAGTAACAAGCAGAAGTCTTTAAAAATGTTGCGGAGAGATAAATGTATTTTTCCAATATAAAAGCTCTTTTGACAGATGTTCTTTCATTTCTAGATCCATCAATATAGACTACAAAGACACAGTGTAGTTTGGACTAGAAATAGCCTCTGTGCTTGTAATCTATTAAGTGCTCTTAAAAAACCCACCCACTAAGAACATTCTGTCCTTTTGCCCAGAGTGGTCTCTACCTGAGAGGTGGCAGGAGTTTTAAAGCAATTTGTTACTGTACTCTTTATTCACTCCAAGTTAGAATACCTAACAGGAGCTATATCAAGGCTGCTAATGCACAGCTCATTCTTTCCATCACATTTTTATCACCAGATTTAAATACTAATTAACTAATAGGAAACAGTGAGGTTCAGATAAGGGTAGGCCACTTTTGAGATGGAAATATCATATGGAGATTTTTTTCCAGTCAGCACCATGGTACTGACATACAATACAAGTTGTTTTCACTGAGTAAACATCAGGAACATAATAAGTGAACATACAGCTGGAATAATTGTTAAACATTCAATTCAACTTAAAAAGTATTCTCCCCGGGCATTTTATTTTTTTGCAATGCATACTTGATTCAGTGCTAGTCACGTAGATACTGAAATATGGTGCTTAGTGGAAGAGAAATCCTTCATTCTTTTGGGGAAAACCTGGGAGCTACTGAACAGCTAAAGCTGGAGGTGGATCACAGCTTGTCAACTAGGTCTGAGTTCTAAAGACTATGGGCTTTTCTCAAAGGTGTTTTTATCATGATGTTCACAACTGCTTTTTTGTTTTGTTTATTCAGTGGACAATGAGTCACTGTCTAGGTTGAAGAGTAATTGACAATTCTAGGGGATTTTTTGTTGAAAGAGCGGGCGTCTCTACATTTTACCTGCCCAACTGGTTTAAACAAACTATGTTTGGCACTTGTAGATCCCACAAAGAGTCTTTGTTTCCCACTGATTTTCCCCCAACCCTCCCCCACTCCCTCTTTTACTTCCTATAGTTAGCAATTACTTCTTTTGTTGCATGTAAATCATTTAATTACTAGGAAATGTAAATTGAAACAATTTCACAAAGCTCAACATTTGTTATGCCACCCCCTCCCCCATCACGATGACAATGGTGATAGAGATTATGACAAAAAAACCCCAACCTCTTATTTCCAAGAACAGAAAAGCCATCACTGCTTTTTTTGCAATATATTCCAGAGATAAGGAGGTTCAATGAGGATGAGAAATTAATCTACGCTTTTGCTTTCAAATAAAAGGAACACAAAATGACATATTTCCCAACACAGTGACACCTATAGTTTTAACTGCTACTTTTTAAAAGGCCTTATGACTAGATTAAGCAAAATCAAAACTAATTAAAAATAAATCAACATGTTTTCAGTAAGTGAAGGATTTGTTAGATTCTTTCTGGAGATTTGGAGCCAGGATCCTCATTTACAGATTTACAGAAAAAGGAAAAAAAAAAATTTGTTAGAAGCTTGGAAAGTTAAGAATCTTTTTGAGATCTGAGGCTATTTTCTGACAGTTTTTGTTCAAAATATTTAAACCAAATGACTTGCAGATAAAAAATAATACTAACTTCTGAAATCTTTGAAGACAATACATCCTTTCAGCAAATTCAGTGATTTGGAATACAAACAATTTTTTAAAAAAGGAAGAGTTCTAAAGCAGCATTTAAAGCAGAAAATTAGCTGAAATGTGGACCAATCTGGAGTGCAAAACCACCTTTAATTATGTATTAATTTTTGTGCCAAGGCTGCTCCCATGCTGGGAATGTGAATAGAATACACTGTTCATTTGGACCCATTTCACTAAAAAGCCCCACTTGAATTAAAACATAATTGAGTGTTTCTCCAGTTAGACATTTTTGTTAGTAGTTTTGTCAGTTGCTATTGGGACTGCTGGTGGTTCTGAGGTGTAGGTAGAGAGTCTGAAAAAAGTACTCTTTCTAGGTGCACTGTTAATGGAGAAAGAGATTAATCTCATCACAAAAAAAAAAAAAAACCAAACCAAAACAAAACCCCAAACCAAAATAAACCAACAAACCAACTCTGCATTGCCCTATAGTTTTTGGAATGGGGACTGGGGCGGGAGGGGAGGGGGTGGGGGGCAAAGTCATCCAAACCCCAGTTCCCTCTACAGGCTATGCAAAAGTGTTGCCCTCTTGTGGCTCATGTTGCGCTGATGCCTTGGAATCATAATTAAAACGATATAAAACTGCTACTGACATCTAAGAACAGGAATATAGCTTCAGCAGAAGCAGCTTTGCTGACATGGGGAAAATGACACTGGTGTTTCAAGATATCCATTTATTAAGCTGTGGATTTCATAGCTATGTGGATTATTTAAGACAAGTATATGAAACAAGAACAATATCCTTTTGTCAATGTCTTCTTAGTAGATTTTTTACATGTTAAATGTTTTTAAAGAAAAAAACATGTATAATAGTTGTCCAGCAGTTACTCCAGGAACCATACTTAAAATTCCAAGTATTTTTAAAATATACCAACACAAACAAATGTTGATTAACCAGCTTTTTTCTACCCTGTAAATGCTGCACTTCTTAACTCATCTAGCTTTCTGTGAACTCTTTCCAATCACTGCCAAAAAATTGAAACTTCCCAAGTGATACCCCTAGCTTGAGTGCTTGCGAAAAGGAAAGACAAACAGAAGTCAAGTCCAAAGCCCATAAGTATTCAGACAAGTATTTGTGGAAAGATTTGTTTGTTATGCTATGATTCTCAGAATCAATAACTGTTCAGGGCACATCATAAGGCATAAGGAAGATGTGTTTCAAGTCCAACCTTTGACTAAAGACCATCTTGTCAACTAAACCATAGCACTAAGTGCCACAATCTAGTTGTTCCTTGAGCACTTCTGGGGATGGTAAATCCATTACCTCCATGGGCAAACTGTTCCAATGCCTTACCATCCTTTCAGTGAAAAAATTCTTCCTGAAGCATATTTAATTGGAACAGTACTAATTTGGCTGATAACATGAGCCTTGGAGGGCTGTCAGTATTCTGCATTTTCAATCTAGGAGGCATGCTTATTGTTGTTAGTGCCTCACCTACGTACATTACTATATTCCTTTTGAAGATTTCTTGCCAAGAAAAGCAAATGTAAGGCACAAGAGTATAATCCACAGAAAAACATGGTATTTTTGCATTTCAGTGACTCTATATCTATGAATGTTGATTTATACAAAAGCATTCAATAGACCAGAAGTAACAAAAAAAAAATTGTAAAATATAAATTCATTCTGTATTGTAGCACTTCTTATGTCCCTTCAGAAGTGCTGACTGGTGTCCACAGGAATGTATTGTGATTTTCTCGGGTCCTGGGAAGACAAGGCACGACAATCCCTCATAGGTACACAAGTAGCACTGAAGATGTGTTATTTGGCAGTATCTTGCATAAATTAGCCCAAATAATTCACCATCTGCATAACTCTGAGCTATAAGTAAAAAGATGTTTTGTTTAACTTGGGTAATATTTCAATTCCATCATGTCTGTACAATTTCATGCATGTTTTGTTCTTAGTTTTGCTTTTAATTCTCATCTGGATAATTTCTTTGCCACTACTGTGCAAATACCAACCTCTCCAGGTTATTCCAATTCCTCTCCATCCCCTACATATGTAGATATTTCAAGAACAACTAGTGATTTGGTGAATTTTCATATTTATTTAAGCCTCCAGATGCAGACAGTTTAACATTCCTAGGGTATTTTTCTCATAATACAGTTTTCCTAAGACTTTCTCAATCAGGCATCAAAAAGAAGACACTTCAAATAAAAAGTTAAAATTTTGACAGCTTTTTCCATTTCATTTTTCAGCTTCTACTTCCTAGAAGTCACCCTCATAACTCTATGACTAGTACAATCTCAAAGTCAGGTTTTGTTGGTTTTCTTTTAAATTTGGAAGTTTTAATAAAATATTTCCTTGTTATTTTAGTGGATACTGAAATGGATATCCAGTGTATACTGGCTACCTTAAGGCCCCAGACAAAGTTTTTCTAAATAAACAAGACTTATTGAAATGACAGTCTGTATGATTCAATAGCTGGTTAAATAATGGGGGGAAAATGAAGAACACCAGAGTCAAAGATGAAAGTCCCTTTAGGCAGCAAACTGGGAGTTTGCCCAGACTATTAACTCTCGGTGTCATTGCTTGAAGGCTACTGAGCTGTCAATGCAAAGCTTTTTGGTCTTCCCTAAATCTCCATGCCGATATTATCTATTTTGTTGACAAAAGTTGCCCATTCACATTGTCAGTGTTGGCCCTGGCAGAAAAATGCCATCTGCCAGCGCTGCTGTTCAGCACTGCTGGCAGGCTACAGGAGCAGGCAGCGACCCAAGGGGCACTCCTCCTTGCAGTGGAATGCTCTCAGCTCCTAACTGAAAAAAACTGGAGTCCATTCTTATCACAGCTCTGAAGTTGTGTACATGTATCAGGGTAACTAGACCACAGTGATACCCCAAAGCACCTTTTTTTGTTGTTGTTTACTTGTTTTTAAAGGATATTTGTCTATTACAGGTAATTTTCTGTCTTACTTTAGAACATTTTTTCCACTACTTTTTTCTGAATCCCTTCTCTGTCTCCTTTTACACTTTGCAGCCAACATGGTCACATAATCCTTTGTCTTTTCTGCTTATACCAGGTACCTTAAGACTTTAACTGGCAGCCACTGTGCTTTGGAAAGGATATTGAAAACAAATCTCTGGTCTCTTCTGAAGATGGAAGATAACTAAAGTCTTACTTTCAAAGGAAATAAAGTATGTAGCATGAATGCTCAACAGGTAAGGACTTGTTTAAACATCTGTGGAACAAGGGGACAGAGAACATGCTTAAGACTTTCACGTGTGTTTTATTCCCTCTATTTTTCCTGTATCTGTTGGCAGGAGAGAAACAATGAAGAACCTGCCATCCTCTTCCTCCTTCTTCCTTGAGGACTGTCTTGGTGTATGTTTGACAACATTGCCTGACCAGGACCTGCCCTTCACACCAAGGTTGAGTAAACACTGTAAGCGAATTAAATGACAGATATCAGCAAGGGCATAAAGCAGTTTTTGTCCTAGACACAATACCTTGCCCCAAGGCTTATAAAAATACAACAGCAGTAAATTACAGCATAGAGCAACTTATGACTTATGAGGAAACTCGTGACTGCTAATAAAGTTTGTTGACAAACACCTGCCAAATATATTATCCATCTATTGCTTGGCCAGCACTCTTGTAAGCTTACAGTATGCTTTTCTGGGCTAAGAAGGAAAACTCTACTTGATTTTTCATAGCATATTTAATTCATTAAATACGTTAAAAACCCACCAGACAATATTTTAAAACTCCAGTATTTCAAAACTAGGTTTGTTTGAAAGCCTGAGAGACTATCTAAATAAAAGAGTTGTTTCATAGAAACTGAGCAATAAGAAAACCAGACAGTTTCAGGATGCCTTTCATACGGTATCTTCTGTACACTCCTGTGTATAGAAGTGGTGGAATAACAACTTAATTCCTAACTAACACAGGTATATGGGTGCCTGAAACTGTTCTCGCAGCATAGGACAACTAGAAGAGGAGCAGATCCAGTCAGCCAAGAAGAAACACCAGGCTGCTATCAAGCTGAAGTTAGCTTGTTTACTGTCCTGTATACACAGCACAAGCTTCTAATGCCAAGTGCACCCCAATACTGCCTGCCTGAGAAGTTTAAAAATAATAAATCATAAGCCATTCTACCCTAAAACTCACACAAAGGCTATTTTGTCTTTTTGTTAGACTCAGTGTAGTTTTGGTTTCTATTTCCCTGACTTTAATAATTATGTCTTAGTCTTCCTGACTGCAGAGACTTTTCAAACAAAATATCATGCTTATTAAATATATTTCATGCCAAAAGTCTCCAAAACAAAGAAAACCAAACTATATATCTTTAATAAGTTTGAACCAATAAGCTTAAAAGTTGAAAAGCAGCGCAGTGTCTTTTACTTTGTGTTGTGATCACCCTTGCTATTCTTTTATCCCAAATAGAGAAGGACATGGACCTGCTGAAGTTAGTCCAGAGGAGGGCTATGAAGATGATCAGAGAGCTAGAGCATCTCTGACCTATATAGACAGGCTGAGAAAGGTGGGGCAGTTCAGCCTGGAGAAGAGCAGGCTCCAGGAAGACCTTAGAACATCTTCCAGTACATAAAAGGACTATGAGAAAGTTGGAGAGGGACTCCTCACATAGGCATGTAGTGATAGGACAGGGGGGAATGGCTTTAAAGCAAAAGAGGGCAGATTCAGATTAGATATTAGGAAGCACTTCTTTATTGTGAGTACTGTAAGGGTGGTAAGGCACTGGAATAGTTTGCCCAGAGAAGCTGTGGAATTCCCATCCCTGCAAATGTTCAAGGCCAGGTTGGATGGGGCTTTGAGCACCTGCTCTAGTGGAAGGTGTCCCTGCCCATGGCAGGAGGGTTGGAACTAGGTGATCTATAAGGTCACTTCCAATCCAACCCATTCTATGATTTTATTTTTAGGTGCCAATAAAGTCCTTGTCTCATTACTGCCCTGAATAACTATCTGTTATTTGGACACTCCAGAAAATGCACTGAATGTCTTCTGGTCTCAGTGTGCCTCGTACTCTCTTGCTCTCATAAGAGAAATTGAGACCATGAGCTTTGCTAGAGATTCAGGTTTTGAAAACTCATGAGGTTCCAGCATGTCGACATCTGGTTCAGGTACAGGTGACAATAGCATCTGGTCTTGCTGAATAACGAATTTCCAGACAGATTCAATTCAGCTAAACAGTTTACAATTATACTTTTGGGAGTGCTATGACAGCTGAGGTATATAAATTTATTATGCAAGAATGTTTTTTTAAAATATATACACACATGCACTGTTCCTTAAAAAGGGGCTAACCCCATCAACAAACACTTTCAGTTTCTTTTGAATGTGGGTAACTGCATCAGTGGGGATATGCAGCTCATAATATACAACTTCACAAGGCAAAGGAAAATGCTGAAATATGAAAACATTGCCTCTACCAATCTGTCCTTTTAATTACAATTCTTCTCTGAATTCCAGCTCTGGGCTTAATACAAAGTGGCTGCATAACTAGCTAATGGAGTACCCTGCTTGCTAATAGTGCTCTGAATCTCTCAATTTACTTTGGCTCTGAAAATCAGAATTAGCAAAAGAATGCATAACCCTACATAACCTAATACACCATTTTCTGAAAATGCTGTATAAAAAGTTTGGAGCAGCTATTAGCGGATGCATTTGGCAAGTGTTCTGTTTCTATGATAGTAAAACCCCTTTTCCTAAATGCATTTTGATCATTCTAGAAGAGCTTTTATTTTGATTTCCTGACAGAAAGCCATATGGGCAGAAAATTAGAGAGCCTTCACTACAGGGTTACCCCAGGGACCACTTCCAGAAATAACAGAATGGTTAGGGTTGTAAGGGATCTTAAGGATCATCTAGTTAAATACACTACAATGTTTTCAGAAGATGGGACAGGTTTATTATTTTGGCCCAAGGCTGAGACTCCAAAACAATACAAATAAGGACAAAGTCAGTGCAAGAAAAGTTACTAATAAGTGCTATGATACAAAGTTTCACCTCCAAATATCACTTGCTATCACCTGAAATAAAGATCAACCTTGAAGACTTGCGCAGTACAGACAGCTTATACAAATTCAAATATTAAATTCAAATTTAAATCTTAGACTTCTAATTACTTGCACATGATTTACCTGTACAAACATAAAGTGTCTTCTAAAAAGCCTGAGTGTGACAGTCAAGCCCAAATAGAGCAGAAAAGCTAGAATCAAGAAATGGTGACCAACTCCCAGCATTATGTCTTCCTCTCAGTGAATAGTAAAGCAGCAATTTCTAACACTTTTAAGTGGCAGAGGTGTCATTCCAGTCAGAAACCCCAAAAATAAAAAGACAACTTGATCTGATAAACAAGGTAACGCACAAAGAACTTCAAAGACCCAGGACTTTTTCTGTGAAGGTCTAGAGTAATGCTGGAGGTGAGACATTGTACTCTGGGCACTCTTGCTAAGAAGTGGGATACATGTTCAGTGATACTGAACAATTTCCCCTCCATTAACTGGTATTAGAATAAAAAGGGAAACCTAAATGAACAAGTAGGTGCTCTAATCATATGTCAGAATGAAATAGATGTTATAAAGAATCTTTATCTCTCCTATTTCTCCTATCAATCATTTATCTCATGGCTTTTCTCACATATTCCCAAGTTGAGCTCATCTTTTATTTCAAAGGCTTCTGACACAGCGCCTGGATCTGGTTGATCTCTTGGGTAAGATTCAGCCTGAGAAAAAGCATAGGAAGAATTCAGCCTTTAACCTTTGGCTTCCAGACTGTTATGAAGAACAAAGACATCTTTTCACAGGACAGCAAAGTGATCAGTACTGCACCATCATGCTTTGGATTTCTAGAGGAGATGAATTTACAAGTTTCATTTTATGAAAGAGTCTCATTTTTACAGCTTTTCTTCTGGCTGTTATGTGCTATCAGAAATGAATACACGTGTACACTGGGGAAAGGGGGGTGGAGGGAGATGAGAGGGGTCAATATCCTTGCCAGTGCTTCAGATGTAAAAGCCAGAACACCAGATTTTTGATTCTTCCCTTTCAGAGAAGTCCACAGAACTAAAGCAGACAAAGCATGTCCTTCCTCAGTACAAGGTCTCCTGCTGAAACATTTCCACACTTTCTCCTCCTCAGTTTTTGTTAGCCCTTACCTAGGATCACCTTGGACCACAGCCTATCACACTGGAAAAGACAGAGCACACACAGGTAGAGCACAGCCTAATTTGACTCGGTCCCTTCCTACAAGGTAATCTCACCTTAAAGAAAGAAATCAAAGTATCTTAAAAGCAACAGACATCTCAGAAGAGATACTGAAGTCTTTTTGTTCTTAAGTAAATTGCTCCGAGATTCTTTCCCTTTGTTATTTTTGGTCTAATGATGCACAACTGGCATATAATCAACCTGCAGTAACCAAACCAATAGAGGTGATAGAGTGAATTTTGCCCAGTCACCGCCTCCTGAGAGGTGGTGGCTAATTAGAACATTGATCCTAAGGCTTTCTGATTATGTGATTTGGTAACGCTCCAAAACCTCTCAGCTTTGTCCTTGCAATTAACAAGAAAACAGACACACCAACCCAAAAACACAAGAAAGCAGCAGCTGATATTAAAAAAAACCAAACAAACCAACCAACCAAACAAACAGAAAAACACCCCAAAAACCAACAAAAAAAACCACAACAAAACAAAACAAAAAAAAAAAGCACCTTTTACTGAGGCATCTAAATGTATTCTGTAAAAGAAATTAAATGAAGTCTGGTCTCTTACCTAATGAATACCTGAAATGACAAGCTTGAATGACAGAAAAGTATTAACAGCTTTTTTTTTTTCTCTAGAGACTGCTGAAACTTGCTATGTCTCAACTTTAAGTTAAAAGAAATTAAAGAACCTACCCAATGAAACAAAAACATTCATCTGCCTCATGCACACAGGACTACTACCTAACTTTGGAGAACACAGCTGCAAAATGAACCACTCACAGAGCAGGTGATATTTCTCAAGGCACAGCTAATTTCGCTCATATTGGCTGCAATGAGCAATTCGACTCTTCCCATGCCAGCTGACAGACAGGGTTTGTGACACTTCCCTGTCCCAATTTTTAGAGGTGCACAAAAAATAGGGATAATAAAAAAGACAGCAGGTACAGTCAGGCTACCCTATTTTAAGATTATTGCTGGTCACTTCCACTGGCAGTAGAGAATGTGCTAGTTTCACTAATGACATTAAAAAGAGATTAAAAATAATTAAGGAATTGTGGTGTGTTTTGCCAAAAGAGATCAGTAAGGTAGCAGGCTGTAGTAAGGCATCATGAAAATGCCAACTACACGACGTACCTAAGAAATAAAGGTAATTCTTGAAATATCTACTGCTAATCTAAATTTCTGACACAGACACCAGTAAATACTTCCCAATTTTTTTGTTTGTCCACGTACCAGAGCAGAAAAAAAATGGATAGGGACTGTTTAATTTTATCCTAAGTTGACTATTTGGGAGCTTGTAATATTGAACTAAAGAATATCAAAATACATTGAAATGCATGGAAGAAAGTAAGAGCTTTATCTTATAGTGCTCACAAGAACATTTGGTCAATTAATTTATTTTTTTCACCCTAGATGAGATAATATAATTTTTTTAATGAGGAAATTTCTTTGTAAGGATTTGTAATTCTAGCCATGGTTATGACACTGTTTCCTAGAAGACTTAGATTTAAACCAAAGCTATCCCAAAAATACCTCTCTGGGGAAACGCAAAGATAGGTTTAACACTTACCTACATAAATTGCAGTGGAATTTAAACAATTCCTTCTGCATCTCTGCAAGTACCTTAATGACCAAAAGCATTAGCTATTGTTGGGTAAGAAAACTAAAGCCGAAGAGCAGAAGCAGGTATATTATTGGAGCAAAAAGGCTGACCTATATTGTAGTAGCTCGTGGTTTTGATCATTGGATGCCATTCTTTCACTTGTAATGTTTAGCAACTGTGATGTTATGATGATTTTTACAGACTAGTGACAATTATGACACTATAGAGGGTATTGAGGAAACTTAAAAACCCCTGTTTGAGAGTAACTCTTCAATAGACAAAAACAGTTCTATGCTGAGGGTAACAAAAGGGCCTAACCAAACAAAAAGCCATAAAACCAGCTAAAATTTCATTGACAAGACCACCAAGGATTTGAGACAAAATTTATGTAATGAAGATCAATAACTGACAAACCCCCTAACCTTAAGCAAAGACATTCTGCCAACGGTTTCAGCTGTACAAAGCAGAGATTTGACTCAACAGTAATTCCTTATCCTCAGTTTATTTCTCTGTTGCCAAATGTGAGTATCATCTCAAGCTGTGGAAGTAGTCCACACATACCACTCTGTCCCAAATCCAAGCCCAAGGGAAAATGTAATTAGATACATCATACATGCAATCCTGAGGGAAAAAAAAGAGTATCTGAGAACACAGGTTTTGAACCTCAGCAAATATGAGTTCCTAGCACAGGACACTCAAACACAAGTACCAAAACCCTGTACACCATGAGTAGCTCCTACTTCTTCTCTGCTTTGATTGAGTTTTGCCCAGGTGTTCAGAGCCTAAACCATTAGGTGATAATCTCCTCAGAATTCACACTGCAAGAGCAAAACGAGGTGTCTGTTTTCTGGGGCAGTTTTCTTCAAAGACAAATCTTAACCAAGCACCTGAATCTATTTCCACCCCCCCAAACTGTGTGGATGTAGTAGGATTTGGTATGTGCATCCTGTCAATTCACTTTATCTGCAACCAAACTCTCCATGGTTTAGCTTACTTCTTTACATCAGATCAGATTTAAATTGGAACTTCTTGCAGGCCAGCTTCTAAAAGAAAGCTACCATAAGAAAAGCCGACTTTCTATCTTAGGGCAAACAGTGAATGTTAAATAGTGTTGAAAACAAATATGTGGGACTATGACATCTGTTCTGACTCAAGGTCATCACCTGACTGCTTTGTGTACCACAGACCTTATGGAAACAGGATACAGCAACTGTTATAAACCAGGGACTTCATGCTTGGGGTTGAAGAGGAGAAAGTAAGCAAACACCTTCTGGCATTTACTGTTCTTTATTGTGGAAAGGAAGAGGCCTGACATCTTACAGCACACGTGTGGGTACACAACAGACATGGAGCATGTTAGCCCCTTGGAGGGGGGAGGACTCTGTGCCCTACTGAAAGGGATCTGTTTATTTTGTATTAGAACTAATTGACCTAAAAGCAGTAGTCTGTAGAGGAACAGTTTCCTCTCATCTCGGACATGCCTGTCAGGGGGACCAGACAGAAGTAACTGATGAACAGGGACACAAGGTGTGATACATCTTGACATGGTTGTGCCTTACCAGTGGAATAATCCTGCATAAATTTAATTTATATACCAAAAGGAAACATATCTCATCTGAATATACTGGGAAGTGTTATTTTCCAAACATGGATCTCCTGCCAAGTTGAGTCTTTAGAAAAAAACATATTCAAAAAGGAAAGAGATGGAGAAAAAACCAGTATTTTTTCTCCAACATCCAACAGCCACGGTGCAAACCAGAGTGACCCAGTATAAGTCAGGGAACCAAATTTTGACTCAGACCTTTGGGAATCCCACTGCACCAGTCAGCACAGTCACCAAATCACTCAGCTAGTGATGCAGTGTGATAGCTTGGGGAGAATATACCCAGCAAACGCTCATATACAACCTTAGCTCTCTCTGGTAACATCTCTGACTTCATCACAGCTAGTTTTCTGGCTCAAGTTTCACAATGACTCTTTATACTAGAATTGAAATAAACTTCCCTGAAAAACCTTGAAGATTAGAAAGGAATGGACACATTCTCCACTCCATTTAGAGGAACTGGAGAGTAGAAGAGGTATATCTTCTCAAGTGAAAATTTGGCATGCCTATCCCTTCTGTTCCTTAACTAGGGTAATGGGCAACACAAGAAATAAAACCCTTACCTGACTTCCTGATAGGTCCTGTGATAACAACATAATCTTAGTTCTCAAATGGTGACAAAAGCCTTGAGATAACTGGGTACCATTTCCAACTCAGACACCAACCTGTGTTTTG
>JAWWLV010000088.1:82848820-82878228 GCA_035041135.1 Platyrinchus mystaceus
CACTGTTCCTGATACAGGCCAGGATGCCATTGGCCTTCTTGGCCACCTGGGCACACTGCTGGCTCACGTTCAGCTTCCTGTCAATTCAAACTCCCAGGTCCCTTTCTGCCTGGCTGAAGAGTCAGGATTCATCTTCTCTACACCCTCACAGTAGGCAGCTGTAGTCACCAATGAGGTCCATCACTGACCCTCTCTATTTGATGATGACCAAAGGATTTGGGTTGTGTGCTGGTTTTGGCTGAGGTAGAGTTAATTATCTTCACAATGGCTAGTATGGGCCCATGTTTAAGATTTTTGCAGAGCACAGGGTTGATGATGTGGAGAAATTTTTGCTATTGCTGAGCAGTGCTCACACAGAGCCAAAGATTTTTCTGCTTTTCATACTGCCATGCCGGCAAGGAAGTTGGGAGGTTGGGAGGAGACACAGCCAGGACAGGTGACACAAACTGACCAAAGGTATATTCCATACCATATGGCATGATGGTCAGTATATAAAGCTGGGGGGAAGAGGAGCCAATGTAGGTTCAAGGTAGGGTGGGCTGGCATCAGCAAGTGCATGGTGAGCAGTTGCATTGTGCATCACCTGTTTCCCCCTTTTTATTATCACTATTATTATCACCATCACTATAATTCACAATAATTACTGCACTTTTTTCTCAATTTTTAAACTGTTCTTATCTCAACATACAAGTTTTACTTTGATTCTCCTCCCCATTCACCAGGGGAAGAGAGGAGAGGTTGAGCGAGTGGCTGTGTGGTGCTTGATTTCCAGCTGGTCTTAAACCATGACAATCTTTTTTGATGCCTGAACGGGGCAAAAAGGGTTCAAGATAGCAACAGATTTGATTGGGATGTGCTAGACTGAATTTATAGCTGTTAGTGCTGTTTAGCTAGTAACGAGCAGGCTCCTATGCTTGCCATGGGGCTTACTTTCCTAATGGTATATTAATCTTGTGCTCATTAGTGGAAGGGATCTTAAAGCTCATCTAGTTCCAACCCCCCTGACATGGACAGGGAGGGACATCTTTCACTAGACCAGGTTGCTCAAAGCCCCATCCACCCTGGCTTGAACACTTCCAGGGATGGGAACTTCTCTGGGCCATGTATCCTGGCCCCTCACCATCCCAAAGGCCCTGGGCTGGGGACACCCCCCACCCATCAGTGTCTTTGGGGAGACCAGGAGGGGTCAGATGCAGTTACCAAAATACCGAATAAGAGAGGAGTAAAGCGCTTTTACTGTTTTTCCTTGGTTTATTGTTTAAAATTGTTTATTGCCCAATCTTGAAAAGAACTCCTAATGAAGAATTTATAGAGGGCAACCTTGATGCTGAAGGCCAGCACTTTCTGGTGGAACTGCAGTCTCCTACTGTTCCAGAGGTACAGCTCTCTCTGACATCCCTGAGTCATCTGTTGCTGTTTATCATGCACTGCTGCATAAGGTCTGGCAGAATCTTCAGCAACACCTTGGCTTGGGAGTCATTTATGAATTTCTAAGTAGATTACCCTATTCCCTCCCGCTGCTGTGGTAGTACAGACTATCAATCATAATTGCTGTATACAGAATTTCCTATGAAATAGCCATGTATTGATGTTCTCAGGAATGATGTGGTGAATGCCTGTCTTGTATCATCTTCTTTAGTGGGCAGTCAACAACAATCTGAGAGAATGCTGAGATGTGTGAGAGTAATGGACATGGACTTCTGTACCTTCTTCTGGAGCTCAGATAATAAAACTTTTATTAAATCATAGAGCCGATATGCTGAAATAGCTATAGTGCAGCTCCACACTCCATTTGCACACACCCATCTGGTTACACTGAACTGGTAGAGAAGCAAAACAAAGAATTCTGCTAGGATTCTTCTTCTGCAGCTTCTGCAAGATAGATATGGTTCATACAACTCTTAGGCAGATATACCCTGAGAACAGCTATTGGAACATTTTAAAAGGCTGGGTGATCTGATAGTTTGTACTTATGGTCATCAGTATGATGCAACTAAGATATTTTGCTTGTTTTTATAGAGCAGGGCTATTGATTTAAAAAAGAAAAATGTCATATTTTTTTATCTCTGAGACACAGCAATCACAAAATGGGTCTTTTTGTATTTGCTCCTTATGTTGTGGAGACAATTTCTTTTTAAGGTATGCCTCTGTGGAAAGTATAGTTCAGTCATGTTTGAGAGGAAAACTTATTTTGCCAGAATTTTGGTTTACTTTGCAGTTTAAATTCCAGATGACTTTGAGAATGTCAAGCTGTCATCTCAACTGCCAGTATTAATATCACCTCTTATTTATTTCTACTGATATCATAAATATTAATAGAATTCCACATCTATGTTGTATTTTCCATTCATGAATTTCAAAGGCTTTAAACATGGTTAAAAATTCTCTTTCTTTTTGATGGGTAAAGGATTTTAAACACAGAATTTTTCACCCTTGATTGTTCAAAGGCTAACTTCAATGCTTGTTTGCAGACTGTATTTTTATGTATTTCTTGAGTAACAGCTTGAGTGCATGGAGATGAGTAATATCCATATTCGTGGTAGTTAAATAGTTTCATCTAGAGCCACCTGGTCAGGAGAGAAGTCCAGATTATTATGAATTACTCCTGGGTTCTGACTGCCTCTTCAATGGGAAATTATTTACCCATTTTGAGAGGCACTGAATTTAAGAACAGGAGATAAAAAGATTTCTCTGTGATAAGACTGAAGAGTTCTGAAGCCACTGGGTGTCACTGCTTGACTGCCTTTTGGTGTTATAAATATTTGCAATGGTCTGAGAGGACTAAATATAATCTGCAACAGCTCTGAGTAGTGCTTCACTGGGAAAATACTTAATTGCTGTTCAAGTAACAGAATTTGTTATTAGGATCACAAGTTCCAAACAGCTTTCTACTTTGCTTGCAAAACGGTGTCTTTGAAATACCTAATTTATTTAGACTGGCTTGTTTTTCTGGCAGCTTTTATAACACAGAATGTTAATTTGTGGTAGGTAATCAGGAGAGTTTATGAATACAGTGACACTGAGGCAGGGGGAAAAATAAAGGAATTTATATTAACTGAAATAATTTGTGCTTCCTTGTTGTTTCTATTTCTCTTCAGATTATCAGCTTACTAGGGCATAACTGTTAGGAAAAAAGGACAGAAACTCTGAATAAAAATAAATGAAAATGTAAAATCTTTAAAGATATGTGGCATTGGTTGTTTCCGTTTATGGACTCTAATTTTTAAGGCATAATTTGAACACTTGAGAGAGAATGGGGGCTGATTCTGCAACCTGAAAGCAAGATCTGCAATTCAGTGGCAGTTTGAGCTTAGCCAGGCTGCAGTTAGAGTTTCATGAAACCAATGGACCTATTGTACGTAGTATACATGATAGAAAAAACACACAAAGAAAAATGTTAATTGTCAATTTAAAGTGCTGTGCATTAATGCCTTATAACAGCATCGCTTTGTGACCTTGGGGTATTTAAAGTGGAATGATGGCATAGGCATAATAGAGGAAAAAAATCACCCCCTCCCAATTTCCCATTGTCCTATATCCTTTTTTTTTTTTTTATTTCAGAATTTAAAATTTAATTGGAACAAAATTCCATTTAAAAATCTTGAAATCCTGTGCAAAAGAAATTACTTTCTCCTCATATTGATAGTTTCTAAAATTCCGGTTAATACATGAACAACAGCCTGTGTCTCATTATTTAAGGTTTGGAACTAACAGTATTGTAACTAGCAGATCCAGTTCCTTCCTTCTCAGTCTGCATCAGTGGCAAACCAGCCCATTCAGTTACTATAACACCACAGGGTAGCACTGTTGCTCAAGCATTTTTAAAACTGTGCAATGAGTTCTCTTCCCCTTTTTTGTTCTATCTCATGTTGCACAGTGTTCTGATTCACAGCTAAAGACAGCACATTACTTCTTCCACTCCATATTCTAACAATAGGACCAATTGCTCCAGAAAAGTCAACTGCAGTTTCTCTGGACCCCCTTTAATTTCACTTTCCTCTTGTACACATCACTTATTTCAGTCTTCAGCATTGCTGCTTTGCTGAGAAAGTTGCAGCACCTGGCTAACTCACAAACCCTGGGAACCTCCAAAGCCCTGAGTGCTGAAATCAAAACCCATGTAAAGCTAAGGTAGTATTTCTGTGCCTCTCCTGGAGGGTACTGATCTCTTTTCCAGAGACTTCTCTACCAGTTCATTGGCAGATTCTCAAAAACAAGAGGCATAAGTTTCCATGTGGATAACAAGCAATTGACAGAGAATAGCTGTAGTCACTCCTCTGTTAGATTCTGCCTTAAACAGTCACCTGGATGACTGGAAAGGAGGCAGCAGGAAAAACAGTGTAGAATATAACTCAAATATTATTTGGAATATTAATTGCTTTTATATGTCTAACTTTAAACCCACATATAACCAGCTGAACTGTGCAGAACCTAACCTAAATTTTCTCTAAAGAACATCTGGGTCTGGGAATAAAAATCAAGAGTGGAGCTGAATCTGGGCTGGTATTGCTGTGGGTGGGTACCTTGCAGTATCAATACGGAAAAGAGAAACTCTTTCAAACTATTTCAACTTCAAGCAACACGGACTGGTAAGATATAGTGGTTGTGTGGACAACAAATATGGAATAAGGCTCAACTCCAGCACATAAACTGGGGAGCAGATAAAGGGTTGAGGGTAGCAGAAAGCGTTTCTCAGACAAGAAAAAGGAGAATCCCTGACATGTTAGAAATATCTCAAAAATAAGCAAAATGAAAATTGCCAAGCTTTGTATGATTACATAAGAAACAGAGAACCCCCAAGAAAGGAAATTCCTCACAATAACTATAGACTGAAGTTATGTATGCAGTAGGAAAATATTTGAATGCATTGAGGACTGAAAATCCTAACCTTTCAAATTGGCTTCCCTCCATTAATCCTTGCAAATACAATAAATATGGCTGTGGACATATCACAAATGAATTACAGGGACATGTCAAGACAGACAGATCAAGCATCATAAAGGTGTAGGTACAGCACAAACATACTTGAAATTACTCTCGCAAGTGTTAGAGCACCAAGAAATACAGTAAACAGAGTAAAGAGAGCATATATACTTTGAATACACAATGATGACTGCTTCACTGTGTTGTGGTTCTAAAAATATATGTCTTCAGTATACAGCTTTTTAAAGGAGATTTTATTCAAAGGGCTTACCAAAAAAGAGGGAAACCAACATTTTATTTCCACAAGAAATTTAAAATTTTCAGCAGTTTTTCTTTGTAAATGCAATGAAGTCAAGAACAGAGATTTCTTGAAAAACATTTACTAAGAAAGCAGTCCACCCTAAATGCTTCCTTCCAGTTTAGGCTTTTTGACACTAACATATATTTAAGGTACACTGTTCTAAAGAACAGATACCACAAAGGGCCAGAGGACCCTTCATAAAGCAGAACAGAAGTTATAATAAACACTTAACATCTTGGTGGAAAAAACTGCCAGTCAAAGAATTCACTACAATTTCAGTAATATTTAAGATTAATGATTATAATCTGGATGTTTATCTAATTCTACTACATATGATCTTCTCTATATTGTTAAATTCATAGGAAGAACCCTCTGAATTAGTGCTTTTATGTTCGCCATTCAGGCTTTGATTATTTCACTCCTTAAGTTTTCCTGCATTCACCTGATATTTGACCACTTGAATTTGTTAGTAGAGAGCAATTTACCAAGTCATAAAATATTTTCATGTTTGATTGTGTTTATTTTCTTTCTTAAAATCCTTTCTTGGACTTTAGACTCCAAAACCAGATATGAGATTTTTGCCACATTCACAATGAAATCTCTTACAATTGATAATACAACCTTTTTCTTGCCTTTTCTGTGTTCCCATGATCTTTCAAGGAACATATTCACTTATTTTCCCTCTTATTACATTCACCCTTGGTGACTACTTAAAGATTTGGATGTATCAGATTTGAAGAGTTCTCAGGCATTTTACTGTTGGTGAAATTGCTTTTCTCAAAGGAAAACTACTTCAGCATAAACCCCTAAATTACTTGACTGAATTCTACAGTAGTTAAAAAAAATGAGTGGTCACTGATTAAAATATAAATAATTGCCTATGTTTGCATGACGCCCCTTATCAATAAAAAAATTATTTTCAGAACTGCAAGTTCACAAAACAAGAGCCATTCAAAGACAGAATCACCTTTGTTTTTTCTTTTTAATTAATTAATAAACAAAATAATAGGAAGGATTGTTGAATCTTTTTCTGAGAAATTCAGGACAAGAATTAAAGACTGGCCCACTCAAAATAAGAATGAAGCACACATATATAGCAATTATAGCCATTGGAGCAAAATGCTGAAACAATTGAAGACAGAAGCAAAAGCACGCAAAGCATGGTGATCTCCAGTCCATCCTTCCTGACTCTCCAGTGAGAGCATTACATCATCCCAGTTAAAGATGACTCAAATCAGTGAGAATGCAATGAAGTGGGAATTACTGCTAGCAACAGCTACTTTCTCAGCTGTTTTGAAAAAGAATGCATTTTGTAGAGCTTATTTAGAGTTAGTACCATTCCTTTAAAAAACTCTCTAGTTTAGTGCATGTTTTGAAACAAAATAGAAATATATATATATTTTTTTTTTTTTTATTTTTTTTTTTTTTTTTAAAGCCTGACAAGACCCTTGGTTGTCTTTCTAATTTTCCCTACTTGAAACAGGGTAAACAAATCAGAAGTCTTCCTATTTGTAGGGACTAGTATTAGCACAGCTGTAATTATGCCTGAAACCAGAAGGAGCTGCCATTGAAATACAGGATTTGGTGTTTTGTCTCAGCACCCCTTTATTTTCCTTACTGAGTTGGAGACTCTTTCAAGCAGGCATGTTCTTACTGTATTATTAAACTCAGAAAAATCAGCCAGTGATATTATATCTGGTACAACAATAGATACATAAAATTTTGGTACTGCAATATAGGTCTCCTTACAGAATCTGTCCCTTCAGCTGAGGTCTGCTCCTGAAAGCACCTAAACCAGTACCATGCATTAAAAAAGTTTCTTACTGCATGCACTTTTTTACTCTATAAAAATGTTTTTGTTCTACGTATAAAACAACAAATGTTCTTCTTCCTCCCTCCCCATTCTGTCTGGCTCCTAAAAATAAATCAGAATGGTTATGTACATTTCCATAGACTGCTGCAATTTAAAAGATTGCTTTATATCAAACAAATTTTCACTTAGACCTTTCCAAATGCATTGTCTTTGGAATCTATGTTAAATGATGTTTACGAATAAGCTGTAGTTCTTTCACAGTTTTGCACCAAAATAGCAAACTAGATTCAGGTTTTTTTGAACATGTTTTGGTATTATTCCAGCAATTAAAAAAGTGGTAGCTCTGATGTGGTATGAATTTAAATATAGTTAGGTGAAGATGATGATTCTCAGCTCCTAGGCCAAAGTGTTTCTATTTTTTTAATAATAATCTATACAAATTTAGAGGCAATTTTGTTTCAGAGAGCATACATGTATGTACATGTAGCCTACAACACCTGTTTCTAAGCATTCTTCTGTGGTAACTTCATCTTTGGCCATGGAGAAGTCAGCTAACTATAGCCATACACAGTGCGGCTTACATAGGAGGAGGTGTTAGCTCTCTCTCTTGCTTCTTTTAATCATATCACTACTGTTCTGTGCCCTTGATTACACAAAGGCTTCGCCACACAGGTTCACATCCTGTTCCACCCTGTTCATGGAAGCTGAGGTGTTCAGTTAGGCACATTTCGCTTGAAAATTGATTTTGAGCTCAGCACGTGATCCATTTGAGTGGGGAGAAGAAATAACATGTAAAAGTGCATGCTCAGCTAATCATAGTGGATGTAAGTAAAAACAATTGAATTGTTTGGGGGAGAAAGATTTATGAGGGGATTTAAGCTGCAGTCTTAATTGGATAAGGGAAATAATTACAGGATGCCAGTGCCAACAGAGCAAGTATGATTGTTCACAAAGTAGCAAACATGAACAGTATGTGCCTTCCTTCCTACAGCATGAAAAGCACCATCCCTGTCTGAATTTAAAATTTGTTCGTTTGTCAGCTCAGACTCTTAAATCTTTATTATCCCATTTTCCCTTCTAAGTTCCATTTCTCTAAGGCATTTAAATACATGTCTACTTTTAAGCCTAGAAGGGCTGCTGTTGAAGGCAATCTGAATTCCAAATTAGCCATATATATTTTAGTACTCTGCCAAACAGGAGCTTTGAATAACAGCATCAAATAGTTGGACATTTTATTCCCTTTACATTGATTAACCTGAGATGGGTGTATGTCTCACAGCTCCTGCAGTGGCTGGTCCATTTGTCACACCAACTATTGACCATCCTGTGTTCTTTAGGGATGGCAGCGTGCAATAATATGACATCAGGAAGAGTGATTTATTGTATCATTTTTCTGATTTGTGGAAGCCACAGTTTCTTATATTCAGGGCCAGGATTTGATAAAAGCTCTACTGTAGTAGTTCCTAGTATTTATGGTGCAATATATCCAGAAGGGTTACCGTTGCCATCATGTTGCCTAATGTGTTTTTCCTTTTGACTTTGAAATACATTATCCTGCTTGATATAGATGGAAAGGCCTGACTCGGTGAAGTCTACTATATAATGCCATAGCCAGTGGCATGTTGAAAATTAATTATAAAAATCACTAAGGGAAATTAAGTGCTCAAGAAAGGTGAAGGCTTGAAGTCCCTGCACATGCAAGTCCTTCAGCCTTTTCCTTGGGGATGCACCTATGGGATAAGGCCGCGTGAACTTTCTCCCACTGCCTCTCTACCATCCTTCCACCCATATGGAGCCATTGTACCATTGCAAGAAGAAGGTTAGTTCTGGTTTTTCCACCTTTAATCATTGACCTTTTATTGAGACAGCAACTGACTGAAGTAAATTGTTTTGGTGTTTTTTTTTCCTGTGAAAGCTGTCTACAAAACTGCAGACTGACACCAGCAATTCTTCACATAAAACACAGGACACTACAAAGGACTTATAAGCAGGAAAGTTTCCAAAGATTGATAGTCAATACATTTTTTAACTCCCTGGGTACCAAGCAGCTTTAAGATAACCTGCCGCTTCTCACATTTCATTTCAGGCCAGGGTAGTAGATAATCTTTTGATCAATTCAAGTTGCATTACAAACAACAGCATTCTCTCTATGCTGGGGACAGGAGGGGCTCAGAGACCCTAAGGCAAAGTCTTTCAGTACTTTTCAAAAATCCCTTCTGGATGACATGTGCACCTCTGTAAAGCACTAGCACTTCTTAAAGTTCCATTACCATGTTCTGTTACATATGAGCTATGTACCTTTTTCCCAAGAGGCATCAAACATTGAAAACAGTATTGCATTAATACATACTGTACTTCTGCACACTGAAAAGTGAAGTAATCAATTTCCCTCCAAATACCTTCTGTGGAATTTTATCTTCCACACTTACACATTTACAAAGGCCAAGTTTCCATCCTTTAGAGCCCATAATACAGTTAAATAATAACTAGTTTATTTCTTTAATCTAGACTTTTTCATAGGTTTTGTTTAGGGATTTTTGCTCCTTTTAAGCATAATCGTCCTGAGTCCCAAATTAATTTTGTCTACTCATTGCAATAAAGATATAAGGATCAGTCCTTATGTTTTATTTTAATGAGCATTCAGATGATACTCCCTCTGCCTATTGCAGAAACCAGAACTCCTCCAGACTTTGCCTCTGAGAAGTGGTGGTTTGAATTTGAATGCTATGTGCTACCTGCTGTGCTTAGTGCATCTCCAAAGTTAATGACTGCTATTTTTGCCCAATTGCTTTCTGCTTGTGTACTGTGTGGAAAGAGTTGCAAAATGATTTTAAATATTTAAAGAAGTAGGAAGACAGCATATTATGTGATAAAATTGCTATACCTACTAGAATATCTGCATTTTCATTACATCTGAAGGCTTCCAAATCCTGTGGCACCTTGTTCTTAAATAAAACAAGCTATTAACAGACAAAATATTACTTGCATGTAAAAACTAGTCAGTTTTGGGCAACACCTTCCCATGCTAAGGTTGAAGTAAATGTACTAGACATGAAGAGTTCTGAGCAGCATGGAGGATAGTAGGGAAAAGGTATGTTACAATGATGAGAAAACATTACAAATCTTTACAGAGAAACAATAAATGTTTACAAAGGAGACAGAAGGAAATGAGAGAGAATAGAAAACTACATGTGCTAGTTGAGGAGTGGTTACCATAGAATCATAAAATGGTTTGGGTTAGAAGGGTCCTTACAGTTCATCTTCTTCCAACCATCCTGCCATGGGCAGGGACACCTTCCACTAGACCAGAGCCTCATCCAATCTGGCCTTTGAACACTTCCAGGGATGGGGCATCCACAACTTCTCTGGGCAACCTGTTCCAGTGTCTCACCACCCTCACAGTAAAGAACTGCTTCCTAATATCTAATCTGAACCCACTCTCTTCCAGTTTAAAGCCATGTCTTATCACTACATACCCTAGTGA
Organism: Platyrinchus mystaceus; assembly: GCA_035041135.1. Lineage (NCBI taxonomy): Eukaryota > Metazoa > Chordata > Aves > Passeriformes > Tyrannidae > Platyrinchus > Platyrinchus mystaceus. The sequence goes on from JAWWLV010000088.1 coordinate 82,859,342, forward strand.
AAAGTCTCCCCAGCTCTCATGTAGGCCCTCTTTAGTTACTGGAAAGCTGCTGTAAGGTCTCCCCAGAGCCTTCTCTTCTCCAGGCTGAACAGCTCCAACTCCCTCAACCTGTCTTCACAGGAGAGGTGTTCCAGCTCTCTGACCATCTTCATGGCTCTCCTCTGAACTTGCTCCAACAGGTCCAAACGTTTCTTATATTGTAAACCCCAGAGCTGGATGCAGCACTCCAGGTGGGGTCTCACAAGAGCAGAATAGAGGGGGAGAATCACCTCCCTTGACCTGTTGACAGTGCTCATTTTGATGCAGCCCAGGACACGGTTGGTTTCTGGGCTGCAAGTGCACATTGCCAGGTCGTGTCGAGCTTCTCAGCAACCAATGCTCCTAAGTCCGCCTTCTCAGGGCTGCTCTCAGTCCATTCTCCTCTGTCCAGCCTGTGTTTGTTTTTGGGATTGCCCAGACCCAGGTGCAAGACCTTGCACTTGGCCTTGTTGAACTTCATGAAATTCTCACAGGCCAACCTTGCAAGCCTGTCAAGGTCCTTCTGGATGGCATCCCTTCCCTCTAGCGTGTTGACTTCACCATGATCTTGGTGTCATCAGTAAACTTGCTAAGAGTGTGTTTAATTCTATCAGGGCTTTCGCTTTCCTAACCTGATCCCTGGCTGCTTTGGCAATTTCTTTGTATTCCTTGCTTCCACCATCTGTAGGATTCCTTTTTGTGTTTGAGTTTGTCCAGGACCTTCTTTTTCATACACACAGGCTTTCAGATATTTCTGTCTGACTTCCACTTTGTTGTCATTGCTCCTGAGCTTGGAGATGATTCTTGAATACTAACCTGTTTTCTTGGGCCTCTCTTCTCTCCATGGGAATGGAGGCTTTATTCCATGGCATGTAGCAGGCAGATCCCTGAAGAGTCTGCTCTTCTCATGGCCAGGGTAGGGGGATTTCTGGCCATCCTTGCTGCTCTAAGGATCTTGAACTTCACCATTTTAAGATCACTGTAGCTCAGACTGCCCCTGAGTTTCACTTTTCCCACCAGACCTTCCCTGTTGGTGAGAACAGGACCCAACATAGCACTGGTTCTTATTGGCTCCTCTCTCACTTGCAGAAGAAAGTTAAAATCAATGAATTCCAAGAACCTCCCGGATTGTCTCTCCAACAGATTTTGGGGTGATTAAATCCACCATGAGGACCAGGACTTGTGAACATGAGGCTGCTCCTATCTGTCTATATCTGTCATCTGCTCAGTCTTCCTGTTTAGGTGACCTGTAGCAGACCCCCAGTATAACATCACCTGACCCTGCCCTCCATTTAATCCTGATACATAAGTTCTCAGTCAGCTCTTTATCCATCCCTATGCACTCCAGCTGGTCACTGACACAGGGGGTGACACCCCCTCCTCATGTCCCCTGCCTGTCCTTTCTAAAGAACCTGCATCCTCCCATTCCAACACTCCAGTCACAGGAACCATGCCATCACATCTCTGTGATTTCAGTAAGATAACAGCCCTGCAGGCGTGTGCACATCTCTAATTCCTCTTGTTTACTCCCTATGCTGCGTGTGTTTGCATAGGGGCATTTGAATTGGGCCTGTGATAAGTCTGACTTACTGGCTGGAATTCCTTTGTATTGCTCTTCATGTGCTCTCCAGCAGACATGTGATCCCTCTCCAGGCACTGGGCATCACTTGCTGACACTGGCATCAAACTGATAAGAGTGGGATGGATTGAGCTTCCCCTCCCCTGGCAACTTTATTTTAAAGCCCTCTTTCATTATGTAATGAAACAACCAGTTTGCACTGGAGAGAGGACTGAGATCAGAAAGCAAAAGGAAATTGTAAGATCAAAAAGAAAGATGCCGAGTAAACTGGAGTGTGAAAATACTAGGCAGTGAAGTAGAAGACAGATGATAAAAAAAGGAAACTTCAGCAAACAGCTAATAATGGAGAGTGAGAAACAAAGTTAGAAATAAAATAACAAACCCAGAGAAAGAAATTTTCAAACAGGAGAGATTAGATCTAAGGGGGAAACAGTCTATTCATCCCTAGGAAACAGGACAACTTTCACCATGCTCTAATGGTGGTAGCAATGTAGAAACTGCTAGTAGGGAAGATGAGTTGTGCTGGTTTTTGCTGGGGTAGAGTTAATTTTCTTCACAGTGGATGGTATGGGGATGTGTTTTGGATTTGTGCTAAACACAAGGTTCATGATGTAGAAATGTTTTTATTGTTGCTGAGTAGTGCTTACACAGAGCCAAGGGTTTTTCTGCTTCTCAGACTGCCATGGCAATGAGGGGGCTGGGAATGCATGGGAAGTTGGGAGAAGACACAGAGGAGACAGCTGACCCCAAGTGACCCAGGGGATATTCCACATCACGTGGTATATGGACATACCCTATGACATAATTTTCAGTATAAAAAAACTGGGTGGGAAAAGAGGAAGGGGGGCACGTTTGAATTGATGGCATTTTTCTTCTCAGGTAATGATTATGTGTGATGGAGCCTGGCTTTCCTGGAGATGGCTGAATACCTGCCTGTCCTTGGGAACTGGTGAAATAATTCCTTGTTTCGCTTTGCTTGTATGTGCAGCTTTTGCTTTCCCTAATAAACTGTCTTTAACTCAACCCATTGTTCTCTCACTTTTATGATTCACTCCCTCATCTTGCTGGTGGAGCGACTGTGTGGTAGTTAGTTGCCGGATGGGGTTAAACCATGACATAAGTGGAAGGATCACTTTTTTCTTTTTGTTTTTGGTATGATATATACCTGCTGTGGTCTTGTGAAAAACAATTTTTTACCAGGTGATGACCTTTGTATTACTGTCTTTTCTATATTTCTAGCTCCCTGTATTTTATTTAGGTTAATATTATTCTCTTCCCAAGAAGCTTCAGGTGTTATGTTTTAATTTAATAACTTCTTAGATTAAGCAATTGTGATTGCCTTCTGCAGCAATCTAGTTATGATCTAGCTGATATCAATTGCCATTCTAATAAAAAATTTCACTAATGGACTCGATTTCATAGGCAGAGAAGAGTCAGACAATCATGACTGCTGAACTAAAGATGCTACCACTTTCCCTTATACTGAATGGGAGTCACTTTCAGGTACTTTAATTTCTAGAGAAAGATCTCTGGACCCAGAAAAGCACTTTTAAGTTCAGCTACTCTTGGTAGTTTTCATCAGAAGAATCTCACTCTGAACTCATGGTTTTGTAACCAAGTCCAAGGAGCTGGGGATGCTTTGGCTCTTTCTCTATTGTGCAGATCTTCTGTTTGACAAGACCATTTATTTACTTAGGTCTTTAAAAAGGTTATATGCCATTTACCTTCCTGTTCTCATCATATCAAGATACAAAATTTACCTTCCAGACTGCACTAGAAGGATATCAATCTGAAATATCGAGATCACTTTAAAGTTAGCCAATGTGGTGAAGACTGTGGTACCAGCAGCTAAGATTTCCACTCTGTTCCCTGCTTGAACATCAGAATGTGCCATCTGAAGCACACAAATGAGTCTTTGGCAACCAACTTACACTGGGCATATAGTTTTCATATGTCCAAGAAGCTTTGTGCTGATCCATAGTGAAATGAATCCCAGAATGGGCATCTGGACTCAGCTGTTTCCGTTTTTCTGCACCAGGCTTTAGACTAAAGCAGGTGGAAGAAACAGCTGGAAACCTTCTGGAGTGTCTTTAATAAGCATTTCCACCAGGCTCAGCTGCACAGACCCTCTCTGGCTGCTAAATTCCTTTCACTTGAAATTTATATAAAGGATTAGCAGCTGCCAAATAAGCATAAGACAACTGCAACAGGTGATGAGCCTTTCATTTTTAGCAAGAAAATCCTAATCAGTCTGCTTCTGAGATAAAGACTTACCACAATTCACTTCTAATACTAGAACAAGATGTGTGGATTATGTCCGAGATCCGCAATTACTTTCTGAGTGCTATTTAGCATTTGCAGAACATAAGTATGCTGAAACCTCTCCTTTCTAGTGTTGGTTTGCATATTTCAGTCCCTGCTTTGTTAACACTGTTGGAATATGCTAATACCTTGATTAATGAACTTCAAGATTCTGTTCCTGATAGTCTGCAGTTTGCTTGAAATCTCACAGGTATGAAATGCCAAGCTGAGGCTGAACTATGTCTCTTCATAAGACTTCAAATTGAGTGCCAGTAAAATTCTTCACTGGCTACAGAATTATACAAAGGATTTAGTTAAACGTGTTTTGTACCAACTGTAACATTTTCTCATGGAGGTTTTAAAACTACTTTTACTAAATATTTATATTCCAGTTGAATTCAATGGCTCAGTGAGAATCAGGTATTATAAAGAGCCTTTAATCTCCACACAAAGATATACAGCAAGAGAAGTAGAGAGGAATACAGGTATGCTTTAAAGTTGTTATCCTGGAGCAATCAATATGATTTTAAGCTATCATACAGTAGAGGGTGCAGGGCTGTGCAGTTCTCCATTTGCACCACTGCTCGTGCTCTGTGCTCATAGCTGCTACTGGGCTTTGGCATACCATGGTGTGGTACAGGAGCTTGTCAGAGAAAAAGAGTCTTTCATTTGTCTGAAAGTACATGACTGTCAGCCTGGAGAAGCTGTTATGGAAATAGTTGATAGTGTTATCATAACAGAAAGGTTGGGTCCGTGTGTTGCAGTAAGGAGTTTGCAATCATAATAAAATACTAGTTGAAGCGGGCATTTCATAGTTTAGCCTTGCTGAAATTGCATCATAAATATGTCATGTGCTGCTATAAGAACAGTGACAGGACTTAGTAAAGTTATTTCATCCCACTTTGTGTGTATTTCTGTATATGCACATACGTAGAAATATTTAATCTGAAAAATGGACTTACATGAGCATGATTACCTACTCATAAATATTTCATTGCTGCAGATATGGCCCTTTTGCCTCTAATTGTTGGTAAAGCAAAAATGATTACTCTCTTTATTTACTGGGATGCTGACAGCATGTAATACTGATTGATCTTCAAATATGTTTATAAAGCACAGCGGATTTGCTACTCTTAACCACTTGAAAAAAGTGAGCATAGAATTAGCCTTGGAACACATACACCGCAACAATATATACAAGGAACAAGTGAAATACTCTGAAAACCAGTGCAGTAATTTGTTCTGCTGTCTGTCAGTATGACTGTTCAAACTCAAAGCCTTGCATTATTTCCCTACCTCCTGTCCTGATGTTGTGGAGCTTAATACTAGCATGTAAAGGTTTACTGGAGTACTCTTCTCTCCAGTTACTCAGGAAGTGAGTAATAAACCTCTTATAACAAGGTTTAATTGCTTATGCTAATCACATACTTCTGTGATATATTTTATGGCCTAGCTGGAAAACTATAACAAGCGTCATCGAATAAGTCTGAGCTGAGCCTTCCCACTATTGTCTTTCAATTCTGTCTGCATCCCTTTCTGTTCCTCCCCCATCAAACACAATCACCAAGGCTCTCTGAGGTTTTTGCACATTTTCTCCCTAGTCAGATTTCTATGACAGATTATCTTTTCTGAGATGAAAATATTCAATGAATTCAGTGTAAATTCACAAATACTTTTAGAATATCTGAGCTATATTTTCCTGAGTTTGTTGTCCTCTACTTGTGAAAATGTAATATTCAAAGAATAATGTACATTCCCATTCACTTTAACACTTGAGGAATAAACATCGCTCCTAGTAAATGTATGGGTCATAAACATGTATTTGAAAACAAACCTGAAATTTTTAGAGAATCTTTGGATATACAGGCTCTATTAATTTCAATGATATGAACGTATCTTTGGTTTTTAGCATCTCTTTTGTATGTAAGCATTTTCAACTTAGCAAAGCAGTGGCTTCTATTTACAACATCACTGCACTTAAGGTGTTTGTGTTATCATTAGTGCGTTATTCCAGATAGACTGCACTTCCAGTGCTGTCATGAAATACCAGAATGAAGTTAATGTTATCCACAAATTCTGTTAGACTACTTTCAGGTGTATACTCAAGCATGATGTGTAGAAATACAAAAGCAGCAGAGAGGAATGTGAACAATAGTGTAAAATATGTTGTAGTGCAAATGTTGTGCTATGGATGCTTTGTTTCCCCTTTGCTCTGGGCATATCCTCATCTACTTGCAATCGTGTGGCATCCTGATAGCAACTACAGTGGTTACTTAATAGATAAATTCATACTTGACAAACACACATATGAACTCTCTAGATATTCTTGCTTGCCTCCTGGTCTCCTGTGTCACCTGCTGTGCTTTGGTATTTTGTTGCTCTTCAGCTGACTTTATACATTCACCAGCTCAATCTTAAGGGTATTTGGCAGTAGACCAAAGGTATAGAAAATGAACAAAGGCTTTTTGAAATAATGGATTAGGTCCTCAGTTCAGCTGCTTTGATTTATGCTAGCTGAAGTCCTATTCCAATATCATCAGTATCATCAATCAGTAAATCAATCAATCAATCAATCAATCTTTATTGCTGCAACTTTTTTTCACAGGAACTAAATGAAAGTCCTATCCATATAGTCACTGAAAAGGTCCTGCACTTTTGTGACGCTTTGGATTCAGGTGTTATTCTGTTAATGGTCCATAGATAACCATTCAAAATTCAAATTCTTAAAAAAAGAAATTAAAAAAAAGGAAAAAAAGGAAAAAAAGGAAAAAAGAAAAATAAATACAATGTCTATGGTAGAGCTACTGAAAACAATCTCTTGGTATCATTGTCATTTTGACAGCAGGATGAATATTTTAGAAGCAAACTTATGAGATCAGTCAAGTTTCAGTAACATTTGGATCTATCATTTATTTAAGGTTTGATTTTCCTCTAAGTGGCTAATTAGTGAAGATGGATGATTACAAATGGGTGCCCTTTCCTTGCGCATACCTAAATCTGGGTTTTATTAATGTGAAGACCATAACCCTTTGTGAAAACTTTCCCCTTGTGGGGCTAGTTATGATGCCACAAACAAAAAATGACATTTATAGGAGGTTCAGGTTCGAAGTAAAAGAAAATTCCTTTTGATACATAAGTATTTGAAAGAGCAGAATTATATAAAACAGAAGGCAGACTAATACAATGAGGCTATTGCATTGAATAGAGAGTTTGCTACCATTATGGATGAGTGCAAATGAAAATGGCAAGCAGTTCTTTCTTCAACAGTAAAAGAAGTGGTTAGCACCTTTCACAGGGAGAATAAATAGCTGAAATGATTTTAGCTCATTTTTGGAACAGCAAAGCTCTGTTTGATGTAGAAAATAAATAAGCAACCACCTTTTCACCTTCTTTGATCACTTAAGAGCCTCAATCCTCCAATTTCAAATTGCATAATTCAAGAGTAATACTAACCAGAGGAACAGAGTAAAATATATGTATGCATACATCTATATTATACTATGTATTTTAAAAGATGGGATTTTATTTTAAAGTATGGTACTTAAAACTACAGTATATATTTCTCACACATACATATATTCACATATACATACATATAAAAGTAGTGACTGAAAGGAGTCAGGCTTTTCAAATAAGTATACACCTTGTCACATGTTTGGGTTTTTTTACTGTGACAATTCCTAGGTTATAAATTTTGAAGTTATTGTGTGTGAAGCAACTAAAAAGATAGGAAGTTCAAAATAAGGAAGTAAAAAAGCGTACTTTCAATTTTTTACTTAACAGTGTGGGTGGGTCCCAAGGATTTCTTACATGACATGCCTTTCTGCAGTAAAGGAATTATGCTATGTCTCAAGCCAGTTCTTAACTGATATTTCAGCCCATTCGTGTACAGCACAGTCCTCACCTACCAAGCCCTATCTTATTCCCTCTGCTTTTAGGCAACTGCTGAAGATTTCTCTTTTTACAATTTACACTTTCATAAGTGTACACTTTCATGGGCAATAATGGATTTGCTGGTTTAAGATACTAGGATTAAGGAGAGGAGTTCAAGGATAAATTATCCAGCACACTCTTAAAACACTTTCTGAAAGGACATCTAACTCTAAAATGATGGTACTTAGAAGTATTGATCACTTTTAAAAATCTCCTATTGTTTTAATTTACAAAGCAACTGTTTCACACACTTTCACAGTGAAATGAACTCACTAAGACAGCTGGGATCCAAGGAAACTTCTACCACTGTCCCACTGCTTCCACAGGGTCCACCAAACTGAATCCAGAAGTGCCAGAGGTCACTTATATCACATAAAGCGTTATGATTACCAGCTCTCTTACCCACCATGTACATGGAGGAGCTGCCTATTGTGTCTGTTGGACTGCTCTGCAGCATTGCCATTCTGTCTAGTCTCCCGATAGATGGATCACTGATCTGCAAGAATGGACGCTGTTATGTTGCTAGGACTATGAAATCACTTGCAACTCAAATTGGATTAAGGTAAATAGACAATAAAAATTGGCTACAAATTCCAAATATGGACATTATAATCACAGAATACTTAGCTGAAACATACAGAAAAGTGATGTTACATCTAGTTGTGTCAAGATCTAAACTAGCATGTCTCTCCCCTCTTTTCTAAAGAGGGCTTGTTCCTCAAGTTATGCAGAAAGTAATCGGATATTCCTGTTTTCTGGCAATTACTACAGTCCCTTTTAAATGCCTCCATGATTGATTAAATTACCATGTCATTAACCTGTAGAGGGGTAAGTGCATTTTTCTGTTTGGTGAAAAAATATTTGTCACAATTTGAAGCTCATACACATGTATATTGGTACCTCACACCTTACACACACACCTCAGCATGATAAATAAGTGCAGCTCATTGCTGACTTTTGACTCAGGCCAGCTTGACAGTAATCAGTCACTTTGATGTGATAATGGATTTGTGGAGGCTGACCTTCAGCCATCCCTAAAAGAACACCTTGACAAATCACATGCAGACACTGCAGCTGAAGAAACCCCATGATTTTAAGGCAGTGACAAAGAGATAAGTGCAGATCTGTCAGGTCTTGTGGATTTGGCAAATGATTCTGTGGTTACATGACTGACACCTGTGTTCTACTACCACCTAAAAAAAATTACTTCCCTATCTTTCTGCCCAGGATCTGCAATATCTGTGCACTGTCTTGTAGCTACCTATCAGTGTTATACATGCTTGCTCTTCAGTGTGTAGCCAGATCATTTAATGACATATAACAAAATGTGACTGTTGCGGATATTTTGCGTTTTGTTTCATGCTTCCCTGTCTTGATGTTCATCACTGAGGAACTTTCTTTGGTGTGCTTTTCAACATATATTTTCAGGCCAATTTGAGTTACTTTTGATCAAAACTGTATGAAAAGATAAATTTGTTGTTCTGCAATTAAATTAATTTAAAATATTAATTATTAAAATATTAATTTAATTTAAAATGTTTTAAAAGCTTGGTTAGCATTGCACAGAAAGAAACGTAGCAAAGGACAATGTGTGAGAGCAGAGCAAGTTAAGAAAAAAGATTTATCTCCTTAGCCTGAGGGTTAAGATACTTCACTGACTATCAGCTTGAGCAAATATTAAATTTTCTTTTTTATATTTGAAATATAGGACAGCATCAGAAAAGCAACACAGAACATATTTCTGACCTCTTGCCCCACTTGTCAACTCAGCATACTGGATAAGTGACTCACATGAGAAATGGCAGTTCAAAGAGCAAAGGATTTACTAGGAGGTAGAGAAGTCTGACATCTTTCCATTCGTGTTAGATATGTCCATTAATGTCTTATTACCTGCTCAACTTTGTAGCTGAATCCAGTCCTAGGTTTCAAGAGTTTTTTGGCAGAGGAAGGGATTTTCCCAGCATTGGGGTGTTTCCCATAATTTGGGCTTTTATCTCTAAGCAATTTGAATAAAGGGATTTCTTTCCTCTCTTTGTCAAATCAAATTTCAAATTATGTCTTATCAAATGCATGAAGGGAAAAGCTTGGAACCAAACTGAAATTTTGGTGACTAAAATATTTACAAGGGTAAAAATCAGGTCTATTATGAACTGACACCTTGAAAAAATTTGCTGCCATAACAGTGTCAGGAAAGGGAAAAATAAAAATGTACCTGCCAAACTCTGTAGTTTTTAAGTAGTATCCACAAGATCAAATACATTAGATGAAATGCTTCCTCCACAGTGTAAATCTGTATAACTTGTCAGTGGTGTTACTCGGTCTCCAGATGACCAGTCAGAAAGAAAAGCCTGGACTACATTCTGCCATCTTTACATCACAGTGATCATTTTGACAAGTCTACAGAATGTCTAATTCAGTCCAACAGGGAAAAAAAGTGATGTCATTGGAAAAGTAAATTGGTAGCATTCTGCAGTCACTAGCAGTGGAAATCAGCCTAGTTTAATCAGTTGGCATAAAAAAAAAAATCTATAATTCAAAGTGAAACTCAATTCAGAGCAAACACCTGCCTTTTTCTCCAACTTTTCATAACATCGAGGCTACAAACTTCTGCTAATAGCTGGGAGTTCAAAAGAAAGTTTTACTGATTTGAATCTCAGGAAGATCCAGTCCCCTGCTTCACTATATCCAAAGTTACACATTATTTATTATCCTTAGATGTAACTGTCTAAAACAATTAACAATATACAGTTAGCAAATACCAACTTAAAATACACCCTACACAGCTCAGAATCTTCCCAGAAACCAGTAAACATGCACATTATTAAAATCAATCCCAAATTTTCAAATCCATCTAATTACCTGTTCTTCTCTCTCATCCATGTTTCATGAAATCAAGGAAGCATGGTTATCTCAGATTCATGTCTCCTTCTCATCTCTATTACTCCCTTTAATGTGCCCCGGACCTCTCTTTTCCGTCTCCTTCCCCTTGATCAGGCATGTCCCATTTAATTTTAAACAGAAGCCACTCCCTGTTAGCAGAGTGACATTGCATTTATTAATATGCCACTGCATTTATTAATACATGCTCTGTGTGTACAGCATCAAAGATACTTAGGATCTTAACTTCTCTGTGTTAGGTGGCTAAAGGGTTTGTGGATGAGTGCTCAAGTGTCCAATTAAGAAACACATGAACTTCTCATAATACCAATAACCACTGTATTTACCTCACACTATTTGAAATATTCCTACTCTGAGGCAAGAATTTCACATTCATTCAAGATTTAAGGTCTATTGTAAGACTTTAAATCCATCTGAGCAGCAGATCAGAGAACAGATGTTTTTTCATTTTTCCTGACTCTTGGTATACAGAGAGAATGAGGATTTGATGCAGTCTTTTTTTCCCAAAGTAGCTTGTTCCCTACCATACATGTGGCCAGGAGGGAGTAAGGACTCTTGCTGAAGTTTCCTTCCGTATATCTATGCTTTAGCTGAGCTTACTCTGCTTTATGTCCATGGGGGTCAAGGGAGGTCTGTACCTCTCTTTAACAAAGCTGTGTCCAAGCTGCCCACTGGTAGCTGCAGATTGATTTAGTTTTTCTGTGCTTAGCTGTTATTCTTCTCTACATTAAATGCTTGTAGAAAAAGAGAGTTCTTTTCCACAAGTACATAATGATTTTGAAAGCTTATGTAAAGTTGTATTTTGGGACAACTTCTCATGAGAGTTATTACTGACACAGTACTGAAAATACTCTGTCAATAGAAAACCAAGCCAAACACACAGTTTTTTGAAAATACAGGCATGCTCAAGTGCACAATGTTTATTTTGTTTATTTTTTTCTGACATTCCCTGGCATTTCACCTTTAAGGCAGTTGTGGGTATATTTGCAATAGATTGCCTCTATATTAATCTTCCCTACATGATCATTTCACAGTTCTGTGATCATATTGAATTATGGACACACATCTCTGGAGCGTTCAAAAAAGAAACTCTTCTAGTATGATCTTCTGTAACTATAAGGGTAAGTAAAAGATTTTCACTCTGACTGGGTAGTAGCAAGTGGGAAATTTACTGTGGTTTAGCTGGGCTATGGAATGAAACATGGCATGCTAGACACCTCATTTATAAAAATGTGTGTAAGTATATATATATGAAAAAATCTGTCTTCACTGACAAATATTGACAGAAGATGAGTATAAATGCATGTACAGATATTGTTTTTCATTACAGCTATTAGATTTTTTTTTCTATTGGTACAAGTTAAGTATGAACTCTAACATCTTAGATAAAGATAAGATCATAATTTTATAATGTTGGTTTTGTTGTCTAGTGCTCTATGTAATTATAGTGTCTCTATGTAAAACTGACATCAAATTTACTTGGATATTTTTGGGGAGGCCCTTTGATCAACTCGTGCTTATAACTCAATTGTCTCACACGTACATGGTAAAAACAAGCATAGTGTAATGAAAAGTAGTCATGACTATGATTTATAAAATGAGGAAGTATACATAAATTGCTTCTGATGTTCTAAGGTCTTAATTTTTGAGAACTGCTGATTTGCAGAACTAGTCATGTGAGTAATGCTACACTCTCTCGTGGAGAACATATATAATAAAATAATGATTTAATATAACTGAATCACCTTGAGCCTCACATTAAAATAAACTTCTCGAGTACAGACCAAAGAGGTACAGTGAGAAAGAGGTGAACCTCAGGTTGGAGAAAGATGAACCAAAGGAAGCATAAAAAACAGAGTAAAAATTACTAATTGCATCAGGCCTAAAAAAGATAATTAATGATATAGACATTTACTATTTGGTTGTCATACAAAATAAAGAAGTGATTAAAAATGGAAAAATTTGACAGCTTCAGTTAGCTTTGAAATTGTTTCTCAACAATCTCAACCAAAAATGCTTAAGATTTGCTTTCAATTCTTTGAAGCACTCTGGGACCTTCAGAGACGCTACTGAGATGAATTCCTGGACTATAGAGCTTGTTATGAAAATATAGCATTGGGATTAGTGGGAATGGTGGCAGTCCTCCATGTCCCATTCAGCAGGCTCTGTCAAAAATGCACAAGAGTAGTGATGGAAAGGTATTAGTACTGTTATGTTTTGCTGCTTGCTAAAGATGCAAATATTGGTTTATTTAGACCAATGGAGAATATTTTCTTTTGCAGCTTTTACAGAAGGAAAAAAATTGAATGGAAAAAGAGATTTAACTCTTTTAGAGAGGTTATTCTACTAAACTCTGAAATTTGACACAGCCTTAATGACTGAACAAGTTTCAATTGACTTCTATGGATGTATAGAAAACAAGGAAAAGATGAAGACTGTTCATCTGTTAGTTGTTGGAAAAACACCAGGAGCAAAGTCAAAATATCTTTTTAAATCAGATACTGAACTTTTTAAAAGGTCAAAATGGAGCTGAGTATATGATTACAATTAAAATCTGAAAGCTATTGCTTTGCTTTCTCAGTGGAAAACCAAATGCAACCTGCTTCTATTGATTTGCTTCCTACCTGGTCTTTGAACTGGACCTGATGAGCAGATACTATTTTACTCTACAGTAGCTCTCCAAATGATGGTTCTAATGGGTTAAAAATGAAAAGTACTATCTTGGTAAAAAATATTTTCCAGTGCTACCTAATTCCTTATGCTAGAGGATGAATATGGCCACACTGATAGTGAGTTATCTGAAAAGGGAAAAGCTGGAACTTTAAATGTAAAGAAAAAAAAAATGTGCCACCTTACATGCCACTTGATAATAATTTCTAGCCTCTAGGCATAACATATTATATGAGCTAAAGATAAATCTTATTTTGCAAAATTTTCAGAGGGCTGTGATATTTGTCAGCCAAAAATTACTATTAAAATGAAAAAAAAAGAAATAAAAGCAATCAGAATTTATCTAGTGCAATAGGCCTGAGGATTACAAATTAATCATACTTTCTCTCTGTAATCTAATTTACAATTAGGTTTGCAAAGACTTCAAATTCTACACTGCAGCTACATATAAAAATCTCACTGATTAGGAGAATGTTAATGCAGTGGGGTTTTTTTAGGTTTTGTTTTGGTGTTTTTTTTGGTTTTTTTTTTTTTTTTTTAGGGTTTCAAGGAAAATCTTTCAAGGTTTCTACTGAGCAATTCTGGAGATAGGACAGGAGCCTGAAAGTTTAAGTAATTTGTTTCCTTTCCTGTTGATATTTTCATGGACTGTGATGTGATAGAACTACAGATGCCTAGGAAGGAACTTGTTGTGGCTGACTGCTCTAGGTCATTTTTGAATTCAATTACAGAACATTTGCTTTGGTGGCAGAAATGGAGAAAATGGAGAATCTGTGCAGAGTAGCAACAGCATCTATGATGTATTATTGAAATAGTTTATACCAGGCCCTTGGTGTGCAAATGGCCCATGGGAGTGTTAATTAGCACAGCTACTAAGGAGCTTTAAGCTAGTTGCTTTTTATTAGATTGTTTAGTCCAACTTAGTAAAGATTTGTAGACTTTAAAATATCTATATATTCTAACACTTTGCAATATATATTAATCTTCAAAACACAGAATCTGCAGAGGTTGTCAAGGAGTAAACTCTTTTATTTAATTTACAGAAGCCTGAGAAAACATAATTAATACAGATATAGTTAAGTGAATAATTTAATGACTTTTTTTCTACTAGAAAAGCAACACAGAAAACAAATGTTCTCAGCAGGATGAAGTATTTCTGGGTAACAATATTATACGATTTTTAATTTACAGATTATATTTTGGGTGATTAATATTGTCAAAAAGATAAATTATCTCCTTCAATATAAATATAGATTTAGAAAACAGTACTTAAGTGTTTTACCCAGTAGTTGTATATCATTGTCAAATGTAGAAAAAAACCTCAGTGATTAAAGGCACAAAGTTCTGCTATACAGCAGCACAGTGCTGACTAATGTACAGTTTACTTGCAGGCTCATTATTATTTTTTATTTGCAAATTAAGCTTCTGCATCTTCCGTGTTGTTGCATTTCATGATCTTAGAGATAGAAATATACTGTCTCTTCTTTCTCCTCCAATGCTTCAACCTCCAGATGCTCTGCTTTCAAATGATTACTATGAGTATTAATTCCAGATGGGAGGAATCTGGAACTGTGTGGTATTGATTACCTGTCTCCTCATTTGAGTCACTTCATCTCTGTATTGTCTCTCATTTTTCTCAAAGGTCTGAAAAAGGTAAAAAAAGCTGATCCTCCCAATTTGTACCAGAGGCTATGATTTAGAAAAGCATTTTGACATGTTTTTTAAGTGTTTTGGTGGTGGGGTAAGTTAGGCAGGAAAGGGACTGAGGACAGGGAA
Organism: Platyrinchus mystaceus; assembly: GCA_035041135.1. Taxonomy (NCBI): domain Eukaryota; kingdom Metazoa; phylum Chordata; class Aves; order Passeriformes; family Tyrannidae; genus Platyrinchus; species Platyrinchus mystaceus. The sequence goes on from JAWWLV010000088.1 coordinate 82,874,517, forward strand.
GTTTCCACTGCTGCAACGGAGCAGCTAAATAGCTTTACAGTGTTCAGCCTCATAATGCCATGCTGGAAAGAGAAGGCTACAGCGAAAATTCAATTCTCTTTATTCCACTTCACAAATGAAGATGTGGGGTATAGAGAAGCTAAATCCCAGAGCCACAGAGCAATGAACGGCTACTCCCACTGAAATACATGGGAATTGGACACCTAGAAACACTTTAGAGTATCTAGGCTCAGTGACATGTTGAGATTAGTTTGAAAACTTGGGATAGAGGTATCATAAATGTAGCATTGTTGGGGTGTTTTCAATCTTAATTTTTACTCTTTAGGGGGAATTTTGGATTTGTCTACTATCAGCTGTACAACAGCACAGCTCCTTGTGTGGAATGCTTTCCTCCATTCACCTTATCTGTGACAAAGAGCAAACAGCTGTTCGTTTCTCTGCTCAGATGATTTTGGAGGATTTAAAAATATTCTTTAATAACATCCCACTGAAAGCTCTGGGACAATGGTAGTGCTATTAAGAAAAGAGATTAATTTAAAAACAGTCATAAAATGGAACTGCTGACTCATTTATATTCCTTAAAATCTACCTGACAACCAACTTCCCTACTTAGTAACAGCAGAGGAGAAAAGTTGAATAACTTGAATCTGATTAAAGTAATTCCCTCTCTGACCCTCTCTGCTCCGACTGTCAGCATTGCAAGCTGAATCTGCAAGTAACTTCTTTTTAATCCTGTCATCAGCTGTGAATTATGTTCAGTCTCAATCTTCTCTGACAACATGCTTAAATGCTTTGTTAGGTTCAGGCCTGTACACAGGCTATATGTGTAGCTGGTATTTGAGGCACTGGGGATAGAGCAAGGCTGTTTCAAACCCTAGACAAAAGAAGCAGTCATTCTGTGCTGACTTGCTCTCTGTCTGCAGCCTTCGAGATTAGTAGTTCTCATCATTCCCTAGCTATTTCTACTCATGGTCCAGAATATCTGCAGCCCAAATATCCTCCTATCCAGTCCCTGGAGAAATTAAGCAAAGCCTTGACATGTGTGACTCATGAGTAAATGGCTTAACTCCAGGTAAGACTTTGAACCAAACAGTATTTCTGCGTTTCATGAAAAACAAATGGCAAACATTTGCTTTTTCACTCAATCTAATACATAACATTCCTAAAATATTTAGCAATTTAGGGAAAGTGACCCTGCAGGAAAGGTGAATTAGCAGCACTGTGATTTAAAAGAAAGATTTTTTTAAATAGTATGATTAACAGCAGAGTATGTGCGGATTTTGGGCGTGTATCTGCCAGTTTAGGAGGCACAATTTCAGCATTTCCTGCTGCGTTCCTTTGGTGAGTGGCATTGTGGCAGAAGGGGACTACAGAAGAAAAAACTTCCTTGCTTAGACTGCCATCATGAAAGCCCATTCTCCCCATATTTGTGAAGAGGAAATTGACTGCCAGGATTGTAGCATCAGGCCCTAACTCAGTGCACATCATAGATTCTACTCTTTGGGAAGGGAGTTAATCTAAAAGAGGTGAGAAAGATACCGGGGAGGATTTACTGACATGCTGTCCAAATTGATGTGTAATTTAATATAAGGAAATATAAAATTAGCCTATCCTTCTAGGTAACTAGCAATAGGACAGTGGGAAACAGACTCAAGTTGTGCCAAGGGAGGTTCAGGGTGGATATTAGGAAAAATTTCATCACTGAAAGAGTGGTTAAGCGTTAAGTGGTTAAGTGGTTAAGTTAATGTGCTCCCCAGGGAAGTGGTGGAGTAACCATCCAGGGAAGTGTTCAAACAATGAGTAGATGTGGCAGTCTGTGATATGGTCTAGTGAACATGGTGGTATTTGATCAAAGGTTGGACTTGATGCTTTTGGAGGTCTTTTACAACCTTAATGATTCTATGATTCTATGATTAAGATCACCAAATTTGGAGCAACTAGACTTAAAATGGATGTCTTTCAGAGGTGAGTCAGTGGAGAAAATAGATTTTGGTACTCTGTTGTTGCTAGGAAAAGTGTTTGTCTCTCCATTGAGTAGCAGAGAAATTTTAGGGAAATGACCTGACCAACCTTAATGCTGTCAGCTGAATAGCTTAATTTGTTCAACTTTCCACTGCAGAAATACAAGCTAGGTTTCAAGGCAATAGGATATTAACTAAAACAGACTGATTATTTGTCTTTGCAAACTGCATGACTGATGATTACATTATACTATTTTCTACAGTAAACAATGTTACATATAATTCAGATTTGCATTTTCTTAGTTAGGAAGCTGAAAAAGTCCCTTTTCTGGATTCACTGTAAGTGGAATAAGCTGATGGACTTGTATTGCTTGCTTTCTGTTCTATGCAGAAACTGTGATGTGAGCTGTTGCTCAGTTCTTCTACAGAAAACTCAGTTTTCAATGGAAAAATGGGCTCTATAAAATCCAGCTGGTTTTAGATTTTTCTCCTTATAAATCATGTCTAGGTCAAGGGTTTCTGAACTCTTACAAGGGCAGCTGAAGAGAACACACAGGTACATTAGTAATATTTGCTTTCACTTACAGATCGTGATCTAAATGACAGATTTGGGTCAGTCATGAGGCAGAGGAAAAGCACAGGTGAAGGACTCATTCCCGTTAACCAGATGTTAATTCCTGGTCATGCATTCAAATAATACCCTACCATATATGGTGATTCCTCACATATCCCAAATTATGTGTATGCCAGGCCAGTTGGTTCTCAGAGATGCCAGACCCACGTCTGCGTCACCTGGTCTTGTCTGTGCAAGGACATCAGAGCTCACAACACTGGTGTCAATGATCAGGAGGAGCTGGAAGGCATCATGCAACAGGAAAGCTATGATGTAGTCACCATCACGTAAACTTGGTAGGATGACTCACATAGCTGGAGTGCTGCCATGGATGACTACAAGCTCTTCAGAAGGGACAGGCAAGGTAGGAGAGGTGGAGGGGTGGCTCTGTATGTTAGAGATTCTCTTGACTCTGTAGAACTTGAAGTCAGTAACGATAAGGTTGACTGCCTGTGGATCAAAATCAGGGGGAAGGCCAACAAGGCTGATATCCTGGTGGGAGTCTGTTATAGACCATCCAACCAGGATGATGAGGATGATGAATTTTTCTACAAGCAGCTGGCAGATGTCTCAAAATCTCCAGCCCTTGTTCTTATGGGTGACTTTAACCTGTCATATGTCTTCTGGGAACTCCACACAGTGGAGAAGAGGCAGTCTAGGAGATTCTTAGAGTGTATAGAGGATAATTTCCTGCTCCAGCTGGTAAATGAGCTTACCAGAGATGGGGCCCCGCTAGACCTTCTGTTCATAAACAGAAAGGGGCTGGTGGGAGATGTGGTGGTCGGAGGCTGTCTGGGACACAGTGACCATGAAATAATAGAGTTTTCAATACTCAGGGATGCAAGGAGGGCCATCAATGGAGCCTCTACACTGGACTTTCAGAGGGCAGATTTCGGCCTTTTCAGAAGACTAGTTCAGAGTGTACCCTGGGAAATTACCCTTGAAAACAAAGGGGTCCAGGAGGGATGGACATGCTTCAAGAAGCAAGTCTTGAATGCACAAGAGAAGGCCAACCCAGTCTGCCAAAAGGCAAACCAATGGGAAAGACAACCAGTCTGGCCGAACAGGGAGATTTTAAAGGAAATTAGGGTAAAAAAGAGAGCCTACCGATTATGGAAAAAAGGGCTGGCTACTCAGG
>JAWWLV010000088.1:82883794-82932273 GCA_035041135.1 Platyrinchus mystaceus
ATGGAGTCCCCCTCCCCCATCCCTTCAGCCGTCAGAAATGGCTCCAAAACATGGGATAAGGATCCAGAAGCTGGTGCGCCTCCAAACCGTGGAGGGTAGACCGCCAGTGAAATAAGTAACAAGTGGATGTTATATATCTCAAATTTAGTAAGTCACTGTCTCTCAAAACTTCTTCATAGACAAACTGAGACAAACAGGATAGATAAGTAGACCACAAGGTGGGCTGAGAACTGCCTGATGTGCCAAGTTCAGAGGATTGTTATCAGTGGCATGACCTCCAGCTGGATCTGTAATGGTGTACCCCAGGGCCTGGTACTGGGGACAGTACTGTTTAACAGTATCATTGACTACCTGAATAATGGGACTGAACACACCTTTGGCAGGTTTGTAGATGATATGAAACTTTAGAGCAGTGTCTGATACAGTACCCAGTTATGTTGCCGTTCAGAAGGGACACTGGCAGACTGCAGAAATGGGCTGAGAGAAGGCTCATGAAGTTCTACAAAAGAAAATGCCCAGTCCTGTAATTCAGAGGGAATAGCCTCATGCAGTGGTACACATTTGGGCTGAGTGACTGAAGAGCAAGTGGGCAGGAGAGGACCTGGGTGTCCTGGTGGACACGAAGTTGAACATAAGCCAGCAATTCACCCTTGCTGTAAAGGGTATCAGTGGCACCCTGGCCTATAATAGGAAAAGTTTTGCCAGCAGGTCAAGGGACGTAATTCTCCCCATCTACATAGCACTGGTGAGACACGTCTGGAGTCTAGATCCAGTGCAAGGAAAACAAGGATGTACTGGAGCAAATTGGAAAAGGGTCAGAAAGATGATTAAGGCACTGAACATGTGTTGTATGAGAAAAAGCTAAAAGAGCTGGAACCTGATGAGGGGAGCAGTAAAAAAGATGAATCCAGACCGAATCAGTGACAGGACAAGAGAAACAATAAGCACAAAAATTAATTATTAAAGTTCCACTTAAGGAAAAAATCTAAACACTGTACTGTGTGGGTGGTTCAACACAAAAACCCTGTCCTTCATCCTTCAAGATGTTCAAAACCAAGGTGGACATGGCCCTAAGCAACCTGCTTTTTGTGATCCTACTCTGAGCAGAGGGATTAGGCTAGAACATTTACAGAGTTGCCATCCAACCTCAGTGACTGATTGTGTGATAAGGCATTGTGATAGAATAATAGAAGGAGCTGATGTCTCCCAATTAATTAATACATCTGCAAATGTGCAGAGATCTTCACCTTTCCTGTTGTAGGCTAGCCTAATTTCAATAGTGCATCCTGTTCTGGTGCTCCTTTCATGAGTAGGAGTCATTATTTTTGTAATGGGAACAGAAATGAAAAATATCCATATCCCAACATTATCAGTAAGAATTGTGGAAAGAAGAAATGCAAAATAAAGAATGAGACCCAGCACAACTTTCCAACAGCTAGTATGTGTATACCTCCTCTCTGGAAAGTGCCATTTCCAGATCCAAAAGGAGCAGACAAGTCTGTTCTTCTGTGGACCTACATGCTGAGGACATGAAATATTTCACCCTTACTGTAATAAGGATTATCAATGAGACACTTGAGATATCTCAATGGCTTAGATGAACTACTTTACAAGTTGTTTGGGCATGTGATGGCCAGTTTCCATGAAAATCTCAAAAGATAATATTTTCTGAGAATTTCTGATGTTTATTAATATTCAGTTGAGGTGAAAGTATCACATGAACAGGCCTTAGAATGTTTCAGAGATTAACCAGGGAATCTTGAGTATTTATTTAGTGCTCAGAGAGATTTTCTTACAAAGTGATGCAGGCTTGTCTCTTTCTTACAGAAACACAGGTACTGAAGATTCAAATGGCTCATTCAAGGTAAGACAGGTGGCTGGCAGCAGAGAATGGCAATACCTTACTCCAGTGTGATAACCAGCAAACAGAAGTCTCTCTCTTATTTTTTTGTGCTTGTGCTCCAAGCTGAAAACAAAAAAAACTCTGTTGTACATTAAAACAACATCAAAAATTAATCTCTTTGCCCTAATTTAAAAATTTCCATATTAATGAGATCTTGGATAAGGCTTTTGTTTTACACTCAGGACAACAGTGATAGATAACAAAAACCCTTACTAGAACTGGCAACAGCAATTTCTTCACACCCCAGCTGTTCTTTGAATAAAGATAAAATTTCTAGCTTGTGGTACTGTGTTGACTAATGGAAACTTTCCTGGCTGAAAGTAAAGGTACTATCACTTGTTTGTACATAGGGGATGAATTACCCTTCTTCCACAGTAGAAGTAAGAGACACATCTTTTTTTTTTTCCTTAAAATAAACTTGTATCTTTTTAATTCCCCACAGATAGGAAGTGAAAAGAAGTCAGTTATAGCAGAATTTGTCATGCTGAGAAATGTATTACTCATCCTACCACAGTGGCAGTGTTTGATGCTCCACCATGAATGTCCCTGGGATTTCCTGGAGTTAATTTTGATCTGAAAAAGCCAAGAGGCTCTAAGATGCTCTTATCACAGACAGCAATCTCTGTATATTGCTTTTGATTATGGTTAAAAACCCCAAACATATGGGAGAAATACCACCATTTAAATATAATTTTGTATCTGAAAATTGAAGTAATTAAAGGAGCAATAGAGGCACAGGTCTTGGTTTTTGACATAAAGCTGGGGAATAAGAAACTCCGTTCCCTGAAGTAGCTGCACACTGCACATTGCCAGTGGGCAGTTTATTCCCAGGGTGCTTTTTTTAAATGCTATTGAGTGCACACAGCATTGTCCAAACTTGTTCATTTGCCTAAAACAGTACAGAAATCACAAACATAAACAGTCACAGAATGCCTTATATCTGCAGCTTGTTTTATGTATAGTAGAAATGCATCTGAACATCTTTCAGTGGTGCTGACCTTAGAAATATTTGGTTTTGAAATAATGATTAAAAATATGTGGACAAACATATTGCTTTATGGAGATAAAATTAGTGTACTTCATGTTTATTTTGGTCTTTTTCAGGTCAAAAGAATACTGTGCAACCTTCAGAAGCCTAACTAAATAAATGCCTGAGTGTTCAAGCTGCTCATGGCTTGGAAGGGTGCTCCCTGGGTCTGGGTGGATTAGTCCAGTGAGTGATGGTGAATGGAATTAAATCCTGCTGCTAGCCAGTCACAAGTGGTATTCTCCAGGATTCAGTCCTGTTTAGTATCTTTATTCATGATCTGGGCAAAGGGATCGATTGCACCCTCAGTAAAGTTTGCCGAATACACCAAGTTGGATGAAAGTATTGATCTGCTGTAGGGTTAGAAGGCTCTGCAGAGGGATCTGGACAGACTGGATTGACAGACTGAGGCCAGTTGTATGAGGTTCAACAAGACCAAATGTTGGTTCCTGCCCTTGGGTCACAACAATCCCATGCATTGCTCCAGGCTTGGAAAGCTGCCCGGCAGAAAAGGACCTTGGGGGCTGATATCCAGCTGAACACGAGTCAGGCAGTGTGCCCAGGTGGCCAAGAAGGCCAGTGGCATCCTGGCTTTTATGAGAAATAGTGTGGCTAGAAAGATCAGGGCAGTGACTGTCCCCCTGTTCTCCGCACTGGTGAGGCTGCACCTCAAATACTATTGTGGTGAATTGACCTTGTCTGGACAGCGGGTGCCCATCAATTTGCTCTATCACTCCCCCTCCTCAGCAAGACAGGAGAAGAAAAAACTTGTAGGTAAAAAACTTGTAGGTCTGGATAAGGTAATTTACTAAAGTAGGTGTGAAAGGTTTCACGTGCACAAGCTAAAAAAGAAACCAGATAGTTTATTCTCTACTTTCCATCAGCAGGTGAAGCTGCTCAGAAGTAGCCAAAACACTGGTGTGTTACCAACACCTTTCTAACTACCAATGCAAAGCACAGCACTGTGAGGGCTACTATGAGCAGAACTAACTTCATTCCTGCTAGATCCAATACTACTGTGTCTAGTTCTGGGCCCCTCACTGCAAGGACATTGATGTGCTGGAACATGTCCAGAGAAGGGCAATGAAGCTGGTGAAGGGTCAGGAATACAAATCCTATGAGGAACAGCTGAGGGAGCAGGTGTTGTTTAGTCTGGAGTAAAGGAAGCTCATGGGAAATCTTATCGTTCTCTACAACTGCCTGAGATGGCTGTAGTCAGGTGGGGGTTGAGCTCTTGTCCCAAGTAACAAGTGATAGGACCAGAGCAAATGGCCTCAAGTTGCACCAGGTAAGGTTTAGATTAGGTATTAGGAAAAAAATTCTTCACTGAAAGGGTGATCAGGCAATGGAACAGTCTGCCCAGGGAAGTGGTAGAGTCGCCATCCCTGGAAATGTTCAAGATGCTTGTGGATGTGACACTTGGGGATATGATTTAGTGGTGAATATGGTGGTGCTGGGTTAATGGTTGGACCCTATGATCTTAAAATTCTTTTCCAACCTTACTGATTCTGTGATTTTTTGATCAGACTCCAGGCTATCTGCAACACTGAGAGATCCAGGATTTTGCTGCTGCCTCTGAGAGAGCTGCCAGTGCGGGGACCTTCATCTTCAACCAGGGCCATCAAATTCCCCCTCACAGAGAATCTTGTCTCAATAACAGAAAAGCCCCTCCTGGCAGTTCCACTTCTGTGGTTCACTTTTCCTCACTTGACAATGAGATCAGGACAGTTTATATTACAGTGTCACAAACAGGGTAGGAATTTCTTCAAAAATATGTGATACTAGCAAAAATAGTCAGAGCTCTTAGCTATGTGGCTAGTATATATATTGCACTCATATTGCCTCTAGGCAGGCTGTGGGGCTTCATGAATTGTCACCTATTAGTAAACATGGAGCATGTTAACTTGAGCTCTGAGTTTGATTGAAATTCAATGATTCAATGAGTTGAAATTCAATGACTGCTGACATATTTAAAAAAGCAGGTCTCCAGATGCATCCTGTCATTTTTTTGATGACCTCACTGACAACTGCACAGAGCCACATGCCATGCATGGATGTAAACCTTTACAAAAGCATTGCATTATCTAACCTCCCTCTGTTGATCCAGGCTGTTCTCTTTTCTCCCTATTATACATATAATTGGAGCAGACTAACTGCCTTACAGTTCAGTATTAATTCTTGCTTAGTAATGAAGCTTGAAAATGTTATTACAATGGGGACTTTATTAAAATAGCATTCTGAAAGAATTAAGATATGAAGATAATAATAAAAAACACACCTCTAAGCCGCCACATCAAAATATTCAACACCTTTAGAAACTCGTAAAAAAAACCCCAAACAAACAACCCTAGAAGTTTTATTTTTCTCTCCCTGTTTGGAAAATAACATTAAAAAGCTTAATTTGCTTTCTCAAGGTCACACAGTTAAATAACTGACAGAGTGGCTATTGCAGGGTAGAAAAGCCAAGGTACTGAATGCTAGCAACCACAGGACTGGCACTAGTGCCTTAGGTCTAATCAGTGCTTGCCTACTCTTGGGATAAGTATAGCAGGTTGTTTCTTCCCTTTTCCCCTAAAGAACGAGATGATCTGCAACTTCTGCTGGCTGCTGCGAATTTGGTTTGCTGGAGCTTCGGTGGCTGAAAATGAACCAGCAGCAGGTGGCAGCAGTTTGTCACGCTTCCAGCCTCTTCTGGGTTTACAAGCAACAATTTCTGGCCACATAAACTGCTTTTTGCCTCCTGGATTTGCTCTGTGTTTCTGCAGAAAAGAGCTTTGACTCTTCTGGAAAGGTTTTCTACTAGACTTCAAAGAAAGCTTGGTACTGGGAGACTGCTGGTGATGCCAGGTATGCCCATTGTCTGGCACTGAATTACATACGCTGGTTTCATTGGAAGACTGCCTGTGTAGATGCAGAGAACAGTGGTGTTCTAGGAAGCTTGTGTACAATGAAGAAAAAAGAGGCATACAATTTTCTGTCAGTCTCTTGAGTACTACGAGAGTACCCTGAATTATGTCTGATGATCAGAATGACTTATGCAGATGTCTTAAGCAAGACAATAAAGCACTTAAATATTCCCTATGAGGTGAACCTATTAATTGCACTGCTTAAGTTGTATTCTGATGTAACTGATGCATTCTGATGCATTTTGCTGCATCAGAATACATGCCAATAATGTATTTTTTTGTTTATTTCCAATTAACATGCATGGTTACTTCCTCCTTAACTTATACTTTATAACAAAATGTCTCAAGGATGTGTAAGTTAATGGTTTTGCACTGAAATGGCTGTGTTTTTCATCTGTTAGCTACAGTTATTGTGTGCAAGAATACTGTTAAAACCTTAGTAAACATTATTAAGCAGAAAAAGAATGATGATGTTACAGTGAGCACTAAGCTGCGGACTAGTGGAATGATGCATGATGCAATGTAAGAACAAGGGGAAACAACAAAAGGAATTCCAAATTTGCAAGCAAGCAGAGCTTGTGAAATCTCTAAAGATAAATTCAACAGGATGAGGAGCAATTATGCACTTGCTGCAACAACTGCTTCTTAGTAGAACAACCTGGTTCTGTGAACCCTACTAAAAGCTCCTATTTTCCTGTCCTTACTAGGGAAAAAAAAAGGACAACAGTCTTCTATGCATACACATTATGATATTATGTAGAAAAGCAGTATAGGTAAAACTATGCACTTTCTAGTTTCTATTATTTTTTATAATTTTATCCACAGCATGCTTACAGCTCCATTCAGGGAAAGGGATGTTAGAACTGCATATGTAAAATCAATTTATTCTTACATTTTAGTAATAAATAATGTCACCCTTTTGTGCCTGGTATGAACAGCGTTTATTTCAATGCAGCACCTTCCCATAGTCACCTTGAACAAGTGAATTGGGGCATACTTCTTAAAAGGATTTTGAATCAAAGGCAACATGCCTTGCTAAATAGAAAACCTCTCTCCTACTAAACCAATATTCCTGTTTATAAAAGTGATTTCCAGCATGAATTTTCTCAGACTGGTTCACATTTCTTGATTTCTGTTTCCTCTGTTCATGGATGTGGACAGGGATTTGTACCTCCTCAAAGCACTCAAACTGACAGAGAGCAAATGCTGTCTGATATGCAAGTGAAACAGAAATAGCTCACTAAAGGGTTAGATTTTATTTTGCTTTTATCCTGGAACATTAAGGGGTCAAAAGATGCAAATGTTTGTATATTTCTATTTTGATATTTTTAATGCTAACAAGCATCGTCTTCGCTCCTCAAAATTGTCTCATCAAGCTGCCGTGCCAACCTGCCTCATCAGTGTAGACTGCAACAGTGGAAGTAGAGATTTTGGAGATTTCCAAGAGATTTCCAACATCTTTGTTGAAAGAGACTCTGCAGCTTTGCAGCAGCCCACACGTAGTGAAATTCAGGGGAAGAGTGAGGCACTGCTTTCCCTTTTTTGTGACTTCCCTTGTGTCTCATTCATCTTAGGTGCTGGAGGTGATAGGCTACTGAGATGGTGAAAATTTGAAGCCATATGAAAACATCTTTGTAGAAGAGCGTTTGCAGGCTTGTTCATTGCACGAGGTATGGAAACTCTATACCATGAAGTCTCTGCTCCCCAATTTTAATTTTTTATCTAGGAGACAAGATGAAAATGACTGGTGCAATTATTCTGATTGTGCCTGAATTTTCGTAGAATCATGGAGAATCCTGAGTCGGAAGGGACTCCGAAGGATCATTGACCTTAGTTCCTGGCATGCTGTATTTAGCAGTGTTTGTCCCAGACAAACATTTTCTTTAGCAGTTTGAACCATGTTATTGGCATCCTTTTGTGTCTAGAAGAGATGTCTCTAGAATGTTTGTTGAATGTTCCTCCCAGTCAAAATCTACTTGTCAGCAAAATGTTAAAATTATTATATGCAACTATATAAAATAACTTCCTTGTTTCAGCCAACCACATTTTATTTCTGACATGAGATTCTAATAGCTATCAGAAGAGTATGAGCACACATTTGTAATGCACTACATATGGACTAAGTCACAGTAGTATTAATACATTCATAAGTGTATCTATTAATGCCCATCAGCCATCAAGCTGGAAGTTCTATCTTGTGTATCCCTCTCACTTTACATCAATATGCTAACACAATCAGATTGGCAGCTCAAATTAATTAAAATCAGAATTAAGAGCTAGAGAACACCAACTTTCTTCTACAAAGAATATTCTTAAAAATAAACATAAATGAAGTGGAAACAATGACTGACACATTAAAAAAATTATATGAAATGAATAAATAAATCCAATTAAAAAGTAAGTCAACATTAAGAATATCACATCTATATACACAAGATAAATAATTTGCCTATTTGACCACTGTTTCAATCACTCTTGTTTCCTTTACTACACATGGATTTGCTGCCTTGTTTCATTGGTAGGGTATTCCTTACTTTTAGGGATGGGTTAATGTAGTCCCTACAGTGTTTGGCACAATCCAGCATCTATAGAGAGGTAAATTTGAGGTACCAGAGCTTCTGCTGTTTTGACACATCATACACATGCCTTCTCCACTTTCTATTTTAACTATTTTTTTGTTATTAGAATCACAGAATCATAGAATCAGATGGGTTAGAAAGCACCTCTGAGATCATCAAGTCCAACCCTTGATCCATTAACACCACAGTTACCAGACCATGGCACTAAGTGCCACATCCAGTCTCTTCTTAAACACCTCCAGGGACGGAGAATCCACCACTTCCCTGGGCAGCCCATTCCAATGCCTGATCATCCTCTCTGTAAAGAATTTCTTCCTAATATATAACCTAAACCTCCCCTGGCAGAGCTTGAGACCGTGCCCTCTTGTCTTACTGGTGGTTGCCTGGGAAAAGAGACCAATCCCCACCTGGCTACAACCTCCTTTCAGGTAGTTGTAGAGAGTGATGAGGTCTCCCCGGAGCCTTCTCTTCTCCAGATTAAACAACTCCAGCTCCCTCAGCCTCTCCTCATAGGACTTGTGTATGAGGAGTAGTGTAGAGAGGCTGAATCACCTTATCTGTCCTTCCATTGTTAGGCAGACTTGCATTTGACAGGTAAAGAAGAAAGTACCAGCTGAGCTAACCATGCTGTTTGTGACCCATGAAGAAAGAGATCAGCAACAACGGGCATGTCAGGAGCAGATTTTATTAGGTAGCTCAGAAGCTTGTTATGGTTTTAACAGCTTTTAATGTTTGACTGAAACCAGTCAAATGTTTGACTTTGCACAACCCCGAATCAATTGGAGCAAGGGCAAGTTCATAAGTGTTAAAGCTATTCTTTTTACAGCCTTACTTTGGGGGAGAGATGAAGAGATAACAAGCACATTCTGGGCAACATGTATCGTCCTAAGTCTAAAAGAATTACATTCTGCAGGAAGGAGGACAATTGGCAATTAGTAAGGGTTGCTTTGGGACACTTGTCTTGAACATAATGTGTCCAGTTTAATTCGAATTGTCTTAAGTACTATTCTCCTAGCTATTAATAAAACTTAAACTTGCTTTAATTAGCCTTTATTAAAAAAACAATGCAAACATTAATGTTCCTTAGGATCAGGGGTTTTTTAATTACAGTATGCAATACTTTGCTGAATTTGAAAAGAGGAAATCTGCTTTATTAAAGTTGGACTTGAAGCATATTAAACTGAATGTGTTTGTTTACATCAAGGCTGTAGGGATTTAAGTCTGTTCTTCAACACCCATGTGGCTACAGAGAAGCTAGATCCCAAAGAGGTTATGCATCTGCAAGAGTTATTTGCATGAAGAGGGTTCTGGAAACACTGGAAACTAACTGAAACTGTAATAAAGCAAATAAACTTGCTCATGTTCACTGGCAGTTCAGGCAGGTGCAAAGTTCTCAGCAGCACAGGTCATAGACCCACCTGATCTCAGACTGAAGCTGTACTGGTGGGATGGGGGGACAAAAGAAGACATTGCTAAAAGCAGACCAGGCGCTTACAGCCAAGTGATGAAATGCTTTTAAAGTACTAACATTTAAAGCAACCATAATCTCAGTTGAGAATTAGTATATTATGTAGTCCCCTGACTACCTTAGCCTTACTACTCTATAACCCAGCTGTCATGCAGCTGACAACAGGCCCATTAATTCTGCCCAATGTTGGCTTTCTTATTTTCAAATGGTAGGCAATTAAGTATTCAGCTTCTGCTACTAATAGCTGAGTGTCAACTTTCAGCAGTCCTTCAGCTCAGTATCCAGTAACTTACTGGATTAAATACATCACTATTTTTCACTGTACTCCCTACTCCTTTTCCCCCTCAAAACCAGCTAGTGATCTTTTTCAGTGATCTTTTAGGTGAATGCTCATAAAATATATACCCTTATTCAGGCAAGTATTTACACAAATGTATGCTTGGGCCATATGAGAACTCCTCAAACCAACTAACCAAGTTAGCACAAGTAACTGCCAGCATCAGGACCAATCAGGAAAAAATAGGAAGTGCTGTACTTTAAAGTTTTCTGCCTCATACTTGGTTTAAATTCTCTCCTGTTTTAAACCTTATTTCAAAGAATTTGTTCTGTGTTACTCTCCAGTGCTTTGTTTAACAGATTTGTATCATAGATTCTTACCTCTTTGGTTTGAAGATGCATACACATTACTGCTCTGAAGATGGAGCTAAAGATTTTTGCAAAGTTAGAAGGAACTAAAGAAATAAAAAGAACAGATAAAAAGTTTGTGGGTTTACTTTTCCCTTGTAAAGAACTGATAAATAAGACATGTTTTTCTGACTGCAGCTTATAGAGTTGGACATCTGTAGCTCATTAGTTTACAACTATCGTTCAAACCAATTAATTGAGAGAATTAGGTGCTTTCTGAAAGAGAGACAGAACAAAAATAACTTCACTTTTTAAAGATTTCTTTTAAAAGTCTTTCTGACATTATTACCTGCTAAATAGAAGACTAAGGGATTCAAACGGGAAAAATGTAAACTTAGCTAAATTTTACATGCTCACCCCTGAAAACCATGCATGGCTAATGGCTTTGGACCACCCAGAAAGAACTATAGGAACTCCTAAGACTGATGGTGTTTGTAGTGTCCCTTTCCTGCTCACTGAGATGGCTTCTAGAAATCCTAGAAGCATCAGAAGTTTAGTAGCATTTTCTGCTTCTTAAATATTTTTCTCCTTGTTGTGAGGAATTATATTTGATCATTTTTGTGGTTATGGATCTCACAGAATGAAATAGTTCCTGAAGTTTTCAGCTTGTTTATTGAAAAATCATTTCTCAGCAAATCCATGACCAGTGGCAGATGGGAAGGCAACAAAATCATGTTTTCCCAAATCATTTTGCTCTCCAACAGACACTGTGGCATAAGAGTCTGCTGGTTTTTTTGCAGAATATAAAGCTAAAGCCTTGCTTTACAATGCATTTGCTAAAAACAATACACGTAAAAAGAATTCCCGGGATTATCTTTTTAAAACAATTTAAATTTTCATTAATAAATGTGAACTTATTGATCAAAAATACCTTTTAAACAGCTTCACATAGTAAAGACACTTTATGAAAGGGTTCCTCCACTTCCTGTGTGCAATGGGAGGGAGCAGGGAGAAGGAATATCAGGCTAAAGTGGCCTCATTATAATATTAACTTGCAATCCCATTTAAGATGATGGCAGGTAAGTACTACCTTTCTGGACTTCAGGTGGCCCAAAAAGCTGCACTGTAGCCAATTCAGCTCCATGAACTCCTGAGGAAAGCAGGGATTTTCTATCAGGTGTGAAGGTCTGTGACAGCTTACAGTAGCCAAATGCTGTGAGCACTGAGATGGGGTTTAAACATCCTTGGTAAGCTGTGTTGCAGAATATGAAATAGAAGGATATTTGTATGTTTAAAATGTCAAACATAAATACCATTAGGCACCCTCAGGATAAAGAAAAAGACTATCTGGGTCTGAAGGAAGTTTGGTGTTATTCATAGTCTCTCAGAGTTGAAACATTTATTTCCTGTAAAAAGGTACTGGAAGCTAGTAACCTTCATTATTTGCTAAAAATTAAATATAGACCCTTAGTACTTCTTAACTTCATCTCTAAGCTGTTGCTGTTATTTTACATGTCAGATGAAACAATATCTCGGTGTCAAACTTGGAGCCATAAGGTGAAAATTCACTGAGCATATCAGGTTACTTTTGTAGGTTTAACTCACTCATATTCCTGCCTCTCACCATAACTGCTCCATTTCCCATCTGAAAGGGGATCCTGACACTTAACTTGTAAGGTGCTTCTTAGCTTTCAAGAGTGATATGTTGCTACTCTTGCCTCTATGTCTGTATGTTCATAGTGTGACTGTATAGCATTTTTGTGCTATGGGAAGAACTACCTAAGTTGTTCCATCCTAAGGTGAGTTGACAATAGAAAATTTCAGTGCTGAAAGTTTTAGACCAATTGCTATTGTTTTGATATTTATCCTTGAGTAGAGAGATGATAGAAAATACAGGGAAAGGCAGCAGATAACTATTATTGTGTTGCTAGTAATCTGAGAAACTTCCCAGAAATTTTACCAGCTCTTCATAATTTGTGAATTATTTTCTCTGGTAACTATAATGTTCCCCCACATGCCTTCTCTTGTCTATTTTCTCACAAATAATTTTCCATGTTTTTCTATTCTGCTCCATGAGGAGACACTGTTCATCAAGAAGCAGTGCTTAGAAAAGAAGTTATGCATGTCTTATGATGCACGTGTTTTCAGCAGCCTCCTTCCTAGACTTAGCAGCTGTCAATGATATAGAGATTTGAAAGTTGCCTGCACATATGGGTATGATATAAAAGATTTCCTGTAAAAGGAGCAAAATGAAAAATAAAGCTGAATTTCCAGATGCTACTTTTAGATGAGGTGGTTGCAGGCACATATGCAGTCCATATAGTAATTAACTGTTCCAACACAGGAACCAGAACAATAGTGCAAAGGATGCTACTGTTAAAATCAGTTAAAGGTTAAGATGGAAATGATTAAGCATTGAGAATCAGAAATACTCTGAAGATAGGCTATATTCAAAATAATATAATTTTTAGTTTCTATTTCTAGAAGAAAAATATCAGAGAGAAGCAAGGCACAACTGCTGAGAATTGGCTTGGCTTTTAGAAAGTTAAGAAGTAAATTTATATTATATTACATTATAATAGCACACTATACTAATTAAAACAAACTGATTTCTGCTCATCGTTTGCTGAGGCACTTGCACATCTACAGAGAAGTCTCAATGTCAGGGAGATGCAACTGAAAATGAGTGCATCAGTGATCTGCTCATATGGGAGACACCGTAACATTTGACACAGAGAAAGAAATTATAGTGCTCCTTTCTGGAAATGTTTCTTCTACAGTGGCAGAGCTGACATTCTACAAAGAAAAACTACAAATTCCACTTATGCATTAGGAAGAATGGGCCTGATATTGCAAATATATCTACTTTTTCAGCTTAGCTATTGTTTGTGGGAGTACCAACTCTTATGAGTTATATTTTTACTTCCTGTCTGGTTTTGTTATCTCCAATTAAATGACTCCGTTCTCTACAGGATAGAAAAGGAAAATAGTGAGGGTCAATTTCTGTGATTCCATTTGCTTTAACAGTAGAGCAGGATGAACAAGAACCAAACCAGTATTCCACCCAGAAGATATTTTTGCTTAAGGAAATTAGAACACATTGAAATTAAGGTTTCATTTAAAATTAAAAGTATTTTTTGTTTCCCATCCTACAGTATGTGTTACTACCTGTCTCTGTGTCACAACTGTCCCTTCACTGCTGGAAGGTGCCAGAAATCTTTTGAACAGATGTTACTTGGGTTGTGTACACAAACCTAATTTTGGACTTTACAAGTTTTTTTACTTACAAGTAAGCACTAAGAACATGAAAAAGAGAGTGTTTTACAAAGTTATAAAATTTGAATTTCTCCTGGTTATTATGTATTGTCATTCTCTGTTGCTTATTGTTTTCACACTGTAATAATAGAAAGAGCTGTCATAGAAGAACTGTAGGAAACTAATTGGGAATCACTCAAAGTTTGATTAATTAAGTGTAATTTACTTTCTGGCATTTTTGAAAGAAACAACTGCTTTCCTACAAAAGTAAAGTTGCTGAATTTCATTTTTGCAGATTTGAGCTACTTTCTTCTGAATATAAATATTTCAATTCCCTTTTTTTTATCTAGCATAAAGTCACAATAAACTCTGCATAATCTCTGAGCCACATCCACTGCTCCATTATATCAATTTAATGCTAATATAACTCAGTAAAATAAAGAGAAACAAAAATCTACTGTCTTAAACATACAATATGGGTTATATAATATTAAATTTATCTTATAATACAACACCCATAGACTTTGATTCTGGTGTTTGAAAAAGAAGTTGTATAAAGCGAATAAAGACTTTAATATAATTTGACATTATTTTACAGGTTTTAAGTACAAAAATATGCTAAATTCTGTTCTTCTATTTAATAGGTTCATAAATTTGAAAAACAAACATCTAACAGACAAAGCATCAAATGCCACCAAATATATATTTGAAATATTTATCCTAAAAATTAGCTAAATTTATGTTATAATTAAATTTTTGTGGTTAATTTAGAGTCTGGCCTAAACTCCTTTCAGGAAGAGTTGATTCTATTTGCTCAAACTGGTTTTGGATTAAGTACAAAGCAGTCAAGCTACTGGAGGTAAAGAAAGAATAGGATGAGATAACTTTGCTCCAGTGAAGTTCTTTTCCAGCGTCAGAAGTGAATTCTTCCTCAGATTCTACGTTATGGTCCCAAAACAACTACAGTAATGTTAATAAATGCTTATTTTTTTCCCAGCTACCTTAGTACTGTTTACCCTGTGGTTGAACTATTTTTATCAAAATCATGATGTAAATATCTGTGAATTGTGTGGGTTTGTATATTCAACATCTCCTGCTTTACCAGTCAACCACACATTCCTTTTTTTTTGGTTGTCCAAGGATATCAAGATTGTAATTAAAACAGGACTTCTCAAATTCCCAGGCAGTATAAAGCATTGGCCTTTAGCCAGTTTTTGGCTTACAGATATGTACACTGATGGTGGATGTTCAAAGTGAGGAAAAATCAACAGATATGTTTCAATTTCTTAAGAGAAGTTGAATTGGTATTGCTGGGATTCATCAAACTCATTCAGCTGTATTGCCTCATATTAAAGTCAAAGCACTTAAAAGAAATACATGTATTGGACATTTGTAAATGTAATTGATACTTTAATAATGTGTTTCTTTTGATTTGTAATATATGCATAGGGAGACAATCCACATGGAAAAATTTCACCTGTCTTAAAGAAGGAGAATTTCATTAAAGGTAGTATTTTCATTGTTAAAAACTGAAAATTTAGGCAGTAAAGACCAAGGAATGGAAGATACAGTAAATATATAAAATCAGCCAGAATACTAACAGATGAAACAGCTGACTAAGAAACTGGCCAGCCCACCTGGTGTTGCATATGCCTCATTTTTCAGGTGCTGCAATTAAACTGCTCATGGAACTTTCTGCTTCTCAGATGGCAAATTATTCCTAAGAAGGGGAAAAAAAAAAGAAACAGAAGAAATATTTAGAATCATAAGTCTTTCATGGTTACAAAAACATCTGTGCCTATGTCATCAATTTGCCACCGCAAGGCAGACACTTAAAAATTGAAACCTTGGAAAAACAGCCACCATTCTGCCTGCTGCTACAATTTACCAGGGGAATAAGCAGGGATGAAAGCCTCTGTGATATCAACTGCTCTACAGTACCAGCTTGTATGCATGCTCTTGTAACATGCAGCGAGCACTGAAACAGTCAAGGGGAAGCAACAAAGGAAAGACCAGTGGGTCCACTCCCAGTGTTTGGTGCTTGCTATTCAATATCAGCAAGGATAGGAAAACCTATTTCTACCTTGAAAATAAAGAAGAAAGACTACAACCTAAATATCACAAGTTCCTTGCTTTGAAGCAGTTTAGAGTTGACATTAGTCTAATAAACAGTGTTTGCGGAGGTCAATGAAACTAAGACGATCCCAGGGGAGGCAAGAAACTGGAACCACTAATAGGACTTACAGGTTCATTTTTGAAGGGTTTAGGGTTTACATATTCAACAGGGGGTTAGAACTATCACAATTTATTAGAAATAGGGGTTTTTTGGGGATGACATAAGGGGAAGGCCCAGGTTAAGAAATTTGGGGTCTTAGCAGTTCCCTCATGGGGAAAAACCCGCTTTATCTTAGGGAATTTTACAGAGGGGTACAAGTATTTGGTTCTACAGGATGCAGGGATTCAGGGAACACAAAGGGAGAGATAAGGTACAATAGGATTTCTGCAGAGGTTTAATGAAACCAAGGTGTGGACTCTCTGAGCTGAGGCAGGTCAATCAACATCTGATGATATCTTGTTTGCTTCTCAAATCGAGGTTTTTTTCCCCAACTCTCGTAGCCCAAGGCTTTCTGCAGAGTCCACTCAAATTCCTCCCTGCAGATATCATATTTTGGGATCCAACAAGTGTTGTTTGTTTTTTTTTTTTTCCTCATTCAAATACAGTGGCACAGTCTTGGCTTAGGAAGGTAGCTTCATTATTTGAATATTTGATACATCATAAACAAGCCTGTCTCCTATGTAACAGATTTTTCAGAATATTACTGCATTTACTGTACTTCCCCATGGGTAAACCTCAGGAAGATGGTAGCACTGAGAGAAAACAAATACAAGAATGTCAGAAAGCAAAAGCTGTTTACTGTTGTCTTTCCTAAACTAAACTATGTATACAAATATGGATACATCACACTTGTCACAAAATCTGTAACGTGAAAATAAAATTATACAAGAAAAAATCATCCTTGTTAAAATCATATAACACTGTACACCAGAGGCATTTAATTTATATTGTCAGGGAAACAAAAAATGGCGCTAAGAACTCTTGTAAGGACTTAGAAAAATAAATAAATGTCATGATCACTAAAACCAAGATTATTTCTTCAGAATTATAGAACAAAAAACACACAGATTGTTACTTGCTTTGCAAAATAGAGATGGAGAATATAATATACAACCCTTTATCCTTGATAAACCTGGCAATTACTGTCACAGGCTCATACATGGATCTTCTCTTGTCAACCTTACAATTTGCAGCTTTTTGATGCTTTGCTCAGACAGCTGCATTTTAATACAGCTTTGGTATGTGTGTGGTGAATTTTAAGCACAATTACTGTTCATGAGAAATGTGTCGGGAGGAGAATCTTCCCAGACAGAGGAATGCCAAAGATCAAATCTCTAATGTTTTATCTCCATCAGTGGACTGTGCTCAAGATTCTGATGATAAGGATGGTGTTTTAAAAAAGCAACTGCTAAACATGAAGCTACTCTGTCAGAAAAGGAGGCAAAGAGTACTGTCCTCTCTTTCACAATCAGTACTCAGTGTTATAATTTTTCTCCTTAAATTGTTCTCTCAGTCGGCAGCTAACAGTTTGTGGATGGCCTCTGCCTGCCATGCTTTTCTGATCAGCTGTTATAAGTCAGCCAAATAGCTAAGTGGGTAGTGACTTTGTCATTTAGAGCTTTCATGACTCTCCTTGAATATTTCTTTCATTTCCCCCCACCAGCCTCCCTCTCTTGAAAGACAATAGGAAAATACATGCTAAAAAGTGTTGTGTACAACACTGTGTACAGGATAAAGTCAGTGTTCCCTCAATAACACCAGCTCAATGCTTTACAAAGATAGACTAGTCAGCCAAAGTGCCATCGTACCTTCCATAAGATCTATCAGGTATCCTGCTTTTATGCAGCTCTTTTATCACCTCCTACTAATGTTGCCATGTCACAGAATGTGTCTTGTTCTGCAATCACTGCAGAAGCAGCACAGTGATCAGCAATTGCCATTGCTTCTGCTCTTTAGATGTTACTTGTTCCTCTAAGGAAATTCCTAAGGGAATGCCTTGGGCTACCAGCTAAGTTTCACAGCAAAAAGGAAAGTTCTCCTATTTTACCTACAGGTAGAAAATGGGATATTCATAGGCTGTTCTTGCAATCCTCCTTTTTACTCCTTCTCAGGCTCATGATCTGGCAGCACCCTACTTGTTCCTTATTGATGATAAATCCCATCAGGGCACTTCTCAGTCCTGCAGCTACCATCCCTTTACCAAGAGATAGCCTCTTCTCTCAGCTGTTGGCCATCTATCAGGTAGCTACAAGCAGCAATATGGCTGCACAAAGATCAATGTCTGCTGTGGGATAAAACAATACCGTTGTGAGACTCTTCACGCTTTTGTCAAAAGATATTTTTCCTTTTTAAGAATGGGAGACTTTCAGAAAAGCGTAAGCACTGCATCATTTTGTGGTTGGTGATTTTGAATGTACCAATGGCCACTCAGAATGACAAGCCACAAAAAAAAAAATGCTACCAGTTGCTAGAGGTACTGTATAGGCTGACTTTGAAACAATTCAGCGCAGCATTTTACTGCAAGTACTGCCTACCTGATACAATATAACTCGTCCTTAAAGACAAAATTATTAGTTTAAGAAATCGATCATCTTTGTATTGTTTTCCTAAATTGGAAGTATTTCACTGTGCTTTGTAACTTTAATTTAAAGTAGTGTGTGTGGGGCAGCTTCACTTAGGAAGCATTGGGTTGCTCTTACCCTCCAAAAATATTCTGCAGTTTAGTCTACATCTAAGATCTCAGGTCACTTTCCTTGTAATTTTAGAGATAGCTTTTAATCTGTTTTGAATTTTGAATTTCCATTGCCTAAGATCTTGCATCTCATCCCAGAGAAATTGACCAATTTTCCTTGTGATTTTGTCTGCCCTGAATATCAACGCCAGGTTTTATTGGGTTTGAACCTACACTGCTGTCAGACTTTCATTATCAATATTAACTTTTCATTTGCTCTAATGTCTTTTGCTGATGAAACAATTGTTTTCATATTCTGTGAAAGTAATGTAACTTCTTTCTGTACTCCAAAAGTGTTATACAGTTCAGGCAGTTTGTTTGTCTTCCCTTCCTAAATCAGCCTCCAAGTGGGGCTGGGATAAGAATGGGAAAATTCGACAGTTTCCATATTCTCTCTAGGGATAACAGAATTGCAAATGCTTGTTTAAATTCATAATTCCTTTCTGAGTTTATCTGCTGGTGAGTTATTTTTTTCCTTCCTTCTCCTTGATCTTAAGCAGTCTGCACCAGTTCCATCAGAGTAAGGAGATACACAGTCAGAAGATCCTGTCTTGCTAGGAATCAAAAAGAGATTGCATTCTTTAACAGCCAGCTTTCAATCTCCTTCATTTTTTTATGCTGTTCAGTAGTACTTCTTACAACCCTGTTAATGATCCTGAAACAATTGCCAAGTTTTTCTGCCGTTTAAGGATGAGGCTTTCCTCCACTGAAATCCTTGCATTAAATCAAGTTTTTATTTGCTACAGAAGATGAATCAGCTGAATGTTGTTCTTTGCAACTGTTTCTTGTGTACAGTTTGCTCTAAGGAAGCTTCACTGTCTCTTAGAGAAAAACCTCTAATATTCATGCTTACATAATGAATGTATCTTACTACTAATAATAATGTAAACATACATTCAAAGTGACTACTAAAACTATCATTTGACAGTGTAAAGTGTGTTAGTGGTGGTGTCTTTGCAAAAAGGTGGTTAAACCCTGATGCTCATTCCTGTCTTACCTGTACTTAAACTGCTGAGTGATGTTGAACTTGTTGTGGGTTTTATGACATGAGTTTAGGAACTGTGCAGACTTACTGGACTGATTTTATTAGGTTAAAAACAATATAGCCATTAGTAGGCACTACTATTCTTTTATGTCACCCTGTGGTAAATAGGAACTAGACACAATTTGGAAAAAAAATTTTGCCTGAAAGACACTTTCACCTGGCATGTGTTATAAACTTGTATGGCTTCTAATACTGGCTGCAATAATCACATCTACCATGCCAAAATCTGGATGAAATCTAGTGAATTTAATGTCTTCTAGTTTTAGGGTATCCAGATGATATAGTGCTGGGCACACAACATTGTTGTATCAAACAGGTATTTGTTTAAATTTGGCGAAAAAGATGCCTTTAAGTTTCTCCCCCTTCCAAGGAAGACATCAGAACTAACATGTAGGATACTTTCCACCGGTCATCAATATCAGGGATGAACTGACAATATTCTCAGCTTTTTATGTAAGATCCTAAATTAAATTTGATCATTAAAAGCATAAAAATCTTCATGATCAAACTGGACTCAAAGAAGCAGGAAACCTCATCATTCTAAACTCAGTCACAAAGAAATTACACCATTTGTGCTCTTGCAACTGTCTCCTTGCAAGTACAAATGGCCTGCTGGGTTCTGGATCTTACTTACCCTGTAGTGGACTATTTGAATTGCTATTAAACCTATGTGTGGCCTCTGGTATTTGGCAGTCTTTCGGCATGACTCCCAGTTGGACAGAAATGTGAGGATCCCATGGGTTTATATTCTCACACTGTGAAATCACACAAATAGATTTTAACTATACCTACACTGTGAAAAGCAAACAGGCTAGCAAGTAGTAGCTACAGAAGGACAAAATTATATGATTTCATACTAAATATTAGCTAAGATAAATTAACATTTCTACAAAAACCTCTAGAAACAATGTGCTCTCTCTAATGATGAGTTAGACACACACTAAGTCTTTTTTAAAAAAAACCCCTTTTCTCCATAAAAGGTATGTTTAAGGAACAAAAGCATGGAATCTGTTGGCTGCATGTAAGCAGTACAAAACACTGGTGAAGGTTTTCTTAAAATGCTTGTTACTATTCTCTTTTTATCTCGCTTGGATAATCACTTTATTAAACAATGATTTCATCCTCACTTTCAAAATCTTCACTACAACAAAAAGAGGGTTTTTTTAAAATAAATTGAATGTCATTGGGAGATGCAATAAAAAAAGGTTTGAGGGTGGGGGGATATAGAGCTTCTGGGTAATTCCCCCTACCTGCCATCCTCAGCTGACATTTATTAGAGACTTCAAGACTCTTGTACAAAATATCTGCAGTGGTTCCTCTGTGCTTGTGGCTGACTTTCAATCAGTCCTATAGGCTTTTATTCCTGAAGAGAATCAATGCAGAGAGTTATTTTCAAAAGGCCCAAGACATCTATACTCTATTTGCATTTAGAACATTATTTCAGCTTCTTTCCCACAGAGCAAATAGCAGCAGCAGCAAGACCACATCTTTTCATATCTGTGCAGGCAAAAGGACAGTTTATCACTTTTGGCAAAGATATAAAGATATAGTGGCTTATGTATTTGAAGATTTTTTTTTAAAATCTGCCTGAAAAAATACAAAAGAAAGAATATAGGGACCATGTTCTTTGAACTCCTGTAATGTTAGTAATTTCAGAACAGACTACGTGGTAACCCTTCAGAAGGATGGACTCTCTGAAGTAATGTAAAAAATATCTTGGTTTTAAAAAACGAACAAAACGTCCTTCACTATAGGCTCAACTGAGCTCAATACAGAAACAGATAATATAGAACAATGCCCAGCACCTAGTGTTTTTACCCCTTCCAAGTATGTGGATGGGGAATGCCAGAAAACATTTTATTTGAAATATTTGTCCAAATTTCCACTTTTTTAATGACTGTTTATGCACTTCGGCATTATTAGCATAGACATGTATCTAGAGTGGATTTTGAAACTGATGATAATTAGATCATCACTTATGAACATGCTTTTTATCACAGTGCTGAGAACCTGTGATGCTGGAGTACCAGAGCAGAGGTACAGAAGTCCTGTGGAGAAGTCACAGAAGCATGGGAATTAAGAAGTTTTGGTCTGACAGAGGTCCCTCAGATTCATCTGGCAGCTAACACACACAGAGCAAGTGACAGTGAAGTTCTGGGGAGTGCTGGAACAGGACATAATCATTTGCTATTTGATCTGAGAACCAGATCAAATATTTTGTAAGTCTGTTAAAGAAAGAAAGTGCTGAAAGATTTAAGACAAACAGAACTGGATTCCAGAAAAGCCAGAACATGATTTGAATTGCCCAGTCCTGCATTTTAAACTGGCAACTTCATCTTATACTGTTGTTTAATTCTATGCTAATTTTTAATGAAGAATTCTCATAGATTTAACTGCTGACATTACAATGTCAGAGATTTCCTGTGTTGAGTTTAAGTTCTACAGTACATCTCCAAGACAGAAAATAAGTGAAAGGGTGGTAAAACTATATATGTGTTCTGGCTGTGGCACTCAGAAGTGTTTAATACTTTGTTGGTGTATACATCAATAAGATCTACACTGACCCTTGTTTATGCCTCCTTACATTGCAAGGGCAAATTAATATCTCAGTTTTATAATAAAAGCACTAAGAAACTAAGGGAGTAACTTCATCATTACTGGATTAAGAATACAACACACTTCAGAACTCTAGCTGCAAGCTAATGCTTTCAACAGTGGTTTTATTTGTGTATGACGCAAACAAAGCCCAGAGAAATATTAAAAATTAAATCTCCTGTTAAAATTGTTGTGGTCTGCTGGCCTTTTAGAATCATAAGACTCATAACAGCAAATTAACCCTCTGAATTGCTTCATTCTGAGAATTCAGAGAATTAATTTTCTTTCATATGTGGAATCTATGACTTACTTGATCTTGTAATGAATATATATTTTTAATTGGTTTAGAGTTGCCAAAACCTCAGAAAACATACAGCAGCTTGAAGAGTCAAGCAACAGAAATCTTCCTGCTCCATTTGCTTTATCAGACATATATCAATTATTTACCAGGCAGAAGGTGCAATATCATTTAGGGTCATTGAATCTATGGAAAATTGTGTCTGACATTTCTGGATCAGAATGGTTTTGCAAGAGCTTCTTGGTATGAATTTATCAAAGGTGAGTCTCTGGGTAACCTCCAAGATAGCACAAAGAAGGTCAGTCTGGACAAATGATGTACCACATTTCTGCTTGCCCACTGAAAATGTGCCCCATGAATACTAGGGTAACATTCAGAAATCCATAACAACTATAAGATTAATTCTAAAAATAAAAGAATGCCATTGCTATAGTTATGTCTGTACAGCATTTTCTGGTGTCTTAATGATAAGGCTTTTCCCTCCAAAATTTTAGCTTTCAGCAGTTGGAGACCAATATGACTTCTATTAGTCTGAAGTGGAATAGTCAGTCTCTCTCAGTTCAGTGTGCATTTTTTAGTTCACAGTGCAAAGGCCTGCTCTCATGTACCCTGTGGTGGGAGAAGACTATCTTTCACTGAGATGCATAAAATGCAAGGCAGGTCCAGACTTGGTTAAGTGGGTTTAGCTGGCCAGAGGTTGTGAAAGTTAGTCTAAAACTCTCAGATACTAGCTTGGCAAAGCTAAGTGCACACTCCCCTTCCACACTCTGCACCCACTAAACAGAGTGTAGGATAGCAGGTATAGGGAGTGAAAGTTAAATGGGCACATACTGCTCTCACCTACTCTGAGAAGTATGGAAATTGTTTTGAATAGAACTCAAAGAATTTTTTTCAAATTGAACACCTGCTGAAACTATGCATATACTTTATTACTTGCAGTTAGAGTGAATGTCTAATAACAAGCAGGAAGAAGTGTTTCAGCCTATGAAAACCCAAGACTAACAGGTTTTTTTCCTGAGAATCCACCTAGGCACAGAGTGACAGCCAGAAACCAGAACCTCTGCCAGGTTTCCAGTAAGTGCACTGATTTTGAGAAGCAACAGACAAGCATGGTCCAGCTATTATGTTCCTTTGTGACTGAATTAGGGTCTAACAGAATTAAGAGTAGATATCCAGTGGGACTAAGTTTGCTGCTTTAAGACTGAAGATGAAGGATAAAGCAAAGTTTTGACCCAATTCATCTCGAACAAGCTAGGTGGGACCCTAATTCTTCATCTCTATTTGATCAGGCAAGCTTACCTGCCCCTGAGGAGCCCTGCTGAACACTACAGCTGTGTTATTCACTTACCCGGGTAAATAAATGGGAATGTGGGAGGATTCCTGTAGTTTGGTGCAGAGCAGTGAAGAACATTTTGTGTTCCATTAACCAGCTCCCTCTCCAGCTGGTATAGTGTGCCATGCCAAAACAGCAACAGATACAGAAGAACTAACAATGGGCATCTCATGTTGGTCATTATGCTGGAGTCTATCAAATGGATGAGGTTTAAATGTGAGGGATATTGTGCCATGTTAGGCTCCATCTGGTCTAGAAGAAATGCTAACCACTTGCCTTGAAGAATTTAATAAAATGGCACAGGACTAACTTCCACTGATATTAAAGCTAACCCAAGCAGATGTTGTAGAGCTATGCAGAGGCTGTGTAGCTCTAGCTGACAGTCTTGGGACAACATTTGGACAAAACATCAAGGGCTGGCTGCCCAGTGTGAGAAATGCGTTGCCTTATGTTATGAACAACTGAAGGCTGTGTATTGAGAGATGCTGAAACTTTAGTTCAACTGCTGATGCAGCAGAGAGTGTGTATTAAAATTATGGAATAAATATGTGGTCATATCACATAAAACCATGATTATATTTTATTTTTCTTGGCAGCAAGGTATTTTTGATACAGAAGTGTTTTGTTTCCAGGGCTGATTCAGCATGCTGTTACTTTTAAGTCCCTTTTTAAAAATTGAGGTTTATTAGAAGTACTAACATTGCTGCTGTGGCATGTGTTTATACAACCAAGACCTGCAGAGTATTTTTTGGAAATTGCCACAATACTATTCGAGTGGGGTTTTTTTGAGGCCTGTTGGAGGCCTGATACTGAGGGGGTATATTTTTTCACCTGACATTCTGCAGCCTGTTAGCAATAACTGGTAACTGAGACAGTCTGGACTATCCCTATAGCATATGTCCCATGCACAGTTATTGTTCCTTGGTACACAAAACTTTATTTTCTACACTCTTAATGCTCTCCTGTTTACCTCAGTGGAGCAGTATAAACGCATAAGCTGATTTCAACCATTAGAATTTGAAATTGCAAGTATTTTAAGAAGGTCATGGGAGCTGTGGAATTTTTTTTCAAGTGTATAAGTATAAGCACACACTCTCAGTAAAATTTGTCTTACTACAATGTGTTGCATAAAGAAAAGAAGCAGAAGAATAAACATAATAAACATGCAGTCTTCCCCCAGTAACAAAATCACCTTGCTGTTGTTATAGCACAGCTGGCTACCAGCTAAGCTCCAGCTGTGCATGGAATAGCTCTGCTGTGCCACACCTGCAAGCAATATGCTGCAATACCAAAAATGAGGGTTGTAGAGCAGGTTACGACCAGAAAGCACTAAAAGCATGGCTGCTGCCTAAGGGAAGTGGGCCTGTAGGGCACAGGGCTCACCAGCTTAGGCTTGTCCACCACTCCCAACACAGAAAGCAATACAGACCTGGAAACAGCAGCCAGACTGAACAACAAGCCTAGACCGTAAGAAAATACAGCAGCAATGAAGCCATTGTGAGACCAACCTCATTAGTGCCCCATGTGGGTGCTGACAGACCTTCCCTTCCCTATGCCCTTCCTCGTCTTGGTCTGCACCAGGCCTACGCTGGAGTTTGTTACTGGAGCAGGAAGGACAAGGGAGTGGCAGTGCCCCGAGGGCACCCCCTGCCCTTAAAGTCATTGCCAGGCTCCACTCCAGCTCCATCTGGGGCCATGAGCCTGATCCCGTTACCAGGGCTGTGCCTGATGCCAAGGGTGCCCAGCTTCTGGCTGGGTAGCTGGAGGAAGCTAGTGACCCAGATCTCCAGGCTGATGCCACAGGCATGACTTAAAAAATATTCTAAGTCTTTCACTTTTTTTTTCTTTTTTCCCCCCTAAATTTTTGTTTTCATAACAAATCATTTTACCTCATAACTGCTTATTTGAATACCGTATTACTGTCATATTACACATTTGAGAAGTTATGATTTGATCACAGCAAAGACTAAGAACTTCTATTAAAAAAAAATCGTACTTGTTATTTAAAAAAACCCCACAGCTTTTCTTTTAATTTTTTTTTTAATGGGAAACCCAAAGCTGTTGTCCCAAATGGTGGGGTGCAAGATTTTTGTTCAAACAACATGAATGTGTCCAACCCACAGTTTTCATGGATAACGTGCTCTTGCACAGAGTTATTGATGAACTTTCAACAAATTTGGTCCTGAAAGAAAAAAAAAGTTGCATATAAAAATATCCCAATTTATTATATATTGGCAATGAAAAATTGGTATTTTTAATGCATCTATGCTTTTGTTACAAGAAAACAGAATATTTCCTTGCATGATATAGAGTACTGGATTTAAATCTGTGTTACCCTTCTCCTATCACAACCATATAATAGACATTTAAAACTTACTTGTTTCTGTTCCACCAACCCTTGTGCAGGAACAGATTTTCCCAGAGCAGTGTGGGCTGGAAATGCTGTTGCCTTTCTCCTGAGTGCTGGCTGAAAGAGTAAATGACAGCATAAATACAGAAATTAAGAAATGCCACTGCAATTTAAATTTCCTCCTACCTGATAGGCTTGCAGGGATTATTTTTTTTTTTTTTTAAGTAACAGATCATACACTACAGCACATGTTAGCTCATTTTCAAGGAAGAAGACCTCACCTCTATCAGTCCGGAGATCCTTGTCTGTGAATACACTTCTGTTTTAATGTTTCACTGCTATGAAAGAATGGAGGTGATATTCAGAGCATGCAAAAGGGAGTATACTTGAATTAGTGTCACAATGAAGAGGATGCCAAATTTAAGAGTCATCCTGTTCACCACTGTCTTCTCCTAGCAGTGTGTTTTCTATTGACTCTTTCACTCAAAGTGCATGACTCCTTCATGACCTCCTCTGTAGCTATGCTCTTGGGACTGTGTGACAAGCTTCCTGCATAGCCCAAAGATCAGTTTGCCTTGTTGGAAACCACAGGGAGGCTTTAAGTCTCTAAAGCCAGGTTTTATTTGAACAAAAACTAAGATAAAACTGAAAATGCAGAAACTGCATTTCTTCAGGGCAAGACAGTAAAATAAAAAGGGGTTTTATATAAGCTGCCTTCAGTGTATCCCTTTTCTCAGACTTGTGATATGTCTGGCAATTTCTGAAAGAAAGAATAAATGCAAGTCAGATCTTCAGAAAAATCTCTTCTCCATAACCTCTAAGCCGTAACTCTGTGTTTCCTTGCTGCTCAGATGGTACTTGGTCCCTGCTTGCTTATGCTGCGAGTGCCCAACCTGTTTTTCAAAAGTTGTTTTGAGCCCCATCCCTCTCTCACAAAGGCTCCTAAAGCTTTAATGAATAGGTGATGCACTTCAGTGTTTATATTAGCAATTTATATTAGAAATTCTTCATTTAGAGTTGGTTTCATCTGATGCCTTGGATTTTGCAATTCCTTTAGGGTAAACTCTGCTCCTTATTTTTTTGTGTAAGTCCATGGTAATATCGTAACTAGCTGGTTGACTAATATCTACACAAATGCCTAGTTGCAAAGGGAAGGTGACATTCTGTACATCCCTGTTAAATACGGAGTAGGGCAGAAACAAGGCCCTTACCACTGTTGTCTGTTACTTGTGTACCATGCAGTCTCCAGTAGCAGACAGAGCTTGACCCATACATACTAGAGTCACTTCCTCAGTGGCAAGTATGGCATTTATTCATAGTCATATTTTAGAACAAAACCTAACTTTGTGACCTGTTTTGACGTAGAAGCCCAGTTACAACTGTGGGTTGAAATTTCAAATATCCTTAGTGTATTCTTTGTAGGTGATTGCTCTGGGTTTTTGTTATTAAAACACAGGACGACTTATTTCTCCCTGCTCTGAAGTGTTGTGTCTTTCCTGTCTGTTCCTGTGCCCTCCCCTGCAAAGGATGAAGCACGACTTTCAGTCTATTAAGGGTGACACGCAGAACAAAAGAAAGAATTAGAAAAGTAAGGGGGATCTTTGATAATGCCTTTGATGTAAATAATGTTACATTTGACATCTATTTTGTGAGTCATTGTTTCAGGCAATATCCTGGCTCATCTTTCACAAGTAAACCCTCCTCACTGTTATTAACAGCGGTTTCCTTTCTCATTGCAAAGTGAGAAAGCACCAAAATGTTCTGAATTACGACAGCTAAACATTAACAAAAGAATTATAGCTGGATATTGTTTTTCTCTACCCGATCACACGTATTAGGTGCCTGGTGAGTGTATGAGTTAATGCTCCTGCAATATTGTTCTTGTGCTCCTTTGTTTCACAGGCTGCAAAGCTGAACCACTAACACTCTGGGAAATGCTATTGGCTTTCTTTTCTGCCATTTAATTTCCTGAGTTGAGACTATCAGAAGATCTTGCAAGCAAAATGGTGTCCTGTAAACCATAAATTCGGAACTGATACACTGAGATCTCATAATATATTCTCTTTTTTTTTTCTTCCCAAATTCATCATGTGTTTTGGATTGAAATCAGTTTTATTAGATGGAAGTAGAGGAAAACAAATATTTGGAATACAGTGGTACAGTCTGCAATAGCAAAATACAGATCTACCAGCCTTTTAAGAAGGTGACTCAGTAGCTGGTTTGCATTTATGTTGTCATTTTAGGAATTTCTAAAATCTTTTAACAGCCAAAAATGTACAAAACTTAAATGCTTTTTCATTATTTGTACATATTTACAACTTCTCCTGTGTACTCTTCTTAGAATCACTCACTACCATTAAGACACCTCCAGAAAATGCTCTGCATGCCTGACTGTTGCCTCTGGGTGACAGTAACAGGTAAAAATAAGCTGTCTGGGATATAACATCTAGCTGCTGTTCAGCAAGTCAGTATAGTCTGACCAAACAAACTTCCAAATTTGATAAAAAACATAAAAAATTATCATTCTTTCAGCTTACTTCAAATTTATTTCTGGTTTTTTGTGTGGTAGTCAACATAGGAGAATACCCTACTTGAAATTAAGTATGAAACTAAAGTTATAAAAGAAATCCATATTTCAATTATATTTCAGATTTATTACAATATACCCACTGGATTTTGAATTGAAGGCTGGTCTTAATTTGACTGTAGTAACCTTTGTCCAAAAATAAGAGGTAATAAGAGGTGTGGAAAACATATTTTTGAAGCATGAATGCTCAAAGCTGGAAGCAAATTTTTAATTACATGCACACTATAAAAGTTTACAAGTAGGGCTCTGGTGGCTAGTTTTGCAAATCACCTTCCTCTTAAATTGGTCATAATCTTGAAACTTGCAGCTCAATCAAAAACTATTAGGTGAAAGTCAGATGTATACTTTGATCTGTACTAGACTAGTTAATATGCAAGTCAGATGACAGTGTCATTACTCCCATATGACTAAGCTGGGTGACTGAGTAATGCAGCATGAATTTCAAACCATGTATTACAAATGCATTTGAATAATTTGCAAATGATTGTGTGCTAGTCAATTTAATTTCTAATTTTTTGGAAAAGTTCATATTACTGTGTTATATCTTTTAGAGCCTCCCATAAAAAAGGGTAAGCTGAGACTTGAGAGTGCAGTACCAGAAAAGATACCATACAGTGGGACTCAACTTTTGTGCCCCTGATGAATTTGTCTCACTAACTTTGGACATCGGAGACGATAGCAAGCTGAGAAAGTCTAGCATTTGTAACTCACTGGGAAAGGATGGAGAATCTGTATAGCCCATCTATAAGTTTAGTTTATATAATAAAAAAGGAAAATATGCATATTTCTTTAAACAGAAGTTCCCCTTCCTTTGGTCTTGGCAGTCTGGTGTTTGGAAGGGATGTAATGTAGCACGTTCCAAGTGAACCAAGTTGCTTCCTTCCAGCTTGCTGCTATTTTGCAAACATACTGCCTGTCTGCTCACCCTCACTCATGTCCTGGGTCTGCTAGCACAGCTTTGTGTTGACTGTGACTGAAAGAAACACGTAGCAGAGGTAAAGCAGGTTAAAAGCTTGGAAGAGCTATGTTATGAGGAAAAAAATAGAGTGCTCATTTTAGAGGGGAGAGTCCTTAGGAGAAGGCACGTGACTGAGGCTCAAAAACCACAAGGGCAGTGATGAATGCTGAACTGCTATTGATCAAATCCCACACTGCTATGACCAAGGGCCACATGAGAAAACTAACAGAGCAGTTCAGGATGGATAAGAGAAAGTATTGTTCTTATCTAGCAGTGAGCTTCATGAACTTCATGTGATGTGAGTTTAAGCAGGCAGGTTGTATCAGCAGGCTGGAAAAAAAAAAACCAATTTGGATAAATAATCACACACAGTAGGTTCTTAAACAGATAGAAGTAAACAGGGATGGCACCCTTTAACAAGCCTCACTTAAAAACCAAACCCACACTGTGGAGGCCAGGAAAGTGTGGAGAGGGTAGACAACAGCAAGTGGGCAGGCTTGCATGCTTTTATTATACATCACCTGCTCTTGCCACTACTGGAGAGCAAATACTGGGAAGAATGGACCATAGGCCTGATCAAGTATGTCTAGTATTTCTAATGTTCTCTTTCTTAAATCTTGAGATTATTCCAATAAACAGATATATGTTAATGAATGCTTGTCCTTTATAGAAAAGTTGACTTTTACTCTTTGTCGAAACCATTCTTTTTAATACACTCAAGAGACTGATCAGTGTAAGTTGAATGCTGGCTTTACTTCCTTAAAGAAGGCTATATTGTCTGGAAACGACTTCATGTTTGAAATATATCACAGTAGAGTCATAGAAAGAAAGTGCCCTTTTTTGGGGTCTCTGAATCTGTTCAGATTCTCTGATATTATATATTATATATATATATATTATATCTTTGTACTTTCCCCAACTTATATAGTTTAAACTCTGGCACATTTGAATCATCATCTTCTGTGTTATTTGAAACTTACTCTTCTGAAATAAAAAATTACAGGTTTGACAGATATGCCAAACAGGGAAAGGCTAGGTGTTCTTTCTACTGTGGATTCAAGTAGAGCAGTTTCTACACACGTATGGTTAGATGGCCATGGTTGTCACATGGCCACTCAAAATTGATGTGTTCTTTTGCCTCGTGTCTAATTTCAGACATCTCAAGAATATTTCTGTGCACAGAATATTAGAAAGTGATTAACAACTCAATATGCTTTCATCACAAGGCTATTATTTTCAACGCTTTACTTGCAACAAAGCACAGGCAGCTGTGTGCTATTCTTCTGTGAAGCAGCAGTGCAGTGTCTGGTCATTATATCATCCTAATGTGTTAAATTATACCAATATCATAAAGCAATAGCAATTAAAAAAAATTTTAAACTGCTCAATTAAAAAAAAATAAACCCCTTGACAACTCCCCAAACCTCTCAAAGGAAGCAACAGATGTTGAGCTGAAACTGTGAACCTTTTCTAATTTAGTCAAAGATTCAGTTTCCAAATCCTATTTAAAATCTCATCTTTTTGATCAGAAGAAGGAGAGGGAAGGGAAGCAGACCTCTTCATATCCTAGATCTTACTTTTCCTTTTCCTCCTAAACATTTCTAAGCCTGCAATTCTAGGAAGCTATAGTACACCAAAGTCTAGAGTGACCATAGATTCACCCAGGCAGTCGTACTGTCCGTGTTTTCTAAGTTCATTCACAGTGTAAATTATAAGACGGAGATGGATTCTGCTTTGACATGTGTCAACTGGCTACCCCAGCAGGGAAATTCAAATCTGAGTGGGAAAGAATGGCTTGCAGTCAAGTCTCAAGTTTTCTTTCATGTGCCCAGCAGTTCTGATCCCATTGTCCTGCCCTCTCTGCCATGTCTCTGAGCTTTTATCCTCAGCTTCTGTGCCATTCTGCCTAGAGCTCTCCTCCAAATGGTCTTACCCTCTTAAAAAGTAACCTGATGAGATAATGTGACTTGAATATGCTCAGATATTGCTTTAAACTTGCACTTTTGCGAGCCAACTGCACATGCTGTGTGCCTCCGTGATGGAATAATGTTAGTGTGTTTTCCTTTCGGCGTGGAACAGGAAGGCATGGAAGACTGCAAGAGGGCCTCATGCTTGTGTCTCTGAAGGTGTTGTAAAAGATCGTGGCTTTGAGCAATGAATACAGTTGTGTTGTTTGGTGCCAAATCACAACAAAATGAGTAAGGGATAAAAAACCAAACTGTAGTACAAAGAAAGGTGTGTGTGTATGTGTGTGAAAGACAATTCATATTACTTCTCACGATGCTGATAAAAGTGATTTTTTTAAATATAAATAAACTTTTTCCTAATGAGTGTGGTTTAATCCTTAAAAATGTCTGAATGCTCCTTTTTAACTAGATTACTAAATTTTTGATGTAAAATATATAGAAAACTATGTCAGGTGCAAAATATTTTACTACTCATCCAATAGAAACAGAGGACTTTTGTTCTTTTGAAGAAAGTTTCAGGATTTTTAATAATAAAGTTTTTCCAAAAAGTTGGCCATTCTAAAAAGGTACTAAAAATTACATGTAATAATTAGCCAAGGCAACTGAATTGCATGGTTTACGTATTTAGCAGCTTTACTATTTCTCTTGGATTCAAGGAAATTGGAGTGAAAGAAAAGCCAGTAGCTGACTGTTCTCAAAAGTACTGAAGAGCTGTAGTGTAAAGGAAGTAGAACAGATTCTGATAACTTCTCTGAAGGTGAGTCAGCTCTGCAAGGTACTGTATGAGGAACCTCGCAAAAGAAAAAGGATGGGTTTGTATCCACAGCATTAGTGAATACAGACATAGAAATGTGTTGAATTATTTATCGTATTATTATGTGTTGGATTATTTATTGTAAAATAATGCTTATAATAACTCTTTACAATATGGACTAAAATTGTACTACAATTTGGAAATAGAAACAAATTTGGAACTCCATGTTTTCATTATTAAATATCGATTAATGCTAAAATAGCAAAGAGAAATTGATTTGTGAAAGTTAGTTTCTTGGATCAATGTTTTCTATGAAATATTAGCTTTTTTTTTTTTTAATGACTTTAAAGGACCACTTGGAACATCATTAACATGCAATAATTTTTCCCTGCTTGTCCTTTTGAGGAACAGGTTTATTGAAGAAAGTAAAGCAAATAAGATTAGATTCAGTAAGCAGAAGCTAAGTATAATGTAGACCACTTGCAGATTTCAAGGTGACAAAAGTCAAGACATCAACTTGTCTGTGGTGTGGTATCAATTCAGATTGAGTTGAGTGATACAGATCAGTACTTCTATTCCTTCACTTACTAATATGGTTTCTAATGAAGTCCCTCAGAAAGGACCAGTGACATTGACACTGCTTCAGTACTTATTTAAAGAAATTGACTTAGCTCTAATCAAATGCAGGATGCACATTGCTGGCAGAAAAAACTTTTTTTATTTTCCAGCATTTTATACAGGCAGTGTACCTGCTTTAAATTGCTATAAGAATATTAGAACTCTGTTTTATGGCTCCTTGGAATGCTGAATTCCCCCTGAGTACATATTTACAGGTAGCGCCTTCAGTACCAACATTTAGCAATATTCCTCTTGTAATTATAATATGTTTGCAAGCTTAGGCTTTCTAGACTGAAGGATTCCAGCAGAGCACTGTTTCAGTGTAGATCTTTTCTTTTGGTGTGCTTTAAATACTAAGATTTTGGGTTAGCTGAGGATTATCCTTTTAGAGAATCTTCCAAAAAGAAGATTTTTTTTTTTGCTTTTGGAAAGGGTTGCTGTTATTTTTCTTCCCGAGGAGGATCAACTTGTTGGCTTCCTCTTCAATCCCCTTGAGAGTCTGTCTGGATTATCTTTTTAAGTGTCAAAACTGACCCAGTAGCCTAGAAAGACATCTAGTCCTTTTAGTAGCTTTTGCAACTCAGTGCCTTTCATTGGCAAGGGAGCTTTGGGGTTAGAAGGACAGTTTGAGATTGTCATAGGATGAAAAACAGTTTCTTGCCTTATAACAGCAGTGAAATACATTCTTTGAAATGAAAGTAGCATAGTGTGTATACTGTTTTATAAACACCAAGTGAACACCCTGTATGAAGTATCTCCATCAGAGAGCAAGTAAATAAGATAGAAGAGCACATAAATCTGATCCCATGCTGGGCAGGACACTTCTCATATGCAGCCTCTTACAAAAATGTGTGCAGTCACTCGGCCCTGTGTTTGGGTGGGAAACCTAAGACTGCTTCACAACAGTTCATTGGCTTGATTTGTAAGTATTTTTCAGCATACCTTCCTATCACACGTGTTATTTATTAAGAAATACTGCTCTTCATGGTATTATCTTAATCTATGAGTTCCTCATTTTGTAATCTGTGTAAGAAGGCAGAATTTCACTGGAAACCTTAGATGGACAGAGGAGTTTTGTTTCATCAAATCATATTTAAAACTCACTTTTTAGTTATAAAATAAATTTGGTTCACAGATTTACTTTTAAACAGCTCACTGAGGTTATTAAAGGCAGATGAAAACCAAGAATTGGACAGTTTTTCCAAAGACTCTTTGCTTTGGGTAGAAAAATTATTCTTTTGCAGTCATCTTGTCAGTCTGGTGTGCCTTCCAAGCTAATTAGGAATACTATGGAAATCACATGGACATTAGTACCTTTATCCGCAAATGTAGATGTGATGGCTTTTACCTGCCTGTGAGCAATTTAATATTGTAACTGTTCTCACAGTGCAAACTTCTCTAGTAGGATTCTTCTTCTGTGCTTAAAAACCTGTTGGGTGGTAAGGTGCTTCCGTCTGAATTTTCCTTGAAGATGATGATTTTTACCTGAAGCAGGTGAAATAAAGTTTAATTGCAGTTATCATCTGAAAACAGATTGCTAATATGTCTTTTTGTGAGTTTGCAGAGAATTTTCACTGGTTCTTAGGGAAGGATAAATTAGTCTTTAATCTATTTACCTGCATACTGAATGTCTGTGCGTTCTTGCAGAGGGGACATCACACCTGATGTCTCTTGGTAAGCCATAGCGATTCCTAAATGAGATTAAGAAATTTGGTTTTACCCAGGAAACCTGGAGAGAAACCCACAGAGGAACTTCTTCAAAAAAGAAGAGTTCTTTCTAGTTAAGTCCAACTGTAAAGGGTTGCATCAGCCTCTAGTATATACAGTTTGATGGGAGTGGCACACGGAGTATGATGACAGTGGCTGATTTAGCAGTGTTCACTAGACAACTCCTACTAGCATACAGTTCCTAAACAGGAGTATGAATGTCAGTAACTCCATTTTAAAACCCAGCGTGGGCAAAGAGAACAATCATCAGCACCTAAACCTTTATTAGAAGGGTCTGGTAACACAAGTGGTATTTTCAAACTATACTCAGACCACATTTGGTGCAACTGTCAGGCTGCCTGTTCTTGCTTGTCATACTACATTGGTACTTAAGTTAGGGCAGGTAGAGTCTGGAGCATGCAGCGTAGGATGACATAAGATAGCATCAGAATTAACAGGCATTTTCTTTCATGTAACTATTGATTTATTCTTTCCTACTTGTGACAGTCACATTTTATGCAGTTACAAGTGCTGTAGGATGCTCAGACCCTTAGCTGTGTGGGACAGGTAATGTTCTTTCCTCTTTTTGTAGTGATCAGAGGAGAATGAGTATGAAACGGATGGATATTTTTAGAAAATTATAAGTGAAACTGGAGAGTCAAAATGACTGGACTGCCTGAAATAGAAAAAAGCGAGGAGGCTGAAAAGAGCTGTTGGTCCTAACAGTCTCAAAGAAAGAGCAATCAGTCTGTAGATACCCTCAGTGGCAGGGTTGTTGATGAGCCTCAGCACTGTGAAATGCATAAAGGTGCCTGTGAGCAGAATGGCCAGCCCTAACCAGCTGGGACATAAAATCAGCAAGGACAACTGAAGCATGGCAGCATGCAGTGCCCTCTGGGGCAAAGCTAAGAAAAGGTGCCACATACAGGCTTTACTGACTTCTCCTTGGAATATGTGAGTGTCTGTTTTCAGGATGTGCCAGCACTAAGCATTCAGAAAGGAAGCAGACTTGTGGGAAGATCTTAAAAAACTCATCTCTGCTTTCCAGTGTGCAGCTGCATTACTCAGGCATGTAAAACTCTAACTGGCAGCTGATGGAGAAGATGGCCAACAAATGGCACAGCTTGAATACTGGCATATGAACAGCATTTGAGTATTTGTCCTTTGTATCTTCAGTCTTCAGGAAAGTGAGGCAGGAACGAACTGGATAACACCAAAAAACTTTCATGCAGATAAATGGGGTATCTACCAGATGCATGCAAAGAGGTCATTTAGTGTCCATGAGCAGACATAAAAGCTCTGTTGCCTGAAGAAACTCAGTGGATATGGAAGAGGCCAGAACTCTCCAGTTACTTATCTGAGTGTCTTTTACCTTCACACCTTTCAATACAGTGGTGTTCTGCAGGCTAGATAACCATGACTAGAGAGAGACTGTGTCCATCTTTGAGCAGATAAAGGTATCAGAGATGAGCACTGTGTGCATAACATGTTTTTCTTTTTTATTCATTTTCTCCAGGGGAAAGAACCATGGAGTTGTATAGAAGTATAATCTTCTGTTCCCTTCTTTGTCAGGATCATTTTATTTAATATTCAGGGCACAAATTTTTTACATCAAGTATATTGGCATTTTGATCAATGTCTAAAGTCAGGGGACCCACTTTTACCTGTACAACGAATAAAATAGAGGATGTCTCAGCAAAACAGAGATTTGTACTGGAATCTGTATGGATTTTTCATTTGAATATGAACACATAGGAGCTTTAAATTTATTTTTTAATTTTTTTCTATATGTCCTTCAGTGTGTATTACTCTGAACTGATGAGATACCTCATGCGGTGCCCTGGTACAACTGCATAAAGGGACTGTTACTTTGTACAACAAGTACAGGTTGGTCAAAAAAACCCAAAAAACACTAAAGTATAATACTAACCAACAAGATATTTTAAAACCATGCTATTTCAGAAAATACTTCCCTAAGCCCATAGCTAAAGGTACAGATTAGGTTGTTTTGACAGTTTAGGTATACATATGCATTTACTCTGCACACAGAGTACTGAAAACTAGCAAACCCACTTTGTGACATTCTGTAATTTTGTTGACTTTATGATATTAATAATTTCCCAGAATGAACCCTCCAGCTAGTATTTCATGTGTTTTATCTTTAAAGGCTAGTTGTAATTTATGATAAATGAAGACAGTTTCACTGCCTTGCTGTGGCACTTATCCATACCATCCCTCTAATCACAGTGTGATTCAGGAGCTTAGTGAAAGTTTTTCGTCTGAAAAGGTGTCCTAGAATAACATACATACAAACCTGCTGGCATAACATGACTCTATTCAGACTCCTCTAATCTCTAGCTAGCTAAAAAGTGCTAAAGCATTATGTTTTCAACAGAAGTTTCAAAAAGAAATTTATAATCTCAAACTGAATCTTGTATTGAAGTAATTTATTCTGCTGAGTTAAATTATTCAATTCTGAGTCCATGGCTTTCACCATTAGAAGAAAAAAAAACCCCACAATAAACTATCAGGTGCACAGCAAATGAGATTAGTTTATCAGCCAACACTGTGTTACTCCCCTGCTAATGCAGATCATGTGCGTCTCCCAGGTACCGCTTCAAAGAGTTATCATATCTGGGAGCAAAAGTAATTGTTACAGCACAATGGAAGGCTCTGCTCACAAAAAAATGGCTTGGCTCATGGGGAACTAGTAATGAGAAAGCTTTACTTCCCTTCCATTCCCTTATCAATGAGATATGGTTCACCATAATGTTCAAATTCTTTTTGGGGAGAATGGCAATGAAACTGTGTTATTACCAATATAAATGCTAAATTTGCCTTTTCAATTACAGGCTCATTCTATCCAGATGGGAGCAATAGAATAAAAATAATGATCAATGGGCTCACAACAATGTTATACACAAAATATTCAGTCAAAACCCAAGAAGTGTGTGTTTTAAAATGGTTCTGAGGAGCAAGTCAATTACAATAAGTAAATAAATAAATAAACAAACCAGTTGTCTAGCTAACCCTGTGTACAATTTCCTAATGTATTTGAGTCAACTATATGTCCAGGTCCTGTTTTCAAATGTGTTAAGGCATTTAAGTGTTTAAACTTCTTTAAAAGTCATTGGCACTTACTATCACTGCTATTGCTAAAAACCAAGGGTTTTTTTTTCAGAAACTATTGGGGGTGTGTGTGTTTGTTTGTTTTGATTGTCTTCCTGTTAATATAATAATTTCACCTAAATCATGAGAGAATGAATGTCTCATCTAGTACAGGTAATCCACTGGCTAGAAGAATACTGAGCATTCCTGCTGAGACTTTGCCTGATCAAATGATGTAAAAACAAAGAAATAAAATGAAAAAACTTTAGTGTCTTTTCACTGGAAAATATTGAAGTAATTGTTACATTTCCTGTACTTTGATATAGTCTGGAATTTTATGTTTGATGAACTAGGGAAGGCATTCTAATCTTTGGCAGCAATTTTGAAGTTACATGTATTAGAGATTGGGAAGTTATTTGTCCGTCTCTACAAAACCAAAGCCTCTCTGTAAAGCTGCATTGTATCAAAAAATCTATTTTTGTCTAGTTTTTTTCACCTAGCCCCCTGTCTCCTTGTTTCCCACATTCAGAAATATCTGAAATTGTGAAAGCTGTGTGTAACAAAATGCATAGCTGCTATTTCAAGCAGGAGTTGCTTGCA
Source organism: Platyrinchus mystaceus (assembly GCA_035041135.1). Classification (NCBI taxonomy): domain Eukaryota; kingdom Metazoa; phylum Chordata; class Aves; order Passeriformes; family Tyrannidae; genus Platyrinchus; species Platyrinchus mystaceus. The sequence goes on from JAWWLV010000088.1 coordinate 82,922,324, forward strand.
CTTCTAGACAGAGAGAATTAAATGTGTGTCTTCATGGCAGGCCATTATGCAGCATTGGTTTGACGAGGGATCCTGGGTGAAGACTCTTCTGAGCATGTAATTAGAGGAGTCCTACTCTAGTTCCTCCAAGTCCTAAGGACAGTTATTGAAGCCGCTGTCCCTCTCCCATTCTCTCAGTGCTTTACATGTGCGCCCACACTAGATCTGTCAAGCTCTTACTGCTTTTCAGGTTTGGCTTGTGTCTTCTCAACAGTACAGGCAAAACTGAATGTTGTTGTATCAAAGGTGAAGGGCTATAAGCATACAGCTCCTGCCTCATGAAGGTAAATTACGGGGAAAAGAGATGGATTAAAGAGGGAGATTTTGGGGAAAGCCCTAATTTTTGGGCTTGCTCCTATCAAAAAAATTGGAGAGTAGGAAGGTAAAACTGTTGTTCTCGGAAGGCACAGTATCCTTTATCAACCCAACTTTCTAAAGTGTATCACAGTTAAGGCATGATATTTTTCCCCATTCCTCAGTGTGGAGTCATAAACAGCTGCTACAGAGATAGGAAAATTTTCAATATACACAAATATACTTGATCTCTCTGTATGAAGAAGCTTCATTTTAGAAAATACAGCTATTTATATTACACATACGCCCCATATGTAAAAGTGAGTCACTACCGGCCATGTCATTTTGAAAATGAAGTAGCTCAGATGGACTTGCTGAGACAACAACCCACTGTCACATGTAGCCATCCAGGTAATACTACGCTCATTTTTCACTCAAATCTCTCAGAGTAAAGTCCAAAGGTTGACTTTCTACCCACAAAAGACACAATGATCAATTATCTAAACTTGGCCCAAGCACTGTTTAGAGACAGTGACAGTATTTCATATATTGTATTAATAATCTCCTGTTAACATTAAGAAAACTTTATTCACTTACTAATTTGGACATTGAATATGGTTAAGTAACAGACACAGATAAAATGTGAAAAAAGTAACACCAGTTAGGAATCCTGCTCACATTATATGACTACAATTGGTGGTCATCCTTTCTCTGAAAAACAAAAAAGTTTTACTCGATGCTCTTTTTTCACTGTCCTTTTTCAATTTTATTTAAGCATGAATTATTGCAAAAACTTAGTACTTCATGCAATTCTAAGCTACTAATTCTAATTTCTAGAGCCCTTCAGCCTGTGAAAAACTCTGAGCTTAGAGATTTTAATATTTTCTGCATTTTGCTCAATATTCTTCCAATTTTTAATCTCAGTTAGGTTCAAGCAATTACAGTTGATATTTTACATATCTGTTTCAGAAGATTTTGGAGGAATTTAGCAGCAACAAATTATTTTGAGAGCAAAACTTGTAAAGAAAACATGTTTTACAGCAAAGGTTATTTTCCTCTTCAACAGACATGATGAAGTGTTTTTTTGAAAGGAGTATACCTCTGTACTTGAGTGTTGTTTTTGAAGAAAAAGACTTAAAAGCAAGTGTAGAATATTTTCCTGTCTCTATAACAGGTTAAATCCTTCATTGTCAGGTTTGACTGAAGGAATGACTGCAATAGGAATAATTTGTTTTGTTGAACGGTTTGATTTGTGCCTGTGTAAGCAAAAGATCTTCATAAACCATATTCTGTTGAGTGTGTGTGTATGGTGTGTGAAAGAGATGGCAGTTTTGGTTATACAGTTTCCAAGCATCAGATTTGGTACAGAATGTGGGCAGAGCAGCTGAGATCACCGTGAAGCTGTTAGTGTCCATTTACTAATACATAAATTAATAAATTAAGTTAAATTTCTGAAAGTTTAAATGGATAGAAGTTGTGTGATTTAGTTCCTTGTGTGAGAGTTTGTGAGGATATACTTATATGGACTTGTGAACAAGCTTGTGTAGTAAAACATGCATTACAGAAGGAATATCTTTCCATGTGTTTTGAAGGCTTTTTGTACGAATCAGAACAAGAAATATAATTCTTTATAAATTCCAATGGGTTATCAACTCCCCTCCCAACACACATGCTGCATCAAAGATACTCATTAATGAAATCCAGCATTTTGATTAATTTTTTTTGAAAATTATTCTACCATCTCATGGGTTTTATTCTATTACTGTCAGTCGAGTGTGATTATGAAAGAATGATCTTACTCTCAAGTTTTTGGTACCTTATATATCGTCAGTTGGGATCTAGAACACAGAGGGCTGAGGTGGTGCTATGGGTTAGGAACCTTAACAGGAAACACATTATTTCATAACATCAAAGATAGTGTAAAAACCCCACAATGCTTCCCAACGGAGTGCTACCATTGTCCTACTGGAACTGTTGACAAAGGAGGGCTCTGATTATATTTTCACTGACATGGTGTTAAGGTTTTTCTCTTAAATCCCCATTTCCCTGGTTGCTTGCAATCATAAAAGGATCTCAGCTTTTATTTTGAAAGAAAATAAAACAGATTTTACAGGGAAAAAAAATAGCCTAGCTTCATGTAACATCAGTACTTGTGAAAGAGCTAGCAAATATGAAGTATCTGTATCTGTATCTGTCAGTTTATCATACATAACACCAAGGGGCCCAGAGACCAAGAAACAGTGCCATCAATGCATGAGCAAAAGATATGTGGAGAGCATGAGCTATAGTCTAAATATACCAGAATAAGAGATAATACCTAAGGCTTGACAGATCTGTAGCACCATGAGGGCAAACAGATTATATATTATATCTACTCTAAGCACAAGAAAATGTTCCTAACTTCTTGAGATCTAGTGATGTATCAGAGGGGAAAAATTCACCATCTGATCTTCTTCTCCACCTGTGGTGTGCCCATGCAGTTACATTTCTCGCATGTACTAGAAATTCAGAGAACCCCATCTCTCATAACATCCAAACAAAGGTATAGAGAAATAAGCAGTAGTGCCTGCCCATCTCATCACTAGCAGACTGCCTCAGAAGCCAGTCTGTGCACAGAGAAGCAGGAACCTATAATGGTCATTGAATAGTTGCGTGAATCAGCAGATGAATGGATACGTTTAAGGTTTCCATTACACAAACTTCTTGCAAAATGCAAATAATGTGGAACATTATTTTGGGGTCATGTCCTTTCAAACTATGGCTTTTTGAATACGAGAGCATTTGGGTCTATTTATGGTATTACTAGCCATAAGTACAGAAACAATGAAGAAGCAAACCTGCTACTCCCTCCCTGCTTCTGGTACAAGAAGACTAATTTCGTTTTAGGAGATCAGCTGTGTTTAGAAGGTAAACTTTTTTGCTGAGAACATTTGATACAACCTCCTTTGAGGAAGTTTTTGTGGTTGTTTTTACTGCTTGAGACAGTATGCCTGTAAGCAGCACTGCTCTCAGGTATCTCAATAGCATGCTCAAGGGCTCTGTTGATGACTTCATTTCTGTGAGTTCCAGACACTTCACTTCCTTTGGCCACATCCTAAGCACAAAATTTAACAGGAGAAACATATTACCCATGTGTGAAGACAGTTTGTTTGGTCTCAAAGTTTTGTGCATTGGAAAACATTCCTTCTACCTTCTAGATAAAATTTAAATCAGATCTCAAGTAAATGAAACAGATTTTTAAAAAGAGTTATTTCCCTAAAGAAGGCATGTGCCCTGCATTATTGAAAGGATTATTATAAGTAATTATTTCACTGGAGAATTTCTGCTTTTTACTTGACCTTTCTTGACATAACTCTTTCTTCAATACCACAGTAGTTCAAAACTAGGTAGGATGAAGCAGAAACTTTAGATGAAGTCTTCTGCTGATAAAGCAGAAAATGCTGACATGAAACACTATTGTCTTGCTTTAAAAATTAATGTCTGCAATATTACACAAGCACATTTTATAAAAGTGAACATCTGACAGGTGTTGCCTTCCCTGAGGAGTCATCAGAGTGATATGAAAATAATGAACTAAACAGCAGTGATTAAAGAGACATTTTGAAAGACTCTAACCATTCCAGAGAAATAATGTTGTATATAGAAAAATCAAAGTTATATAAAGCTGAATATAAGAAAGATGGTATTAACGTAACACTGAGGTACACTAGCTAAAAAGGTAATTTTATGTAAGAAAGTAAGAGCAGTAAAACTAAATATTCTGAAAAGACAGAAGCTTAACAAAAATAAAGAATCTGAACATTTGTTTAAGAAGAAAACTAGTATTTTCACAAAAGTGGAGTTAGATTTCCCTGTGATATCCTTTTCTATCCTGACTTTTAGGAATACTTTGGGAGAAGAGCTAAAAATTTGTATATCAAAAATGTTTTGCAAAACTGGCATTTTCTAGCAGAGGTCCTCCTAGAAATACTCCTGACTTGTGTCATAAGACATAATCATAATAAAGTATATTTAAATAACAATGGACAAATGCCGGGATGAGGTACGTTAGATATCCCAATTTACCATACTTATTCAGTTGTATTAGTTATTTACCATTTTTCAAATTTATCTATTAGTACACAACCAATGAGTGTGATTTAATCAAAATACACAGTAATTTTCTCTCGGTATGTTAACCTCCCCAAGAAATCTCACTGTAATGAGCAAATAACCTTTGGGTATCAATTAGTTTAGCATGATATATTCCAAATATCTGTCTAATAAAATTATGAGCTCATGGTAGCAAAATTCTTTTGCAACCTTCTAACACTGTGATGTCTATTTCCCTTAAAGTTTTTATCTTATGTAGTATTTTATGTAGTAAAATACAATTTTATTATTCATTTATACTGTCAGAAAAAGATCACAGAATCACAGAATCAACTATGTTGGAAAAGACCTCTGAGATCATTGAGTCCAATCTATGACCGAACACTAAGTGCCGCATTCAGTCTTTCCTTAAAGACCTCTAGGAATGATCTATCACTCTTAGGTAGTTATTGTTATACACAGTAAATATGAGTGTACTTTATTCTACAGTTGCTACACTAGCTATAGTACAGTATAGTTAGTACCCTTGTTGCTATAGTTGTACTATAACTTCTATATTATTTCTCTTCTCTGGAAAACTAAGAATTAAGAGAAGATTTACTTTCACGTAACACTGCCAGGCATAACAGCAGCACTAAGTTGCCTCTGTCTTGAAAGGAAGGCAAAAGAGAATAATTTTGTATTTTTTCACACACAGCCTGATGATCCATAATGATGTTTTCTCTTGCTTTAAGATTTTTAATGAAACGATTTTGCTCTACTAATGCTTACAACATATTTCCATGAGAATCTGTATGAGGGTCATATTTCTCAAAAAGTAGATTTCTAGGGTGCTTGTAAAAAGTATCTAAAAAGATAGTAAATGTCTCTACTCCAAAATGTTTATTCAGTCTTAAAGTTCTCAGGAAAAGCTGGCAGAATAGACAAGGCTTGAGTCTCCCAGCTATGCAAGTTGGACTTTGTCGCATCAGAAGTGAGAAACAGCGTTTTTCTGCAGAGAAAGTTCTCCTGGTAGCCATCCTTCCTTCAACTCACATGACTGTTCCAGGGGGACCAGTAAAAGGCTAATGATAAGCCTAGACCCCAAAATATTAGCAAGATCTCTTGTCTGTTGCAGATATCACTTTAACTCATGATTTGTTCTACTGCCTTCGTTTTTCAGAAGACTGAGATGGGTAGGAGTCCTCTTAGCCAAGCTTCTTTGAACTCTAAAGGCTGAAAAAAGTTATTTTCCTGCATGGTTCAGCATTCTCAGATACAGAAATGGGAGAGCTCACCCACCCTAAACATCCTAAGGCATCTGATCTCAGTGATATTACTGGAGCTCTTTAGGGGACCGCTTGTGACTTTTCCTGTACAGTTGCAGGTCTGATGTGGCATTCTCAGAGAAATACTCCTTTACGAGTTCCCTCTTTTGAGATGTGACCATTAACAAAGTGACATTACATCAGGACAGATCCACCTCTGAGTCCTTAGCACCTGTGGGCCTTGGTTTCCTCTCATTTTGGCCTATACAATTTCACATGCTGAGCCGTGTGTGCATGTGTTACAGCTCACTTTCACTATATAAGAGAGAGAACTAAACTTAATGGGAACCTTTGGTGAAATAGGTGTTCCGCAGCTTGTAGTGTACCTTCAAAGGCAAGCTGCATGACAAATTTATCAAAATCAGTCATGTCCTTTGCATACTCTATCAAATCCTAGCCATTAAATCTATCATCAAGCAGTTGCTCAGCTTGCCAAAAGACATCTTGAACTGAAGTCCAGAGAATGGAGCATATAATTGAATCACTACTGACCAGCTGTCACAACAACCCTCTGCTCCCCAAACACTAATAAAAGGAAGCAAATGAGATGTCCTGATTCAAACTTTTATTCTGACGACATGCTATTGTTGTGTTCTAGCACTGAGCCAAGAAGAAATGAAGAGAAATCATCCTCCTCATTACATTTTCCAAAAGCTTATTATAAGCACTTGCTGATATCGCTGCAGGAGCTGACAGAAACTTCAGAGATGAAGCAAATATGCTGTTTGAGATAATGGTAATGTATGCAAAACAGAAGAAACCCACCTACAAACCCACAAAAAACTGTCCTAGAAGCCTGAAAAAAGCTCACAATTTTAGCACACCTGAAGAATCAGACAGATGTTATTGATGAGAAATGTGCGTTCACCTTATTTTTTAGCTCAAATGAAATGAAATACCAGTCGCATCTTAGAACTGCTAGAGAATATGAATAGAATACAGACCTACTGTCAGACATACTCAGTTATGATCCTTTCTGTGTATGAGGGAAGAAACATCCTTCCTGGAGTGCCTTGCCACATCTATTTTGTTACCATATAATCTCACAATCTCTGTAAGGCAACCGGTATAGCTGTTATCATCATTATAAAAATAACTTAATACTTTTTCTGAAATGCAGTTATGCAACCAAGTAGAAAATATGACAGTATCATTTTAAAACAAGGTACATGAGGTGTAGACATGTATTCAGAAAAGCCAGGCTTTCTTGTCTACGTCTGGGAAAGTCTTGCCCTGCTGTGAGATGCAGAGTGGCCTAAGTAGCCGAAGCCTTCGTAAGCTCTGGAACAGTGTGAACAACTTGTGACTTATGGGGGAGAACTTATGTTCCTTTCAGACTTTGAGATAATTAAAACAAAAGGGCGAAAAAGGGAAGGAATGGAGGATTAAAAATAAAGGGGATTTTGGTCAACTCATATGGTGCCTTCATCAATTGCTACCTTATTTGTAAAAGGATTGGTTGAAAATGATAACTTAAACACCAATAAAGTCGAATAGACAAGAAAAAAATGACAAATTCTGTAGCCATTTTTTCTGTTTTGCAGAAAGTCATAAGTATGAAGTTATATCAAGCTTTGTTCTTAATAAAACAAAGAACTCTTTCAAAGCGTTCAAGAAAAGTGGATTGACAAATATATGCCAGAACCACACATACTTTTTATTTACATTTTTCTGAGACAGCATATTCTGAAGCAGATCTGTTGTTGAGTCTTCAGATAATGAAGGTAGATTGTTTTTAATGATTTATGTCAGTTGAATTAGAGATGATTTATCACTGTTTTCTCTAAAACAACTAACTGTAGAGTAAGAAAAGAATTCTCTTTCTTTGTTTCCTGTCACAGAAAGATGAATATGCAGTGCTCAGACAACCACAGTCTTTTTGTAGCTCCAGTCTCTTCGATTTTTTTGTGTGGAGTTTTGTAGAGGAATCAAATCTGTATTTTGTTTCAGAAGAATGTATATGTGATGCAAATTCCTCACATATATGCATCTATGACATGAAAATGCAGACCAGAGCCATAAATAAGCCTGTTTTATTTTATCTGAGTTTTGGCAGACCCGAGAACAATATTCAAAATTTGTTGTTAAGTAACATTCAGTTAATGGGAAAATTCTTCCTTCCCCCCCCGCTCCCCTCCCCCCCAAAAAGGAAATTACACCTGAGTTGGTTTTAGAGCATAGAATACAGACACAAAGGGCTTTGTTCCCCCAGTCTGCAGGTTATGCTATTCCACTAAAGCCCCACTGCTTCTTTTTTTTTTAACAGGAATGTTGCTTAGTGTTGGAGAAAATAATTGCAACAATCTTTATTTGTGGTGCTAGAATTCAATTTCTGCAGAGGAATTTAAATAGCAAGTAAGGATAGTTATCTCTCTGATATTTGATAAATGGAAAAAAGATTTAGTTATCTTGAGGTGAGATTACTTTTTGGAGAGGATGACATTTATTACCTCAAGGACATATTTCAGAAAATCCCTCTTCTTTATCCAGAGGTGATAGTTCTGTTCATCAGAGAAGAAGGCAATTGGGAAAAGAAAAGATTAATTATATTTTTGTGTGCTTGAGCAGGGGCTGCAATTGGTTTGTTTCTGCAGAGAACATCGGTGGAATAATGAGTAGGTTCTGCAGACAAGGAACAATTTATCCAACAACACTTCTCCTAAATTCTTTTCAATTCTATGGTAAACTTCCTGTGCTCCTAATCCTCATCTGTTAATTCCTTAATAGACAAACGTCCTGTTTATTGTCTAGTCAGCTTGAGAGTCCCCTCCTCAGCTTCCCAAAAGCCCAATCATTTCAGAGAGCAGCAGAATTAATGACTTTCTTTGGGTTTGTCTCCTGCCCACTGCTTCCCTCCTTATAACCCCAGCCATCTGTTGTGTCCTCCTTCAACCTTTCTCGGCATACCTACACCTCCTCTTGCTATACTTTCTACCACTGCTGTTATTATTTCTCCTCCTTCCTGCCAAGTTGTCTTCCCTGTACAGCTTTACTGTAGGCCGCAGGTTCTGTCCCTGAATCTGTGCTACAGGGGGTCTTGCTGCGTGATGCTCACCGCCTGCCCTGCCTGCAATGAGATGGAGAGTCACAGAGCTCACACCCTCCCTTCCCTTTCCCTTAAGACATTAATTCAGCTCTCTGCCTCCTCTCTGTTTCTCATTCCTGTAGACTTCTGCCTGAGTCAGATATATTGAAATTGGCCAAGGGAGTAAAAATCCTTTGGAGAAAGCTGACATATGGATAAATAGTGTTATCACATAAACTTCCTCCTTCATTAGAGAAATAGCCCAAAAATACAGGAAAACCCCTCTTTCTTAGAGAAATTAATTTTTCCGTTTGTATGTAGCATGAAATCAAACATATGTTTTCAAGATGTGAGTGAATAGAGTGGAGTAGACCGTCATTGTAGACTGTCCTTTTAAAAGGGTATTACCTGTGTACACGGTCTTCTGCCGGTTAATAGTGAGCCCTTTGAATTCAGACCTATTGATTGCATTACATCATGGCAGAAAAGTCTCAGGGCTTTCTGTCTTCTGATGACTTTTAGCTTCCCATGATACCTAAAAAAGCTGGAAGGAAGTCACGGGCAGCTTTCCATCCACGCTTCCCCCAGCCTGTAGCACTGCATAGGGTTGTTGTCACCCAAGTCCAGAACCTGTCACTTGGACTTGTTGAACATCATACACTTAGATTTGCCCTGTTGATCTATGCTGTCCAGATCCCTCTACAGAGCCTTCCTGTCCTCCAGCAGAACAAATTTGCCACCCACTTTGGTGTCATCTGCAAAATCAGTGAGGGTACACTCAATCCTCTATCATCAAAAAGGATATTAAACAGGACAGGGACAAATACTGAGCCTTGGGGATACCCACTAGTGAGCATCTGCCAACTGAATGTGGCATCATTCAGCACTAAAATTGTGCCAATAATTTCTTGGGAGATTATATATATATATTTATACATATATTTAATATTCCTTCATGTTAGAAGAACTTATTGTTAATATAGTAAGTTAGAAATATTGAATTTATGCAAGGTAGAGCAAGCGAAGCTTTCAGAGCCTCTTTTTAGTTTTTTTCTCTTTTTCTTCTGAGAACAAAGAATAATCTAGGACAAAAAAAGGCTGCCACATCACAGGTAGTGTTTTACCCTTGAATTTATGGAGTTATCTCTCCAGAAGTGGTGAGGACTGCCAGTAGCTCAAGTCTGCCAGCTGCT